>CM076612.1:21722054-22118110 GCA_038502775.1 Hippodamia convergens | reverse complement strand
CATCCGAGGTGAGTATTCCATGTAAGACTGTGCATTTGCTGGGTACATAAACTTTGGAAAGAAAAGGTAGTCTTACTTCCCACCATATTGTGATATTGGGAACAATAGGGCGTTATTTGTTATCCTGTATTGTTGTGATAAGAAAATTGGCTAAAAGATATTTTTGTGTGGATCGAAAGATTGTTCGAGTGAATATACTGATGATACTTCTGAAAATTTTTCGTTCAAGCTGAACTAAGTTAAGCAGGTTTCCATACCACGTGTTACAATAAAGTATTTTCTTCAAGAAATGAATACAATGAAGAATTTAATATTCTTCTTACAGAGTAGATAATACATCATTCTTTCAGTTGCTTCAAAATAAGGGCGTACTCTTCCATGAAGGGTAGTAGGGCTACCTCTTCTCTCCATAGTTTATGTACTGACCATTCGTACTGTCTTACATTTAGAGTCCCATCAGATACGATTGCGATGTTTGATCCTCTTTTATTACATGGTGTAGTTACCTCAGATCTCTCTGTCGCTCATTTCCGAACGCGTCGAAATTTAAATCTTCAGAATTCGCAAACCACTATTAAGACCAAATACTTTGCAGACAACCCTATATTAACATTCACAATGAAACAGCGCTTATGATGATATAAATTGTTTTCTATCATCACAGAAATGAAAGGAACTAGTTTCGACTTTCCTGGAAACCCATACTTTAAGTTGAGTATAAAATTTTCTTACCATCTTGATTTTGCAAAATGTTTGTATCTTAGACTATATTTAGGGTGAGAGGCTTCCGAATTAGATTGTCCAATCAACTTAGCCGGAAAATTGTAGATGGGATAGGATAAATGAAAACCTTGAATGCGTGTAAACTGGTAGCTTATAACGATGCTTGAAAGAACAAACTAGACAGTTACATCAGATGTGTGAAATTGGATTATTTTGTTGGAAGTTCATTCGACAGGTAGATATCAGCACTCTGACGTGAAAACAGCGCTTCATTTGTAACCTGATTCTGCGAGTTTGAGCATATCGGATTGTCATACGAAATTCAATCTATTCACAGTCCATTCCCGGGAAAATCATACAGGGTCTTGATAAATTGACGTAGAAACAAGTTCACTTGAAATTTTGCTTGATAAATTTAATATTAAACAAGTTATGTTTTATACTACTTGGTACGAATCGTGTAACTAGCGCCCTCCATGAGAGTCAAACATAAGCTCCCAAAACATTCGTATAAAATTTCATTACAATTTTGCCAGTAGTTTCGAGGATATCGTAAAAAATGAGTATATCAAATCAATCATCTCTATTATCACACAAGTGAGAATATCTAGTTTCGACAAACCTGTTTATACCTGGCAACCCGAAGTTCGTTCAGGTAAATAATAGAAAACACTATATCTGCATTTCTACATGTTCCATACATTCTACAAGTTCAGATTTCTTTTTCACCATAAAATTTTATGAAGAATAATTTATCAAAAAATAATTAGAAATATTCTTTACATTGACTTTATAACTTATTTTTTATGTTCTCTCGGGGAGGTTTTGAACGAACAAGTCACATTAAATGGAAGAAAAATTTAGAATTCACCGAATCTTATGTGAAAGAAGAGAAATGAACAATTTTCAAAATACTGAAATGCTGATAAGTGATTCAATATTTAGTATTTCCACTCCTTCCGTTTATTACAGCTCGACAAGGGCGGTTCATACTCAAAATGAGTGATCTTAAAATGTTCTGATCTAATCCTTACCAGATTTCTCAGAGTTGGATTCCTAAGTCATTAAGAGTAGCTGGATTATTTTCTGAACTTCACAGCCTCCTATTGAGGTTGTCCCAAACCTACTCAATCGGATTGAGATCTGGACTTCTTGCTGGACATTCCATTCGAGAGACTTCAAGAGGTCAAGGTACTCCTGAACAATGCGCGCACGATGGGGTCTGGCATTATCGTACATAAAAATGAAATTTTTCACCGATGTGTGGGGCAAATGGCAATCAATGCTCTTCAAGAATGTTCCTCTTATACTTATCAGCATTCATAGCTCCATTATCAATGACCACTAGGTCTGTGCGAGCAGTCAAAGATATTCCACCCCATACAATAATCGATCCTCCCCCGAAACCAATAGTATTCAGGAAATTGCACTGAGTATATACTTTATGTGGACGTCTGTATACAAGGAACGTCGATCACAATTGGTAGAGGCAGAATCTAGACTCATCTGTGAAGAGAACGCTTTCCCAATCGGCCTCTTCCCAATGGATATGCTTTCTCGCAAAATCCAAACGCGCCCTTCGATGGGACACGAGGCCTTCAATCATATTCTCTGTCCTGGTCTTCGGACATTCATACCCTGTTTCCCTGAATCGCTGCAACATTCTGGACACACTTGGATGGGAAACTCCAAACTTTTCTGCAATTCTTGTATATGTCCACCCTTCTTCTCGCAAAACTACCGCTTGGGCACATTCCTCTTGGGTCAAATTGCGTCATTCGCGTTGCATAGCAATCGAGTGTAGAAAATCAAACGAAAGAAAATTTATTGATCACTAGAATTGATCGAGAACAACTGATTTAAGAATGGAGCTAATACATTCAAAATATGATAATATCATCTTTATTCATTCCTGCTGGTAAAAAACATCTATGTTGATGAAAAACGTTGAAGTTGGATAACATACGCATGCATAATTCTGATAAAAATAATTATGATCGAGAACACCTTCAGTAGTAGAATAAATTTGAGATTTCCATAATGTGCGTTAATTTTCTTGAGCAGTGTTTTTTATATTATACGAAATTTAAAATTGGTTTCATTCTATAATCACTTCGGTGAAGGTCGATGTAGGTTCAGAACTTCGACTATGCGGTACTAATTTAATCTCTGAAGTGCAAGAACATTATTTATTTATGAAAAATGAATCAATTGCCTATTCAAAATAAAAGTTTCATTCTCCAGCTAAATGAGACAATTCCTTGACACCGACAATAATAAAAAAAAATAAATCACCGATTGCCTTTTTTAGTCGTCGGTCTCTTTCCGCATAGGCGTCGGGAACTGAGATTTGACAAACAAAGTTAATTGACACTTCATCCCGGTCGGGAGCCCAGGACAATCCGGACCTAAATGAGCGGCCTCAGGCTGAGACAGGCCCGAGCTGCGATCGAATAATCTGTGCCAGAAGGACCGATTGGCAAAGTTCACAAATTGACTCGCTGTTTCATTTCACGGGATTTTTCTGCGATCCTAATCTGGCGGCCGCATGCTTCTCACCCTAGTTCCGTGGGTGCGAACGTAAAAAACTGTCGGGTGCGGATCGTAATGTCGATGATGGGGACAATCTTGGGAGTTTTCGCTTCGCGAATTAGACGATCAGGTTGACTCGGACGAAAAATGAAATTTGCATTCGGTTTTATGGGGGGTGAATCGAAACGGTCGAGGTTTAATCGACTTTGCATCAATGGAGACTTGGAGGGATTTATGTTCTTTTTGGTTTGGGGAAAATGAGTTTTTCCTGGATATATACTGCGCAAAAAATTAATGCCCATTATGGAAATCTCAGATATATTCTACAACTGAAGGTGTTCTCAATGATGATTATTTTTATCAGAATTATGCATAAATATGTTATCCACCAACTTTCAACGTTTACTTCAACACAGATGTTTTTTTTCAGCAGGAATAAAAAAAATTATATTATCAGATTTTGAATGTATTGGCTCCATTTCAAAATCAGTTGTTCTCGATCAATTCTAGTGATCAGTAGTTTTTCTTTCGTTTGATTTTCTACAGTCGATCGCTATGCGATGCGAAACACGCAATTTGACCCAAGAGGAATGTGCCCAAACGGAAGTTTTGCTAGAAGAAGGGTGGACATACACAAGAATTGCAGAAAGGTTTGGAGTTTCTCATACGAGTGTGTCCAGAATGTTGCAACGATTCAGGAAGACAGGTATGAATGTCCGAATACCAGGACAGGGTAGACCACAGGCAACAATTGCCATTCAAGAACGTTACTTGAGTGTTTCTTCGTTGAGACAACGGTTTGCAACCGCTCGCTTATTTCAAAATCAGCTTGAGCAAACTCATGGGGTGCAGATTAGCACTCAGACAATAAGAAATCGCCTCAGAGAATATGATATGAGGCCTCGTGTAGCGGCAAGAGGCCCAGCTCTTACTCCAGCCCATCGAAGGGCGCGTTATGATTTTGTGGGAGAGCATATCCATTGGGAAGAGGCCGATTGGGAAAGAGTTCTCTTCACAGATGAGTCTAGAATCTTCCTCTATCATTGTGATCGACGTTCCCTTGTATACAGACGTCCACATGAAAGATATGCTCAGTGCAATTTCCTGAATACTACTGGTTTCGGGGGAGGATCGATTATGGTATGCGAGCTTTGACTGCTAGCATAGACCTAGTGATCGTTGATAATGGAGCTATAAATGCTGTTAAGTATAAAAGGAACATTATTGAAGAACATTTAGTGCCATTTACCCCATACATTGGTGAAAATTTCATTTTTATGGACGATAATGCCAGATCCCATCGTACTCGCATCGTTCAGGAGTACCTTGAAGAGGTTGAAGTCTCCCGAATGGAATGGCCAGCAGGAAGTCCAGATCTCAATCCGATTGAGCAGATTCGGGACAACCTCAAAAGAAGGCTGAAAAGTTCAGAAAATCATCCAGCTAATCTTAATGACTTAGGAATCCAACTCGGAGAAATCTGGTAAGGATTAGATCAGAACATTTTAAGATCACTCATTTTGAGTATGAACCGTCGTTGCCGAGCTATAATTAACGCAAGGGGTGGAAATACCAAGTATTCAATCACCTATCAGTCTTTCAGTATTTTGAAAATTGTTCATTTCTCTTCTTTCACATGGAATTCGGTGAAATCCTGAATTTTTCTTCCATTTAATGTGTCTCGATTCGTTCAAAACCTTCCATAGTGAACATAAAAAATGAGTTATAAAGACAATGTAGAGTTAACTTTGATTAAAATTGAGATTTTCAGAATGTGCGTTAATTTTTTTGTTCAGTGTACATGGTTTTTCGAGAAAAGGTGATCCCGTCCCTAAGATGAGAGAGAGGTAGAAAATTGAAGAATAATTAGGGTTTGTTCAATGAAAAGTTTCTTAACTCCATCCGTATTCAAGATATTGAAGAACAAAGAGTTTTACACACTTTTTACGATTTTGCCGAAACTACTGGCAACATTGTTATGAAATTTTATACGGATATGTTCGAGAAGCTGACATGTACCTCTAATGACTTTGTTTTTATGTCTAACTCTAAACAGGGCGCTAGTTACACGGTTCGTACCAAGTAGTATTGAACATAACTCTTCTAATACTAGATTTATTGAACAATAATTCAAGTGAACTTTAACATCATTGAAATAATGCTGGTATTCAGTAGTGTGGGATCCGAGATTTCACATAATATTAGGCTAGTTACTATTGAAGCTTTTAATTTTAACCTACGGCACTGGACTCGAGTGCACCATTCGTAGGGTTATTTATCAGACGGTTCGGGGCACTTGACGCAAGACGTTAGATTTCTTGAGTGTTATCAGGTGTCTATTCGAAAAGTCGAGATTTATGTGAAAATATTAACGTGGAGAATTCATTGGACGCGGTTCAGAAGAACCGATTAGACGAATTTTTCTATGAAGTAATTAGATGGACACTAGTCGGAAAAGTTAGACGTTAGACGAAATCTTGAGACGTGATCCTTAGATTTAACGGAATAGGCAGAAGCTAGTTCGGAGATCGTTAAACAAGATTTATAAGGCGAAAATATCATAGACGTGCGTTCTGTGACTGAAATCCCGAGTTCTTGTTGTTGGTGTTTTTACTTCTATTTATCTACTCAATAAATATTTCATCAAATTATCTGGTGCCTAGTAATTACTAGGTACCAAGTGATGATAAATGAATTAACTATAATGTTCCTCTGAAGAGTGAAGCTCATGTGTATAAACAATTTTATTTTTCATATTGTCATCGTAGTAATTTACCATATTCATTTCTTCTTCAATTTATTAACATCCTGTATGATTTTCCCGGGAATCGACTGCAAATGTATCGAATTTCATATGACAATCCGATGTGCAGAATCAGGTTACAAATGAAGAGCTGTTCTTTGCCAGAGAGCTGATATCTACCTGTCGAATGAACTTCCAACAAAATCCAATTTAACACATCCGATGTTACTGTCTGATATGCTTTTTCGAGCATCGTTATTGGCTGCCAGTTTACACGCATTCAAGGTTTTCATTAATCTTATCCGAAATTTGTAGGCTACGCGAATTGGTCAATCTAATTCGAAACACCTTCACCCTAAATTTATCCTAAGATCCAAACATTTTGCAACATCATGATAATAAGAAAGTTTTATACCCGGCGATGAAGAATGTGCAAACATATCGTAGTCCATCTTTTACTTGGACGAACTACTGGGTTTCCAGGTATAATCAGTATTGTCGATACCAGTTACTTTCACTTGCGTGATAATTGAAAACAATTCATATCAGCACACATGCTGTAATGTTGCAGACAACCCTATATCAACGTGTTCACAATAAAACAGCGCTCCATGCTACTACAAATTTTTTCTATAATCACACAAGAGGGGTAATAGGTGTTGACAACCCATGTCTGCATATTCCACAAGTTTCATACTTGAAGTCCAGTATAAAATTTTCTTTTCATTATGAAAATCATTTCTCAAAAAATAATTGAAAATATTCTCTTCAGGATTTCATTAGACAGTTTGTTCTTGTTATATTTTCTAATATACGAAATTCTTTATAAAATAGGTTGTATTCTATTATAAGCTCAGTGAGGGTCGATTTAGGTTCGGATCTTCTACCAATAGGACTCCGTGGGAAATGGAAATTGGGGACTCGGAAATCGATCTAAATTAACTGGGTTTATCCCTTCATCTAAGAACTCCATTTGCTGCTATCGACGTTTACGTTGTACGGGTTCCGTGGTGGTAGGATCAACTATATCTCCGATATGTTACTTGGATTGGGATGAAATGCCGAGCCATTATCTCTTCGAGAACTGATTGGTCATTTGGAATCTCATACTATGTACTTTTATAAAAAAAATATGACAGCAGAAACCAACAGGAAGAATAAGAAAATATGATCAAAGACATTTCTGGTGTTATATAATTGAGTTAAGCAATTATCTTTTATTTGTGACCGTAAGACGTAAGCTTCTCTACTCGGCAACGAGCTGAGAATAAAACATGTGGAAAGCTGTCACCATCAATCAAATTCACCCCCTCCAACAGAACTCTCACATCTACGTCGAAGAATGCACGTTAGTTTCTTCAACCTGTTATGGGTTCTTTCGACTCAAGGAATACGATAATGATTTCCTGCACGACCTTTTCAAAACTACCTGAGCACACTTGATTTTAATGAGGATGTAGCAAGCATTACCTTTATTTCCGTGCTCTATGGAAAATCCGGATCAAATCAGTAAAACTTCGGATGTTAGTAAAAATATATCAGAAGGGGGATTGAAGAAACAATTTTTTAGTATCTCTGCAGAATCCCTTCCGCATACATTTTTGCCTTGGAAAGATTTGATTCCGCGACTAACAAACTTCTCAAGCGTCCTCTTGCGATAAGTTGAAAAAAATCTGTTCGGAGCTCCCATAAATAATCGAGATGACATACGGATCCACCTGCCAAGCAGTGAGAAATTCACCGTACTTGCTCAGGCGAAAAAGTGAACATTAAATATGATGGATGGTCTAAAGATTTCTGGAATACAGTTTAATTTTAGGATACTCTGTGTTCTCGGAGATCTCGGGAAATGGACTAGAAATATTGGATGGTTGATGGGGATAGACTAATTCAATTTGATGTGGAGAACTTTGTTTTCTGTGTGGCAGGTTTTTTTTGTTTAGAGAGGTATCAGTACACTGTGTCCCAAATTGGATGATACTGCACTGTATTTTGACGTAGAAGCCAGTTGCTTTCTTCTAGAATCGAACGTTCTGGAATTACACATGGATTGAACAAGGATCCATTTTAACTCCCTTCTAAAGGTTATAATCATTGCATCTTTTGTTGTAAATTTATGTATTCTACAAGTTCATAGTTCTGTGTATAAAATTATTGTGATTTTCTGTGTTTATACTGTAACGGTATGATTTACCGATTTTAAATTTCGAGAGTTTCCGGATCGTCTCGTATCGGAAATCGGCCGGAAGCACGATTTGCGGTAGTACGCGTTGGCGGTGGACAGTGATATGAGTGCCTCGGCGAGTGACTGATGAAAAATTATCTCTCTGATAGTTACTCCTCTCATTCTCGAGTGAGATCTCAAGGAATTGTGGAAGCTTGACGATACAAAAAAACAGATACAAGTGTTTTTTGATAGCGTTTTTTGGAGGGAGCTAAGTCTCTGACATCTCTTTGGAGGGAGCTGAGCCTCCGACACCTCTTTGGAGGGGACTCAGCCTCCGACACCTCTTTGGAGGGAGCTAAGCCTTCAGTACAGAACAACAACGTATTTCTGGAGATTTAGGAATTTGAACTTTGAAAGAAGTCGAGAGATAGTCACTTCCCATAATTCTAAAAAGATAAGTTAACTAGAAACGAAAAATTTGTAATAGTAGATATTGTAAAAAGCTATTGTCATCAGAGAGGAATAAATCTA
Organism: Hippodamia convergens; assembly: GCA_038502775.1. Taxonomy (NCBI): domain Eukaryota; kingdom Metazoa; phylum Arthropoda; class Insecta; order Coleoptera; family Coccinellidae; genus Hippodamia; species Hippodamia convergens. The sequence goes on along the minus strand of CM076612.1, from coordinate 22,109,414 downwards.
GACTGTTCAAGTTTTGATTATCATCAGCCGAAGTAGAAGCATATTATCTCCTTTTACCTCGTATAAATGCACGGTGGTCTCTTGTTCTGACTAGCTGGAGCATCTATTGTTAAATTATTACTTAACGTAATTAATCTCGTTAACTTTACACAACTGGCGACCAACGTAAGGCATAATTCCTCTCGTGCTTACACAATTGGTGACCAACGTGAAAAGGCGTGATTTCTCTATAACCTTACAACTTACAATACGCAAACTTTTACAACGTTTAAATCATTTCCATGTGTTTATTCGCGAAATAACTGACACCAATTGTATTCAATGAACCCTTGGATGTTTGAGAAATCGATATTTTTATTTTCGGACCGAGTATTCAATATGTCCTCATGTTTGATTGTTCCTGATATACCTATTTTCGGCCACCAAAATGAAACATTATCGAGATTTCGAGCTAACGAAAAGCCTGGCGAACTTCCTCAATTCGAACTCCTAACTTCCTTCATTCATCAAGGCTATAATATTCGGCAGTTCGATAATGAAATTTATGGAATTAGCGTCCAACAGCTCTCGATACACGTATACACTTCTGCGAGATTCAAATTTAGATACGGCGGAGTTGCAACGTTCCCGATATGATTTATGGCGATTGGCTGTGTTCCCTTCGGTCTCGATAACATCGGAACTTGGCCTTTGCAGAAGTGAAAAAAAATCATAATTTCTCCAATACCCCTGATTCCGTGATAATGGTGGGTTGGCATGTTGAGCCGACGGTCAGCGGTAGTGGTGAAGAGAGGGTGCTCGCATGATTGTATTATGTAAATTGGCCGTTTCTTTATTAAATTTGGTTCGAAGAAATTTTAATGGTTTTCCAAGTTTTTAATCTTTTCTGGAAGATGATGTCGCATCAATAGTATTCTGTAACGGATTTTAAATGTATGAAGGTCAGTAAATCACGTCTTGGATGGCCGGAACTCCTTCAACCCTTAACTGGTATGGCAGGGTCAACATTTACCCTACTCGAATCATTTTGCACCATAGCCAGATACGGAGTGATTCTGGTTTCTTCCCCCTTTAGTTATTCTCTTAGTATATTGATGTCGCTAATATACGCTAAAAATTATTTTGTTAGCGTCTCTAATAGAACCGTGACAGCAGGCTTGGGGTCAATTTTGACCCTGCCATACCACTAACGTCAGAAAAATGGAGGAATATGCCGAAGATTTTGTTAGACTCCAGAAAGAAATTTTGTGTTTATGTCCAAAAACCGCCTTTTCTGAAAAATTTATCGTGCAGTCATTCAGTATGGTTGAATTACAATAAATTCATCATCACTGTGTAGTTTGATTATCAAAGAGAAAATCTTGATGAAGAAAAAAAATTTTTTGAACTTGATAGAAAAAATGCACAGGGTCAAAATTGACCCTACCATACCCTGAACGTGAATTTAAAGCACCATACCAGTTGAGGGTTAAAGTGTTTGTATTCTTATGGTTTCTGGACTTTATTGGCTTTTCACAAACCTGAATCAGGTTTTGATGATGAATTGGAAACTAATATGTACATTTCCGCGGATATAAAGTATATAGAGTCTTGTTTCTGCAAATTTACGGGCGATCTTTCTCCGTTATTTCTGAGAGAGTGTGAATTTTTTTTTTATTTCATTGCTCACACGACAGAATAGCGAAGACGTGACGTCATGGGCTGCAGGCCCTTATGGTTCGTTGGGGGACGAGATCCTTGAGAAAAACTAAGCCATTTTGATACGAATGTCAACGGCCTCTTTCAACGTGAAATTTAAGAATGAAATATTTGAAGGGTGGAATTTTTTATATTGCTCTTCATATGACTGTGTGTCGTTTTTACTGCCAGTCTGCTGTAGGAGGAATGAGGTTATGTGCGTGCTGTATCCAGAGCGAAATCATAGATGTCGGAATTCAGATATGTTCACAACTTTGGATATTTTTCACCGTAGAGGTCTAGAGAATTGGAGGTGTATCAGCTAGTGTGTGTGGGAGTAAGTAACAAATAAATGGAATACTATTTGAAACAAAATCATGAGTTATAATCCAGACACTAGTGAGTTCGCTTTTGTAACAAACTAGTGTGTTATTTGATAGTTTACTTTTTTAAAATGACATTCATAATGACATTCAAAACTATTGCGTGTTGGATAAAATTGATATATTTTTTTCATTATTGTTTTCATCATCATAATTTCTGTTCTAGTTTTTTTACATTAATTTTTTCAAAACTAATTTGATTCTGTGAATTTCTCTCATGTTTTTTCCTAGGCATTTTTTGTAGCTTAGCGTTTTCACTGAAAGGACGATTCTGCTACAGGATAAAATTTCGAAAGCCCCTATTACAACAGCCATTAAAGAAAAAACATTTAATGAAACATTACATAAATGTTCTCCCATCAGAAGACATTCAACGCAACAACTTAATTACGGTCTACCCCAAACTGCACGCTATATAAACCCATCTGTTCGACTGAGGCCCCATAAACTGCTCTGCAGATTTCAATTTCGGCTCATAAATGTTGTTATTGCCTCTTCAAACTATAGATTACCCTAATCTGCCTCCAGGGCCGTTCAGATATTCTAATGGATTGGTTTTATCTGTTTGCAAGAACGGGATAATGGTTCTGTTTCCGTCGTTCCGGAAACCGAAGCAGAATCTGCTTGATAACGATTTTTCCTTGACGGTTTCTTCACTATTTGGCCTAGATAGCTGATTTGGTGCCATAAGTGAGTACTCCAGGCTGCGCAGAGTCCAATTCTGAGTCCGAAATTGCTTGTTTAGTGAGTTTCATTAACGAGAATCACAGTTATTTGGTTTCCTCTCGTTCTGTAATTTGTTTGATGGAAGCAAATTATTGTAATGTACTTTTGCCTTAATTATTCGAAAATTAGCAAATTCACCATGCCAACAATGAAGCGCTATACAGGGTTATTCACGAATATGGCTGGCTCTATAGAATATTTTAGGAAAGACAGATGATTCAGATCAGGTAAGAAAACGACGTATACCTATTTTTTCGAGGTTCTGGGACATCAACTCTCGTTTTTTAAATGACAAGACCTATTTTTAGAACATTAATAGATTCCCATGGAATTCTGTGTCTTTTTGATTCTAAAAGTTTGAATTTGCCCGAGAAAATTCTCGCTAAATGTGGGAATCTCAAAATTGAACTGTGTTAAAATACACACAATTTTGAGGTTTTTCCATTGAAAATTCTCATCTTTGAGAATCTCCGAGAAGGAAGGCTGATGCCTCTTTTCCAAATGCGTGATTTTCAGAATATGATACAGGAGGTCACAGATTCTTTGTCAAAGTTAGAAGTGACGAAACATCAAAAAATTTCTTTTTTTAAATTGGAGCCCCATTTTTTTCGAAATTTTTCTAAATCTTCGTCAAAAAATAATAGGTGCATACGTCCAAGACTTTCATCACAAAATAAATATTTTTCGGGACATTCAGGAAAAACGATTTTGTCTTCAATTCTCAATCTCATTCAGAATGTGTTTTTTTACTGGAAAATAATTAGCTGTCAAGTGAAATCATTGAAAATCTCTGTTTTCGAGAATATATTTTCTTATAGTTCAGACGAGTTCAGTTTTTTTTTTCATTTTTCAAAGCTTAGGATAATTTCCGCAAATTCTTTTTTCTGAGGAATTTCTTTTTTGTCATAGGAGGGAAATTTGAATTTTCAGTAATGAAATTGATACATGTTCTGTTAATTATTCTTTCAAAAGCATATATATATATATATATATTCTTATGAAAAAGAGAGCTAAAATAATACAATAAATGTTGAAACAAAAAGTACCTAAGCTGAGGTAAAAAAAGAACGGGGTATCATAACATTCTTTGTATGATACTATAGAATCATACGATACTATCAACACTAGTATCATACGATACTATACAGCCAGGGAAAAAAACCTCAGCCGAAAAAACCTGCCTTCCCGTAAACAAAATAACATAAAATATCAAATATCAGGAAAATCTTGAAAGACATCAGTGTGATCATCTTCATGTTATCCGTCGATGGGCTCGGATACACAGATTCTTCCCAAAACGACTCGTAATTCTCAATCTGAAATGAAAAAAGACAAAAGCAGAAAAGAAACCGATTATTCAGAATAATCGAAAGCATTTTGGAAATGCATTTGCTACTTTAAAAAATAATCAACATTAAGATTTCTTGGCCAAATAATGTTCGGAGGTTTATGAATATTTATGACAGAAATGTCACAAAATTATTACGAAATTTACAATAAATTACAATATTTTCTCGATAACAGAGATTTCCAAAAATGTCATATGGCTGCTAATTATTTTCCACATTCGGAATGATATTAAAAATCGAAGACAAAATCGTTTTTCCTGAATATCGAATAATATTCATTTTGGAATAAAATCTTGCACGTATTTTCCTATTATTTTTCGAAGAAGATTTCGAAAATGCCTCGAAAGAATGGGGTTTGAATTTGAAAAAATCGATTTTTTGATGTTTCGTCACTTCCAACTTTGACAAAGAATTTGTGACCTCCTGTATTTTATTCTGAAAATCTCGCTATTGGAAAAGGAGCGTCAGCCTTTATTTCCGGAGTTTCTGAAAAATGAGAATTCTCAATGATAAAACCTTGAAGTTATCTGTATTTCAACAGAGTTCAATTTTGAGATTTTTTTCGTATTATCTCATTTAGAGAGAATTTTCCCGGGAAAATTCAAACTTTTCGAATCAAAAAGACTCAAAATTCAATGGAGAATTTATTTATGCAATAAAAAATGGGTCTTTCCATTTGAAAATCGAAAGTTAATGTAACTTCCGGAAAAACCGGAAGTCCTAACCTTCAAAAAATAAACGAGATGTCGTCTTCTCACTTGAAGCTCATCTTTAGAATTTCAATCCTGAACCTTATGTCTCTCCCAAAAACATTCTATAGAGCTATATTCGTGAATAACCCTGTATATTGTAATTATCATGTCAGATTTGGAATACCTGACCTCGCACTATATTTGCTTGTTGATCATGTATTTGATTGGGCTCTGAATTAATCTTATTTTATAGAATATTCACAAATTCAGAAGTTCTGTTTCAAACAACAATTTCTTTCTTAAATCGAATTCTTGTCGTATTTCATAGTTTTCACGAACGCGCATGCTGATAAACCATCTCAGAATATTACATTTTCATTCAGATGATCATCAGAAATTTAGATAATTGAGTGTCACTTTTGGTTCTTCTTCCTTGAAAAATAAATTCTTAGATAACTCAATTCCTCTCTAAATTTCTGCTCGAAACTCGAAACATTATCTTTCAAACACTTGCTGTTGACTATTGATGCTCTGTTCGTATGAGCAGTGTTCATGTGAAAAAAAAATATGCAAATTGTTTAATCGATAAAAATCGTTGGGAAGTGAATAGAACGTATGTTATTTTCTTAACAAAGGTCTTATCACTGATACTTCAATCAGAGTTCTTGGTTTTGAACTTCCCAGGAGAATATGGTCTGTTTTCAATCGTATTAGACATTTTCTCATTCATTTAATTGATTCTAGTCGTACGTAGTGAATCATCTTGTTTGGACACACGAATTGGGTCAATTAATTTGACGAATGGACATACTGTGCTTAATGAACCTTCTTGATGTGGGCTTAAACCGAAAACACTGAACTCGACAGATTGAGTATCATGCACACCCCTGAAAAATAATCGAGTATGAGCCGCTTATGTCCCTCACAAACTGATCCTCTGTCATTAACACTCCCAGGTTTCAACTCGTTCAACATAACAGGTCCGCGCTCGTCGGGCACACCGACGGTTGGATGAAAACAAACACAAACTTCGACATTTCACTTGACGGCGTGAATCCAACGCAATCACTATTTTCGAGCGCTCTGTTCATCTCTCATCATTACGGAAGTGTTTTGGCAATTCGCTCAAAGCACCGCGAATTATACGTTCTCGTTTCGAGCAATTCGTGAACTGGTAACTACGAAGTTTAACAGTCCTGAGTTTCCTATACGGGACTTGTTTAATCGGATTCGGGAGACTATGAAATTCAAACGCGCCTATTTGCTCGAATACTGGAGAATGGCTTCATTGGAACAATAGCACGTTTCAACGCAATAAGAAAAAAGGAAGTCTGTTATTGGATCGAAGGTATCCCTTCTATATCTAATGATAATAATAAGTATGTATGTGTCGCAGGCTCATTATAATATCAGTCTTATTATAATAAGCCTAGGCTTTTTCAATATAACTAGGCGTATTGTAAAACACCCAAAGCAAGTGAAAATCTGAGAATATGACTGATATTTTCAGACGTATTATAATACGCTTGATTCCTTCTTAGTCTTTTTGTTCGAAAGAACCTGTACGCGATTGTTTTTAGAATTTGACTGTATGAAATACGTCGTATTATGATACGTCTGGTAGTGTATCAGGCAGATTATTTAAATCGATTTAGAGACAAAAATTAATAGATAATTTTAGATTTGGATTATTTATTACAACATGGATTACTCTTATGACATTCACTTGTGCATTTAATATGGGATTTAAAACATAAACCTTTATTATTTCGATAGCGTGACTTGCTTGGATTTCAAGAACGTGTTTTGAATCCCTTTCCTTCGAATTTTGCGAATAATCTTAAAGCTTCTCTTAGGCAAATTACTTTATTAACTGAAATATCAATATTCTTATATCTTTGGCAATCAGTAATTTCATCTCTCGAGATGTTTAACAGACCATGGGTGGTACCAATTTGGTAAATATCATTGGAGACTTTTACTATGGTTTCTGTGCTATTTTTGGAATCCATGAAATTGTACCTATCGTCGAACTATTCGATTATTATTTTCCAATTATTTTTGGTAAACAAATTAGTTGATAAATCCTTACAAATCAAAAATTATTCGGAAATGAGCATATAATAGTTCGACCCGTCAGTATACACTTCACAAGTTACTTAGTTTTCATTTCTGTCGGCAGTTCCCGAAGAATACCACGTTTTTGTTCACACTCCTGATTAATAAACTAAAATAGAGAGAGAAGTGCCTCACGAAAAAATCAGCTACTTGAATAATTATAGAACTCACCTTCAATATAAATATGCCCCCTCTATATAAATATGCCTTCCGCATTGTAAATGTCCTTTTCAGTACGTTCTCCCCGAGTCACCGAGTTGAAATGAGTTTTGATTCTTAGAACTTTCTATTCTTTAGTAGCTGTAGTATTTCTCCTAGAATTATCCTGTATAAAATCAGTTCCTCCACCTAATTCTCTCATTCTGGTTAGAAACGCCTATACCATAATTCTTGTCATTATCAAGTTGTCTACGACTATTGCCTCCAACTGAATATTTTTTTTTTTAGCCATTATGTACGGTTGATCCGACATATTTCCTGATTAATCTGTATGTTTGCGCACAGTGTTTCCACCTCTTTGGCACTTACCGGAGGTTAACATATTCTCAGAGCCCCATGGGAGTCCGTAGAACTCCAAACAAGTTGAATTTTTGCGGAAAATAAGGTGATAATTCAATTTCGCTCACCTCGGGCCGCTAGAAATATGGATGAGATATGGGTTCTCTGCTGGGAAACGTGTTTATTCGGTTTTTATTAGCACACTGACTGCTGCAAGGGATCGGTTTTCCTACGCAGATATTTATCATTCAACGTATCTCATTTCCCAGTTATTTTCAATGGAAATGAAGTATATTTCCTTCATGTTATTCAATTTATACTCGAAATGATTTAATAATATTTTTTCTTGTTCATTTTCACGAGTCTACACTAATACATAAAAGACAGAACAAAAATAACTCTGACAAAAAAATCCACACATTAACAGAGTTCGTCCAATTCATCTATTCATGAGCCAACTTTATTCCTTGGAAAGAGAGCCAAAAAGCGATATCAGCGGTTACAACATAATAGCTGATTGGAATGTAAAATTGCATATTCAAAATATTCAGGACAGCCAAATACTATATTCTAAAAACTCTACTTGCAATCTAATTAGCTCTGTTTCACACCTCAAACTAGTTAATACATCCACAATCATGCTACTATTGAATTCTCCAGTTCTTATTAATTATGCAAACATTCATGTTAAATTCACATGACGTTGGGTGATTGTTCCCAGTTATTCCAGAAACTCAATGGAAACTATTTGATTTCCAAAAAACAGTTGGTGGTTTGTGGAAATTCCGTTATTAACAATGTGTGTTAATTTCACAAGCAATCATACCAATACTTGATGCAGTGAGTGTATAAACGACAGCCTATAATGAATAATATTGGAAATATTTCTATCTGCAATATGCAGCCAATAAATTACGCTCGATAACGAACGCATGATTTATAATTGGGATCAACAACTTAATACATTTCGTGCAACTTCAATCTGGCAGACTAATTACGAAAATGACAAAATTCGAAATTTCTCTGTTTTTCTGATCAATATTCTTTATTCGAGCATTGTTTTTCAACAGATCATATTAAAAAATTTGTTGGAATTTTGGAGGGTTCCACAGTTCTCAATAGTAGAATAGGAAAGGCGAAACATTTTCTAGAAAGGATTGTAATAAATTTCATCAGTAATACACTGATGAAATCTAAGACACTTCGAACTATCGTTCGAACACTATTTAAAGTCTTTTGAATTCTTGCAACAAAGATGCAGTCGATGCAGAACTATCATTCTTTGTCGTAATATACAAATTTTCAATATCAGTCACCTGAGAGAGTGCAACATAGACGAGTTGCTGAGAATGTGATTTACTATACTCATGAAGTTTCACCCTGAGACTTATGTATAGTTGGATCAGAGCAAGAGCTGAAGTTAATGGAAAATATAGCGTTTGGCTATACATTTTCCATCCGATGTTAATGAAATATTTGCTTTTCGTAATTCAATGGGAATGAGAACAGCGAATTTGCCGACTCCATTTTGCACTGCTAGAGTGCAACCGACGATACACGGCTATGTTAGGTTTTTCCGTTACGGAATTTCTGCATTTGGTCGCCACGCTCAAAGCCTAAGATAAAAGCTATGCAATAGCTTAAAAATCCTACCTATATATGGACATGAGTTATTATTTCGGTTGTTTCAATTATAAACCAGAAGTTTTACTTTCTGGAAGAAAAAAGTAAACACCAAGTCCTTTTCCTAATGGGATAGGCTTTACCCACCGAGCAGGAGAGAGTCGATTTTTCTAAATTTTCAAGTGATAAAGTCCCTTGGTCGACGAAAGCCGCCTGAGTGATTTAATACAAGTCAATGGAGGTAAAGACATAAAAGACTCGGTGGGGGAAATTCCTATTACTGTATTGAATAGATTCATTTAGTTTCTTTTTTCAGGCTACAACACCTACACCTTCAACGGAAGCTCTCACAGCGAAAAGGTCCCAGATGAGATCCTCTCTGTGCGATATGAAGACGGCAAGTGGTCCAAGCCCTACTACGATTGCGGAGGCGGAAATATATGGATGCTGACCTACACCGTTCCTTTCTTCGGATATGCCAACAATACCTATTTCTTCAAGTGAGTCTGTCATTCTTTCGTTTCCTTTCGAATCTCTTGGCATTTTTATGGGAACATTTCGTTTCATCTAAGCTAGATGTGAAAGTTCTCTTATTCAATTTTTTTTTAATTTTCATTACATCATAAACAGTTTATCATACCAAAAAACTACATTTTTTCAAAATTTCAGTCAATTAGATTAGGAATGTTCCTTCGTCTGAGAATTCCTGTTCTCATAGAGGGTAAATATTGGGGAGGAATCAGACAGGATTGTTTCTGGATGAAATCGTTCGACACAATGTAAATACTCGACTATGTCGACGTATATACGTCTGTTAAACCCTCAGGGTGTTGGGTGGAGCCATGTATTGATTTGCGATCCCGTTGTTTCGTTTTACTTACGATGTATCGATATCAACGTTGAGACGATCTGCTGAGAAGCAATTTATAGACGTGCTGCAAAATGGCGGAGGTGCTAGGCGAGAAAATCCATATCATAAATGCGTCTTAGTCGAAGAAAAATTCACAAAAACTCTTCTTGATAGAAGGTGGGGGAACATCTCTTCGAAAAGACAACTTCTTCGACTTGTACTCACATTCCACCAATTTAACAAACTTCAAAAAAAGACATTGACAAAAATATGCGAAGTGACCATTTTTTTCTTTTTCCTTCGTTACCATGACACCGTGAGCAAGGTAGTGTAAAAAATACTTACTTCGCACATAGTATGTAAACTATATGGCATTTTCATATTTCAAACTTTATGTTCCTCAATCAAGCAAAAATCCAAGAAATCATTCATTTATTGATGCATAATAATAATAATAAAGGCTTCAAAATTGTGGGAAAATTCAACAAATTCGTTGTATATTCGTTTTTGTATCGGGTACTTCAACAATCATAATGAAATGTTCATCTCATTTAAGTGAGTTCATTTTAGTGAGTTCCTCACGGCAGCAAGCACCCGAAATACCCAGTACTGAAAGAACCTAAAAGGAAATCAGTAATTCAAAAAACACATAAAACAATCATCAAAAATCTACCCTAACCAACAAACAGGTTTCATCATATGCTTCTCTTATGAATTGTATAACTTTCCTCAAGTCACTACCTCAGATTTATTAGGATGGTTTCCAACTGACAATTTTTCAAATATGGAACCAACTTAGTAAATTTCTTAAAACCCAAGTTTTCTCTAACATTGAGTGTAGCTTTCAACATAGAAAATATGGTCTATAACATGCAAGACTTCAGATTCTTTGACTTTTCCGCAAAATATGCAAACAGCACAGTTTCGGATATTTTTCTGGCTTTATTTGCTTCACACCACTCTTCATATTGTTGATATGCATGTTCATACTGGCGCCTCGATTTCACCGGTAAAAGATTTGAAATTACTGTTTTGGCCGCATCTGTCAAGTTCAGTGGGGTACTGCTTAATTCATTATTTTACAGTTATACATAATTACGCACGATGAAAAAAGAGAAATTTAGTCCTTCCTTCCCACAATCGTGGGAATTGTGGGAAGGAAGGACTAAATTTCATTTTTTTCATGATTAGTCACCCACATTTGTCAATCTTCCAATTAATTACGCACGAAATTGACGCGAATAAAAAGTCGCTTCAAAATAATTATCAAGAACTGTCACTCTGAAATAATTGTCAACAAATGCCATCTTATTTCCTTTGTTACAGTAATTACTTGATTTGGAAAAAAGTTTGAGCCAGTTCATATTTTTCATATTAAGCTAAGCATTATTTTAGAACAATATTTCAGACATTCGTAGAAAAAATTTTGTTTGCATCTCATGCGCGAAATACTTTGGTGACCTTGACTATTTTTTTAACTCGGCTGCGCCTCGTTAAAAAAATCGGTTTTCGATCACCAAAGTAGCATTTCGCGCATTATATACAAAAATAACTATAATAGTATAATTATTTATTGGCCTTTCGGTCAATAAATTGCTTTTATTGTTGTTTTTCTCATGCTCACTCTACAGGTGACTGATCAACATTTTCATGAAAATCTGGACGAACAATCAAATTTCGAATTAGGTACAGAATTTTGTCAATTGGTCTCCGACTAGGATGAATTCAAAATATGATTTTTTTCCCAGCGCCTACACCATTCTGCGTCACGTTTACACGAGTTTAATATTGATGATACAACATACAACATACATCCATATTGGTAAATGCAGTTTTCGAGGAGATGTTGTGTGTAGGATTTGCCCTCAACATATCAAATTCACCCAAATATTTCTGCAGTGTGCAATAAGTCCTTTTGCAAATGGTGTTATTCAACAGAGTTCTTGATTAACAAGTTGTTATGCATCAAAATGAGTAGAAACATTTCAGGAAACAATTGCCGATTAAAATTCTTAGATGTACCAACCTAGAAGTGCTGACGAAATTTGAGTTTTTAGCAACCATATGGTCTTAAGTCTTGAGTTTTCGTGAATTTTGTCATTGTGTGATTCGAAGTAGAATGGTTGATTTTTACAATTAGGTATATCATTCGCAATAAACATAAAGGAGATTCAAAAAATCTTATTTTTTTAGGTTGCGAGGTTGGTTATTGTAGCGAATGGATAATGAGTTTTCCTCAGAATCTGTTTCATTCCTCCACTACAATAATACTCTCCTTCAAAATTAAATTCGATGCATTTCATGAATAAAATTCCGGGCGAAAATTGGATTGAACATTACTGTTTATGAATATTTCTGAATAATTTCCAGGATATTGTGTTAGTTTTGCTACGATAAAGGAAACGAAGTTCCTCCGGATACTCGATGCTATTCTCTTCGACCTCCTCATCTCCATTTCGCTCTTTCGCAAGTCCCTCACAAACGTGTTCAATTCGGTACCAGAATTAGACATGGACCGGCGTAATAGCGTAACAATTTTTAATGAAACGAAACAGCCGAGCTTAATCCACATTTTCTAGCCTATTAAAGAACATAACGAATGCAGATTACGCGGATTATTAAATTCGCTATGGTTGCTCTTTCTGCTGCTGCGAGTTCAGTGTATTCAAGCGTGCAGTATGCAGATTTTCGTTTTATCGAGTGCTGGGAAGGATTTACCATGTAGCACAATTCACCCATATAAAGCTGGTCTAATATCAACTAGAACATTCATGGGATCATGATTCTTGCAATAAGGCAGCAATGCAGAATTTCAGCGGAAACTATTCATAATTCCAGTCAGCGAAGTTGATGAACCCCAAGATTTATAACTTCTATTATACAAATTTCCATATAAATTGGAAAATTTTGAAGGCGGAGTCCTAAACTCAGCATTGTAATGAAAATTTTTCCATTTTTCTGCAGAATCAACGTTCATATGTTTCCTTCATGAGATCTTGGGGATACAAGCATAGATAATTGTGGCAAGCTTGAGCCGAAATACCCAATTCGAAATGAAATGGAAAATATTTCATAGGAAGCCTAATTTTTTCAAAAAAATATCAAAGTTTATTACAGAATATTTCAGAACTTTTACACCCATCAGTCCTGAAAATTGTTTAATAAAATTTTGATCACCTGTGGGGAAGTCTTTCCCATTGAAATATGTTTGTTATGAACCAGTTGAAAGTTGCTCTTCTTCAATATCTCAATCATTTCTGTTCATTCGAGTTTACTGATTCGAATTATATTCATGTGGGATTCAGTTTATAAGTCATGGATGAAATAATTATTTTTGTTGTTCTCTAGATTTGATTTATTCAAGTTGACGATCGAACTAAATTGCAAAACAAAATCACTGCTCATATCGTTCATTTGAAATGAAATATCATTCCGCAAAAAAGACAATGGTCCGATGAAAACTGATTGTTAAGCCATCATCTGCCATAATTTCAATCCTTCGATCCATGCATTCGAAATATCGGCATGAATTCCTATTCCCATTTTTTCTGTCATGCTCATTCCTGATGGTTTCCATCATATTCATTGCATTCAAACAAATAAAGCATTTGTGAATGAAACTGTGTTTGCTCGGTGTTTCCAAATCATTTTATTTGTTCAGTTAGGTACCCGTTTTTCATTAAACTGGATTACAATGCTGCGCCAATGGTCCAATGTAAATTTGTCAAAACTGATTTTTTATTTTAATTATTATGAATAATCGTGAGAGGAATGGTGTAAGCCGCTCATGGAAGCTTAGTTATTGCACAATTGATTATTATTATAAATCAACTGTTATAATACCGTATATTTTCGTAAATCCGGGTTGATATTGTTCTGAGATCCAATCAGAGTTTGTTTAAATTGTACAATTTTAAAATGAGTTCAACAACGTTGAAGCTTCAAATGTTTAAATAATTCTAAAAAATTGTAGGGGGGTCCACAAATTCATTATGATATGATTGATATATAATGTCGAATGATTTCGTTAATATGGGCAGGTATTGTCATCAATCAGCCCATAATTTTCAAAAATTTTATATTATTGAATTATCAAATCCAGAATTTATCAAACAACAAGTTTGAATTCTTAGATTCTTCGGTGAGAGTATTTGTGTGTTTTTTGATGTGGTCCAGCACTTTGAACCATACCATCAGAGACTGATAAATACCAACATTTTCAATGTTTTTTGTACAACTGTCCTATTTTGATAATGAAATGGGCGAATTTGCAATGACAATAAACTTGGGTTTTCAACTGCTCAATATGTTTGTTGAGAGTCCAATTATTGATTATTGGTTATTCCATCTCGATATTGAAGGGTCTGCAAGAAGAGCAAATCTGGAACTCCTACCTGAAAAATATGTTCAGCAGAACGATATTGCATATAACAATTTCCTGGCCTGGTGTAAATTTAAAAATATAGAAGGGTGAAACTGTTTTCATGGCATACTTAGAAAAAAAATCAAAAATATGGAGTTCATCCACTTTGTGGAGCCAATTTTTCGAAATGAAATGAAAAATATTTCATAGGAAGCCTAATTTTTTCAAAAAAATATCAAAGTTTAATACAGAATATTTCAGAACTTCTACACCCATCAGTCCTGAAAATTGTTTAATAAAATTTCACCTGTGGGGAAGTCTTTCTCATTGAAATATGTTTGTTATGAACCAGTTGAAAGTTGCTCTCCTTCAATATCTCAATCATTCCTGTTCATTCGAGTTTACTGATTCGAATTATATTTTTGTGGGATTCAGTTTATAAGCCATGGATGAAATAGTTATTTCTGTTGTTCTCTAGATTTGATTTATTCAAGTTGACGATCGAACTAAATTGCAAAAAAAAATCACTGCTCATATCGTCCAATTGAAATGAAATATCATTCTGCAAAAAAGACAATGGTCCGATGAAAACTGATTGTTAAGCCATCATCTGCCATAATTTCAATCCTTCGATCCATGCATTCGAAATATCGGCATGAATTCCTATTTCCATTTTTTTCTGTCATGCTCATTCCTGATGGTTTCCATCATATTCATTGCATTCAAACAAATAAAGCATTTGTGAATGAAACTGTGTTCGCTCGGTGTTTCCAAATCATTTTATTTGTTCAGTTAGGTACCCGTTTTTTATTAAACTGGATTACAATGCTGCGCCAATGGTCCAATGTAAATTTTTCAAAACTGATTTTTTATTTTAATGGTGTAAGCCGCTCATGAAAGCTTAGTGATTGCACAATTGACTATTATTATAAATAAACTGTTATAATACCGTATATTTTCGTTAATCCGGGTTGATATTGTTCTGAGATCCACTCAGAATTTGTTTAAATTGTACAATTTTGAAATGAGTTCAACAACGTTGAAGCTTAAAATGTTTAAATAATTCGAAAAAATTGTAGGAGGTCCACAAATTCATTATGATATAATTGATATATAATATCGAATAATTTCGTTAATATGGGCAGGTATTGTCATGAATCAGCCAGAATTTATCAAACAACAAGTTTGAATTCTTAGATTCTTCGGCGAGAGTATTTGTGTGTTTTTTGATGTGGTCCAGCACTTCGAACCATACCGTCAGAGACTGATAATTACCAACAGTTTCAATGTTTTTTGTACAACTGCCCTATTTTGATAATGGAATGGGCGAATTTGCAATGACAATAAACTTCAAAATGCATTTTAATATTCAAATAATCAAAAGGTTGCTGTGAATGGCAAACGATACCAACTCTATGATTTTTGAAACATAGATGAATTCAAAATAGTAATCATCGAAATGAATACCATTTTCAATTCCCAGGCTCTGAGCCTGGGAATTGAAAATGGTATTCATTTCGATGATTACTATTTTGAATTCATCTATGTTTCAAAAATGTTCTCGATGTGCCTTCGTAAAGGCAAAGAATTTTCTTTTTCTTAAAACTCTATGATTACTAACAAATAAGAAAAGACGCTGTCATTTGAAATTCGTTCCTGTCCAATTTTCGTCTTTGGTTGTTAACTGCTTGAAATATTTGTCGAGAATCCAATTATTAATAAAAAAGACGATGTGGTTGTTCTTCTGGATATTGAAGAGTCTTCAAGAAGAGCAAATCTGGAACTCCTACCTAAAAAATCTGTTCAGCAGTACGATATTATATATGACAATTTCCTGGCCTGGTGTAAATTGAAAAATGTAGAAGGGAACTTCAGTCAAACTGTTTTCCTGGCATACTTAGAAGAAAAATAAAAAATATGGAGTTCATCAACTTTGTGGAGCAAATATTCAATGATTATGTCAAGCGCCGTTGTTTAAAATGGTGTGGATGTTGGTAAATATTTCAAAGTAATAGCAAATTAAAAGCGGAAAAGTGAAGCATATCGTCCCAAAAAGTCGAAAATATTCACTCGTGAACAAGTTGAAAAATTTATAAAGGAGACACTAGATAAGAAATACTTGATGGAGGAGGTTGCAACTATTTTTGGATTATTTCGAGCTTGTCGGCTTGAAGAATTGTGTAATTTATCAGTGGAAGACATCGAAATGATGAATGAATCATTGGTTATACAACTTCCAAATACAAAAACGAAAGTCAGTCGTTCTTTCAATATTATTGGGAAGTATGTAGACTATTCTCATAAGTACTTTGCACTGCGCCCTTCTGTCATAAAAATCATCGTTTTTTCCTGAAATACATAAATAATAAATGCACTGCTAATCCAGTTGGTAGTAATACGTTTGGGAAAATTCCTCAAACAGCCAGAACCAAAGCAATATATAAGACATGTTTTCGAAGATCCTTCCGCTTCATTGCTAGCAGAATCAGGAGCAAATATTATGGATATAAAAAACATGGTGAATGAAAGTCTACGACGGTAGCCGAGGGTTATATTGATCAATCCATTGCATATAGAAATTCCTTTGCTGAAAAAATTCTCTCAACCTCAACAGATTTTGAATCATCATCATCCAATATTGTAGTCACAGGGCATTTATGTTAGTAATTGTTCTAGTTTTACGAATAATATCGATGTCCCTAAAAAATTATTGTTAAATATTGATAATGAAAATTTGTAATTGCTGAATTCTTCTCATCTGATTTCATCATAAGAGAATGGAATGCTAAAAATATTTTCAACACTAATGCTTAAATACTTTTAACACGCTTTCACGTAAACAATCAATTTTAACATTGTCACTTTTAATGACTGTTGTACGAAAAAAATTTTTCCATTTTGACTCAAGATATATTGACTACAAATTTCCTGCAGCATCTGAACCATGGATAAAACTTAGCAGAACCCAGTCCAAAGCCAGGCGTTTAGTTACCCAACTCTACGAAGTCAATTTCCTAGCACTAACATCTACTTCAGTCGAAATGCTTGAACTGTCGGAGACCGTTTCGAAATTTCACCTCGTCGAAATCAACTTGCTAGATGATTTTAATAATTATCGTTGCTTCTCCTGTGACAGCAACTAAACGGCAGAAGTTGAAAATATACAGCAATCGTTACTTTTTTAGTGGAAATGACGGCATAATTTATGTTTCTCTACGACTACATGCGCGTGTATCCAAAACTTTTAATATCGGGGAATCGTCGTTCCTGGTCTTTCCCGATATTTCCCAGGAAATGAGAAAAGAGCAGGTATATTCCATCAGATGGACTTGTTTACTGGAGTTGAGTTGTTATTCACACTCGAAGTATTCAGATGACACCGCTCCGCATACTTTGAACAGCACGAACTCATATATTTCACGAAAAGTATATTTTAAATGAAATATTTCATATAGGATCAGGGATCTAGAAAATTAGTTACTTCAAACCTCTTGGAAATTCGCCCGGGAGCTTTCAGAATGAGCGATGAATGAAGAGAACACAGTGTTTCATTGCTGAGGTCACCTAATCTTATATACTTTCATCTCCTCAGGTGTCTGTCGACATAATAACCCAAACTGATGAAGGAGCCAGGAAATCGACATTATTTTGGTTGAGGACCAACAGGACATTGTCATTTCTATGATTGCAGTATTTTGGGTTATTTTGAAGGTGCATTTCTATTCAAAATCGGGGTTGTTCTGATTTTTCAAAATACTGTTTAGGACTGTATCCAGATAATTGAGTTGGAGATGGTTGTGTAAAAACATTTATTGACATCATTCGCAATCATAAAATGAATGAGTCATCTATAAACTCAGAGTGAATTATTCATCTAAAAACAGAGGTAATCTACATATGTTCAAAATGAGAGGTCAGATGAAGTCAGAATTTGAGATAGTTCCATTAATTCAAACTTAAACACAACGTTTAGAGTGATTATGCAATTGAAAATGATTGCAAGAGCCTCTTTATTTCATCAAAAGAACAGAAGGTTGAATAATTAATTGTAAGAGCAGGCTGAATTGTAATGAAAGGAAGATCAGGCCTTAGAGGCGATACGAGTATTGAAAACTCATTAATCTAAGTCTGTTCTTCATTGAGATTATTGCAAATGTGAGAATATCAATATTCATGATCTATAACGTTGGTCTATAAAGAGAATGCGAATTAATCAATTGAGACGACATTTACAGTGACAAACTGCTTTAAGTAAGCAGGGTTAGTGTTCATCAGAAAAATAGAGGATTGAAAATTATGAGGATTGTAACATGAGATTTCTATGTATAATTTAAAAACACCAACCTGTTAGTTTTGAGAAGGCCGAAGGCTTGGGATCTTACATGCTTGGTGCTTCAGATGAATGAAATTGAGAATTTCTTATGTATGATGAGGAGATCATACCAGCTGGATGGTTTCATCAATATTTGAGGAGACCGCTCAAGGTGAAGCAGAGACTGAGCTACTTGATCGTTCAAATACTCCAGAGAAGTTCACTTGATTTTATTGAGAGAGAAGACTGATTCCATTAATTGGAAACTTGAGAGCAATAATTTGCAAGTATTATGAGAAGTGAATAGTTGAGAAATAAGGTGAATTGATTAAGATAATGGAATGCACATGAGAATATCACAAATCAGTATTTATTACTACAGAGAATGTTCATTCTAGGAGCAAGTAATCACTTACATGTGAGGAGTCTAGAGATATCTGAAAAATCTACGAGAACTGTAGAAATATATCGAAATATTTATGAAGTGAGAGAAGATTACCAATATTTTTATAGATTTTCATGATCTGAAACGTGGACAAATTTTCATACATGATAAAAAGCAAGAGAATGACAAGGAATATGCAACAATTAAGGATTCTGAGAATTCACTCATCTAATGATGATTAGTTACTCCAAGAAATGAACGAGATGAGCAGTTATTAAGCGAGGTGACTTTTGAAAATTCTTATTCACAAGATCAGCACGGAAAGAGGTATATTCACTGGCAGAGCTGGAACACAAAAAGAGGACGATTAAATGATTCAAATAATGAACATGAATTAACCTGTCAGCTGATTAGTACATAGAGGAGACTAATTTGAAGCGAGCAGTCAATCAGCTGACCACAGAGCTGTACGGAGTGGAGTGGGCATGGCGCTGCTATGTAACTATAGGCGAAGCTGCGGATGAGGTCTGAGGGGTGCAATGCTCCATTTTCAACAATTTTTTTTCATACAATTTCAAAGTCAAATTCAACAATTGCCAACACGGCTATACTGACGATTGGAAGTTCCTAGTTTCATATTTACATTGACATTAATCTTTAACAATGATCTTTTCACGTGAGACTGAATAGAGAAATAAATATTTATTTCATATTCTTATACCTTGGTATATGATTAAATCAATAAGTTTTCTCGAATAATAAATACTGCATCATATTAGTTCTTTCTCCAGGTATGCGATTTGCTCCGATGTTTTCGATAAAATAGAATTGATTGCGAAGTATTCAAATTTTCCACGCAGTTTATTGTTCGAACGGAATAAAATTCAGTTGCTATGCAACAAATCAGTTACTTATTAATATTTTGTTGTCTCTGTTAATATCATGATTCGATTCACCGAGCTGATTTATTTTGAATTGAATATTCCGAACAAAACTAGAAATAACTGGATTTTGTTTCATACCATAACAATATATTTGATCCAGTATTTGATGTTATATTATATTTGGTAATCAGAAATTTGGGACACTCTTGAAATGAAAACGTTTTGAAGTTTCTATTGAAGTTGAAGATAATAATGACGTAGATAATAATGGTGTTGATTTCAGACTAAGGTCTTCATCATCATTATTCAGTAAGGTCATTTTGACAATTCTCGGAATATGTCGTAATTTTTGATCCTGAAAAATATTGTTTTCTTGTGTTATAAGATGTTTGGTTTATCTATGGGAGATGATTATCATTCATTAGAGTGTTGTAGCGGTCTGCAAACATCTGAAGTTTCGAAAAATCATCACTTGGATGGTCGTATCTATTTCGAAAGAACCCTCACGATCAGAGAGCAAGGCTGAGAATTCGAATTTGAATATTGGAGGAATTCGAAGAACAAAAGTGATAACGTTCCGAAATTCGCCACTGAACATGATGTTGAGATCTTCTGACAAACCCACATGGCAACGAAGAAACTTCTTCGTGAAGGAGAACAATTGAAAGTTATGTACTCATTGATTTTTCACTTAGTCCAAATTACGGTTTAGCTTGTGTTATTCATACAAAAAGGGGAAATTGATTGGTTTCTTCATTTCTTCCAAACATTGTGACATTTCTGTCATAACTAATTCATGAAGAAAAAATTTCTAGAATGGGTGGTTAATTCAAAAACCATTTTATTGATTATAAATAACTAGGTTCTGTTTTCGTCTTTTTTCATTTCAGATCTAGGATTTCGGGTAGATTGGTGAAGAGTCTATTTTTCTCTGCTGCCCATAGAACAACTACATGAAGATGTTCTTCTGATCACGTAGATGTCTTCCAAGATCCTCTGATATGATATTCTTAGTAAATTGTTGTTTTGTTTCAATAAGTATTGTATTATTTTAGCTCTCTCAATCAAAAGAATATATAAGGTCATTCTTATTTCGATGGGCTTCTAGATAGAAAAACTTAACGCATTAATTAACAAAATTAAATATTTCTACTGACGTAATTGAACAACTCGGATATAAAAATACGAAATTCTTGACAACACCACTATTGGGAAAATCAACTACAGACTCCTCTTTAAATTGAATTTCCCTTCCTCAAGCTCCCAAACCGCCAACACAGCATATTTACCGTAACAACCTGGTATAAATTCAATAAAATCCAATGTATAACCAATAAAGGAAATGCTTCCATTTCCCAGTCAGCCCGCGTGTTCGGACGGCACTTTAGAAATATGTCTAGCTCGATTTTCCTCCGAGCAGCAGGCTCAGAACCATCAGAAGAATTTTTTCCGCCACATGAAACCTTATTTAAGATTGGAACACATGAAAACGACAGCGTCCGAGCTTTCTTCCACCCGTTAGCGTGGCAGCCCTGCATACTGAGTACCTGTTAGGGGATACCAACCTCGGAAATCTGATAAATAAGAGCGGAGGAGCGGACTCTGTAATAACCGTCGTTTTGTTCCCCCAATGGAGGTAAGCCTCTTCTTTGATCTCAATTCAACGTGAAATTTTATTAGTGTGATTCACCAGGGTATCTTCAATGGGGAACTGGACCGTACTCATGATATTGTCTAGAACCGACTTAGTTATACCTTTCCAGTAGGACGTTTTCAATCTGTTCCATCGAATATATTCACCATTTTAAGCCTACTGTTGGAATTGCTTTTCAACCAGTCGATCGTTCAACACAAATTCTTCAAAGGAGGGAGAGACAAAGGCTCCTCTAGCGCATATAAAAAAGAGGATCTCATAGTACTCGTTAAATGAATGTCTCTCCAATGCATATGGACAAGAGCTTGCCTTTTTTCGCAACTGCAATTGGCATGAATCGAAAAGGCAGATCCGATGCAGGGGAAATTCATTTCCTGACACCGGAAATGCAAATACCTCTAGGTAATGAATGAGGTGTGATCGATGTCAGCAAATTGGCGTTTCATGTACGAGAGTTGGCTTTCCATTTGACCGCAGAAATTAGTTACAATGGCAGTCGATTTTTCGCTAGGGATGAAATGATTGAAAATGTATGTTTCGTCGTATATCGATGTGTTTCATATGAAACTGCAGTAATGAAAACGCTGAAATCAAGCGAGGAAGTAAACAATACAATAAGGAGATTCGGGTATTTGCGGGTTTCAGTTCTTATAAACCCAAACGGGAAATTTTAAACCCTTGATGGGCATATTTACAAATTAGATTAGTGTTTCATTTCCAGAGCCAAATCGGCCATGTGGGACTGCAAAAACATGGGGACTGAAACTAGAAATGGAACTGCAGTAGTAGTACGCTTCGTTGTCACCTATAAGTCTCTACCATAGTGGACAAAAACTGCTTTGAACATATGAGGATTCTGAATCAAACCTCTTTCAAAACCATCAGATGTGATGCCAATCCTATATTATCATCAGCACCTGTCATTGCCAACCGCCCTAATAATAATAATAATAAGGCCTTCATTTCTTTAACAGAAATGGGGAAGTTCACCCATGGATTATCTACCACTTAACCTTTGTTGAGACATGAAAAAAATTATAATAATGAACACACTGTGTGCAATCTAACTCAAACAATAACAAAATATAGAAATTAAAACATATTCCCTTTTCTTACTCTCCCGGAGATTGAAGAGAACTTAACAAGAATTCTCTGATTTTATTTTTGAATTCGCAATCTCTGAGTTGTTTTATTTCATCGGGGATCACATTGTAAAATTTACAGATGTTGTATCTGAAACTTCTCTAAAAGGTTGAGGTTCTATGATGAGGGCATCTAAATATGTTTTTTTATCTTATATTAACATCATGAACATCAGCTCTGAGTTGCAACTTATTGAAGAGATAAGGTGGTCTTCTCTTCACTATGATTTTTTTGCATTCATGTCTTCCAGCAATTATCCATAACCGATGTAAGTTCTCATTGAGTCCGATAGCTGCATTATTTATTTCAGGAATAGAGAAATCGATAAAGAGCTCAAAGCCATCAGCATACATATGAGCCTTGCAGTGACGAATGAATTTCACAAATTGGCTGGTATACAATATGAAAAGGAGTGGGCCAAGAACTAAACCCTGAGGAACCCTATTCAATTAACTTCGTAAATCGTTTAGACAAATGTCATCAAAAGGTACACTGATGAATCGAAATGAAAAAGGCTACAGATATTGTGGTATATGGACGTAAATTGTACCTAAGCTTGGAAGTGAACCCTCTGTCATACAAGCAGAGACACTGCGCTCACGTGTGTCCTCAAAAGATAGTGTGTATATCCACAGGAGAACTGAAATCAATAGATATAACATCACATGGTCAAAATATAAAATGCTTTTTACGAAATTCAGATTTCAATCTAAGATATTTCGAGTTATGATTTGAGACATCAAACACAAATTAACAAAATTATTAAAAGAATATTTGACTTTTGTCAGGAAATAACAATGTCGATTTTTTCATTATGACTAGGTGAAAGTGGCAGACAAATTTCTCTCATTATAATGATCAGGTGGTTTATTTTTCACGTAATCAATCTCTATTAGGTATGAATAAATCAAACTGAGTCCATAAATATCTTTTTCAGAGTTGATTGCATTTTCGTTTTGGGATATTCTTACAATTTCAAGAAATGTTTTTCATGTTTTCCTCTGTGTCTGAAATTTTAACATTTTCGATGTCAGATTGGTGGTTCTTAGATGAAGCATGTACCTACTGTTAATGCACATGCATCATTTTTATGTTTCTCTTATGAAGAGAAATTCTTTGTTTCAATTTTGTCGAGGTTTTGTCCGATGTGACATTCTTCACAGTTCTATACAATATCTCAAAATGAAAAAATTTAAATGTCGAAACCAATTGGGATTGTCAAAATGTGAAAGAGTTGTGAAAATTGAATCAGCATCGTGATGATATCATCCTCTTGGGCGTAGAAAGAACGCCATTAATCATGAAGGTGTAGGTATACGGTGAGAAGCACAAAGGCTAAAATTAATGAATAATTCATTGTTAGCATTCGTATAGCAATTATCCGCGCTGCTGAGAATCAAACGGGACATGCACATTTCCCAGGTGGAACGGAGCTGTACATTCAACACACTCGTCCCTAATTAAATACCAATGCACCAAAATTGCCGATTGGATAGCACACATTTCAATCCACGTTTCGACCAAAGATTATAAAGTATATAGATGGGTAACGCCCTTCACGTAACTCTCAAGCCAGAAACCGAATACTGTTTTAGGTTGCGTTAGACGTCTGAGAATGTAGATGGCGTTGAAGTCGTGACAACTGACATTTTTCATACAGATTACTGTATTCAATGAATGGCGCGAAATTCGAATATTATCATGCCTGTTAAATTAAGTTTCGAAGTTGATGTAAACGCCTCATTTTATTCGGCGGCCGCAAGGTTCTCAATTGACCCCGATCTGCATAAATTCAATTAAGGCCAGAAAGTTGGCAAGAAATTTATACGTTTCGGGGCGTTCTTCCCCGTCGACAATATATTTCTCCGAAAATTCGGGGTATCAGATGAATAATATTGCTCTTTTTGCCCAACCCGGAAGCTGAATAGCGGAATTCAACAGGCTCTGAGGGGGAATATTAACGGATCGTGGTCTGCGGAAGATTCCACAGCAGGGGGACAGGCTCCACGTGTTGCATGTGGATTTTGAGTACAGTTGGAAGATTTCCGGTATCGTGGGTTTCTGGTTGAAGTCGCATTCGACCCTCGATCCTTTGTATTTAGATTTAATTTGGAATTATTTATTGAGATTCTCTAAGATAAGTGTAAGATAGGTCCTTTTGTTAAAACTCGTATTTAAAATTAGTTTTGTTCAAGGGCAGCTCGTCAGAGCAGGCAATGGATGCTCAGCTTCTTCATACAGCTAATAAAATATATTGCTTTTCATTTCCAGGAATATGTCTACGATTCAACGTTCTCGATTATGATGGCTTATTTCTCAATATTTCTTATCTATCACAACCTATTCAATTGACTGTACACTTCAATGAAATAAACTGCATAAATTAATATGTTCATCATAAATTATAGAGTTAGAAAGATAGAAAAAGCCCTTATATCTATGGTTCTAAAATCCGACTGCGATATTTGGCTAGTTTCTTACTTTTGACACCTAGGAGGCGCTGAAAATATTATTCAGTACAGAAAACTATTTTCATAAGCGCGAAAGTCGAGTTATACTTTTCATAAATTTCCATTAAATTGAGTATACTCTGTCGAACTTTTAAAGAAACATCCTGTTCGACAAAACAAAAGCAGGGCTGCGCTTTTTGACCAGGATGATATTTTCCATCTACACATCTTTCTGAATCAAATGAAATACGCTTCTGGATTCTTTATATTTTTATTTGAAATGATTGTGTTAAATCAACTACAATACAATAATTATGATTGAGAACACATTAGAGAATGAGGAATGTTCACAGGTATGCAAAATCGATCGAAACTTCGTCACAGTATAACCTATATGTATATGAAATCACTAGTTTTTGTTTCAGTCGAAAAGACCTAGTAGTTCGAATTTTACAACCCCGCGAATATTCAATTCCTCGCGGCGATGAGACGTCATACTACATACGCAAATCGCACTCCGTGAGCCGAGAGGCCCTTATATTGGACCCGGCTACGTACTGAACCTCGCAAGTCGTTGGGTGTAAAGTGACGTCACACAGATCCATCGAACTCATGTTTATAACTCGATATCTCGGGCGCTATTTGAAGTATTCAAATAATTTTTGGACACAATATTTTCATTTTCTACGGAGAATAGGAATATAAAGAAATTGAAAAATGTGAACATTCCTCATTATTATAACAATTTCAAGAACATATTCATACAGTGAACTCTCCATAAATCGGATATCGATCAGTTGTTCTGGACCCGATTCATACATATCTTACCCAGTGCATTTTCACCTAAATGAGTCTATAAGTCTAGTAGATGAGTCGAACTGCTGGAAGGGTCGTCAAGAGAACTTC
Source organism: Hippodamia convergens (assembly GCA_038502775.1). NCBI lineage: Eukaryota > Metazoa > Arthropoda > Insecta > Coleoptera > Coccinellidae > Hippodamia > Hippodamia convergens. The sequence goes on along the minus strand of CM076612.1, from coordinate 22,083,401 downwards.
CACCTCTACAAGGACATGTTTCCAGTGCTCAGACACCTGTTTCTCATTGATGATGACTTCGTTATTACCTGAGTTTTTCTCTCAATGAAGTAAAATCTCACTTCAATAACTAGAATGTTTAGTGAGCCGAACAATACATAAGTAGAACATTTCTTTTAGTCCCTAGGTGTTCGACTTGACGAGAGTCCACTGTATATTAATTACAGAATGTTTCAAGAACAATAAAAGAAGAATATCAGAGGTGTTCAACAAGACTAGTATGTCAGCCTAGCAAGAGTTCTTCATAAGTTATCCAGAACAATATATTTTTGCCCCGAAAACTCTATCCATGTGACAGCACTGAAAATGAAAGCAATGGACAAGACAGTTACATGATACGAGTTTCAAAACTCACATTTCCATTCTCTCTGGTAATGCACAAAGAATGCACATTCAGGATTATCCCTTCTATTATTTCCGCAATTAATCACTATGCATTTTAAATGTCAGCCATCAAAATTTATAACAGAAAAACACACAAGCAAAGGTTATAGAGTGAGCCAGGTGCTCTCTTGTAGATTTCGAGTTATTTCAGTGGAACATACGCGTATACGAGAAAATACAATCATTCAGCAAAAATATTCATTCAAGTATTGCTTTCGAAATTGACAACAGCCTACTAATAATCCCTTTATAATATTGCCAAATGGGCCCTAATTAAATATTTCAACCATAACTCGTTTACTTTTGAAACTACAGATGTCGCTCACATCACTGTAGTTTCCCATTTTTATATTGTATAATAATTGTTGTTGACTTTTGAGCAACAGTAACGCCAGTTAAAGGTCAGTCAATACCTCAGATTTTGAAGTGTTGAGTATGGGGTAGCTTTTTCTTGCCATGAATACTCGCAACTCCCATAAATCAATTCAGCCACACTAGCAATTCGAGGAAATCCCTCAACTACACGTAGGGAGCTCAACAAAAACCAGCAGCATGTAAAGTCGAAGCGACGTTACTGCTACTACATGACACTGATTGAATTGGAACACAGATAAAAGGCCGTCGGGCATTATTTCAACGGACGTGGCTTTGAAAAACCGGCCAGCAACTTGTTGATCTAATTCCTTTTTCATTTCCAGAGGAACCAGCGGTATAGACGTGGATCTGCGTAGGGTAGACATTGACCAATGCCCCCTGCCTAAGGGAAGCTCTCAGCTCAACATATTTGCGGCATCTGACAAATGTAAAAAGAGGACCACTGAGGTGAGTCTTTAATATTTAGTTTCAAGTAGATTTATATGGTGTCATACTTTCCTCCAATGTATTTATTCGTTAAGATCAAATATATTTCGGGACTGATTCTGCTACTCGATCATGTATATTCATAAGTTTTATAAATAGAGAATTTTGATCTTTATTCATGCGTTTTGAATGAGGTTGTATTTGGAATTATGAGTTGCTTGACAGTATTTTAATGAAACTGTGTGTGTCCAAGAGCATTTCAATTTGTTGAATCATTTTCATTGCTTCATCTTAGAAAACAGAACTTTGCAGATGTATAGATGTATAGATTAAAATTTCAGTTTCACCCTCGTGACACAAGTACAAATAGATTAAGTAGGCAATTAAAAACAATACAAGAACCGAGGGAAATGTGATAGAAAGTCATAGAAAAATTAAACGAGAAAATAGCAGTTGTGTTGTTGGAATGTACTGATGCTCATTTGTTCGAGAATATTATTCTTTATTCTGTTTTGAGTTCATAAACTTTGTCCCAATGTTCATTTGCATCAACAAAAAGAATATTTGCATTCCATAAAAAAGAAAAGAGTTTTCAAGCTTTTCGGCATCCTCGATGGCAGTATGTACGCAGCTATCCACATTTTGATCACCACTTGGATGGAGTTTGGACGAGCATTCGCTAGGTGTCACTTTCAATATACAGGGTGTACCAAGTTCGACGGCCTATTAGGGGTTTCCGGAGAACTGGACCTATTTAAAATCTGAAAATTGGGATTCTTTTATTGTTTGACATTATCTACTGGGGTAAAATATTCTTGGAGCCTGACCACTTTCAGTTATACAGAGAGTGAAAAAAAATTAAAAATTTTTTTTTATTTTTTCTGTTTTATTGTTTTTGGATTTGAAGGTGTGTGCAATTCTGAATACATTCGTATTCGAATCGTTGCATTCGTCAAAATATTTTGAGATTTCGGAAAAAAAATGAAGAGAGAAGGAAATATGGGGTTCTAATTTGAAAAACGAAAGTTATGGGCCAATGTTGATCTCAATTTTCGACCCAACATTTAGAAAACCCTGTGACGGGTTTTTCAAAATTATAAAAATGTACAATTTTTCCAAAGTCTTTGACTTAAAACATGTAAAAACTGTTTGTGCTCAAGATATTAAGAATAACAAACATGATACCGAATACTTTCATCTCCCTTTTTTCTTCAGTTTTTTTCACGGGTGGCACACCTCTTCTCTGAATTCTTTTATCATTGTTGATATGGAACAGATTTCATGAAATTGACGCTACGTAAGACATAAAATCAGGAAATCCTAAATAACTCCAGAATTATTAAGTTTAAGAGCATCAATATGTGAAAATATCATCATCATTTTTTTCGCAGAATCCAACGCTATCATAAAAAAATAGGGTTCTAATTTGAAAAATGTGAGTAATGAGTCAATCTTGACCCCAATTTTTGACAAAACATCTGAAACACCCTGTGACGAATTTTTGAATTTCTGGAAATGTAAAATATTTCTACAATATTCGACTCCGAAAATGTGAAAACATTTGTTGCTTGAGATATTTAAAATAGGAACAACAAACATGATACCGAATACTCTTATCTCCCTTTTAGCTTAAGTTTTTTCTCGATATTTTGACGAATTCAATGATTTGAGTACGAATGTATTCAGAATGGCATTCTCTATCAAATTCGAAAACAGAAAAAAAAAAGTATTTTATTCACTCCCTGTATGACTGAAAGTGGTCAGGCTCCAAGAATATTTCAGCTCGGTAGATAATGTCAAAAGATAACGAAATCCCAATTTTCAGATTTCAAATAGGTCCAGTCTCCAGAAACACCTAATAGACTTTGGTACACCCTATATATGTATAACTAGGAAGCTACTGCTAGCGCTGCTATAAAGCGTACTCGCTTCAAAATGTTCGTTATTGAGGTGGATATAATGTTGAATTGATGAAAGGAACAACCCAGAAACGGGTCTGTAGCTATTGTCTGCTCGATGACAGCACATTCTCCATGGTTTACTCTCAGTCTGGATCTCCGCCAGTTCTCAGTAACCATTTCCACAGTATCTATGTTATTCTTTGAAGACTTTCATGAGTCTCCCTTCTTTTCAACCTAATCCTTTCGATGCTTCGCTCGTCCCAACATTTTCATCCTGAATTGCGATCACTTAGAAGGCCGATGAATCGTGAAGGAAAATTCGCCTGAAACTGGCAAAACTAATGATATTTCCGGAGAAAAAAAGGGGATAGCCAAACTCGGCTTCGACGAAAATGCGGTATCCTAAATTACCGTCGGTTGATTAATTAATACCGATCTTTCCTGCGGATGTCGTTTTCACGGCCAAGAGGCGGAAAAAGGGAAACAGGCGTCGAAATAACGATAAAGAGTGCCTTGGAATTCAGATGAGGGGGATTGATCAAACCCATTCGTGAGTTTTCAGAATATTTTATTCAAGACGATAAGAGACTTGTAAGTATTAATAATAATAATCCTCCTTATAAGCAAAATCTTCTAGTTACAAACTATAAAAATACAATAAACACAATATCACTTATTCATAATGCTCCTTTACATAAGAAGTTAACAATTTTTTGAAACTATTAAATCTATCTCAACTTTTTATTTCAGAAAGTAATCCATTATACAAGATTAATCCCGTGACCAGTGTTGACCCCGATGTTAAACCACTTCGAAATGTATCGACATAAAAGTTATTCCTATTCCTTATATTATATTCATGTATTTCAGATATATACTTTTTTTTCGGACAAATATTTCGGCAACATTTCATGTTGAACTTTATATATGAGTTCCAACGTTTTGAATATAATTCTCATCAAATTCAATGCCTCCTACATTAACCTAATGGGCGTTCTTTTACTACATTTTAACACAATTCTCATAACCTATTTCTGCAGCTTGTCTATACTGTTAGATTTCAAATTGAACAATAATGAAGTGCAAAAATTCAAGTGTAGTAATACTATCGCCCTAAATAACAATGATCTGGTCCTCATATCTATTTGTCATTGATTCTACCTATAAAATGAATTTTCTGTGCCATCCTTCCCTCTATATAATCAACATGTAATTTAAAAGTCAAATTTGGATCCATTTTTATTCCTAAGTACTTGATTGATGTTGACTTTTTCAATATTTTTTGATTTATGGATACTTTCATGTTTTCTCTATCAATTTCTTTTGTTTTATTCTCCTTCCCAAAAAACATATAGCTAGATTTATCTGAATTTATTATCAGCCGATTATCTCCCATCCAATCACTTATGGTTTCAAGATCTTCATTCATAAGATTTACCAAACTGTCACTATTTTCTGCCGCAACATGTGCGTAAATTTTTTGGCGCAGTGTAATTTCAACCGTTCAAACCACCAATTATCCGACCAAACCACATTCCGAAGGCGTCGAGATCGTCACAACGAATTCCCCTCCGACCAGAGAAGCCACACTCGTTCGAGTCTTATTCTTCCCCGATCCGAGTTTCTATGGTCGATTCGAATACCGAATATTAGTTTCGGGCTTAATTGGATTTTCATTAAAGAGGGCGCTGAATCGGACCAGCCTCCGGGATTACGGGAGGAAACACACGACTCCGCTCAACTGTTGGCGGTTTAAATTAATTCACTCGGTTGGCGGTGGGCTGTGGGGGCGATTATCGGAGACGTATTCGTCTCCCATCGGCGGGAAATGGGGCATCGGGGAGGCGGGAATCGCTGATGAGGGGGTAAGAATCCGTGGAAGGGAACGTGCTAGTTTTTGCTCCGTCTGGGGTTTGGTTAGGGTAAAACCCGGATAGATGCTCCAGTTGGATATATGCCCCATTTTCAAAATACCTAACTTCCCAAACTCTCCACTAATAATTAATAGTGTAAGAATGATCCATTGTCACCCTTAACTTCAGTTGGTGACGAAATATGGTACAGTGAGGACGCGTTTTGCAAGTGTATGTGATTATCTCCCCAACGAACTTCGGAAACATGTAAAGGTTTCAAAGGCTAGTATTTGCCGTTATAGAACTCTTGAAGTAGTTATAAATTCGATCAAATTCTTCATTATATCAAGCTATTACCTCTTCAGGTGCAGTGCCAGAATAGCGGGATATCAGAGAGAGGATTTTTCGTCTTCCGTTCTACGTGGCACACACATTACTATCCTCGCGACCACGCGTACTACCCGAAGTCGTGTTCCCGATCCGAGACGATCCGGAAACTCCCGAAATTTGAAATCGGTAAATCATACCGTTACAAGTGTAGCTCAACGGTTTGAGCGATTGCCTTAGGACAGCAAGGTCCAAGTGCAATATCCACCTTTGTTTCTAGGCAATCGAAGAACAGCTTTCAGTTGACCAAGGGGGTAAAATTAGCAGCTCAAAAAAAAAATTAGAAAAATATACCCTTTCTTAAACTAGGAGAAAGTTCGCAAGCTCGTACCTATTGCACAAGGAATGGGTCTTTTTAGTTTGATTTTTCTTTCCTGAAAAAGCTTTGTGTTTAGGGGTGAGAAATTAAACTATCGAAATTTGAATTTTAACACGTATAATGAAAAATAACACAAAAAGATGAAATGTATAGCTGTGCGCCTATGCAGGTCGAATATTTAGAATGAGCAACTCAAATAACGAAAGCAATATAATTCATTTACGCTGGAATGAATTGTTCAATCAACCTCACAAATAAAAAAATTATCAAAATATCAAAGTATTCAAATTCAAAATACATTTGATGAAAGAGATTTCACAAATGTGGACCTTTTATGTTTCTCTCGATGATAATTAATCCTTATTAGACAAACGTTTGGCACTACACCCGAACACTTATCCCGAAAAACCGCGTGAGACGAAGCAACTTTACAGTTTTCAAAATCGGGACAAAATAATTCAACGGACCTTAACCGTTTTCCGTTTGGATCCTCATATTTCCCAATTACCAAAATTAGGATTTTACCATTTTCTCGACCGACCATCTCGTCACGGAGTTATCTAAGGATGTCTTTTTCCGCCCGAGATCCGCAGATACAATACTTCTCTCATTCTTTGAACAGAAATTTAAAATATTTTCTCCACCACTTCGGGGTGGTACCCCAATGACGGTGCTAGGGAGGGGAAAAATGGAGGTAATTACCCACCCCCCAGAACAGTTTAATCATATGCATCTTCCCATTATATTCATATCGATAATACAAAAATGGAATCAGATTCAGTCTGGGACCTCCTTTATTCCTCTACCGAAAATCTTTTTGTCTCAGTATCTATATATACCAATCCGAATTTCTCATGGGGGGGTCTCCTGAACTAGCTTAGTTCCCTGAATGAATTAATCTTCGAAGTATCCCAATTGAAGATACGGCACTAAATCAATCTTCGAATAATTCGAATCTGCATGGATGATCATTTCATCGCAATGCTTCATTCGAATTATTCAAATTTCTATCAGTCCCTTTCTGTTACACAAGTTCGAATCCGAACTAGAAGGTATGGAAATTTTCTAGTCAATACTTTGTTTTTATACCACAAGATGTTATTTTCTAGGCTAAACTTTCAGAGTTTCTAACAACGGAAAATCGTAGGCGATTGTTAACATTACCGATTCAGTGTTGGGTAGTACACGTTTTAAACTTGAATTTGTGAGAGCAGCCTCACTTTTTAACGTGAATAATTGAATAAAGGGATTGCCTCGAATTTTGTGTTGAAAACAAAATTTTTCGAGCTTACATTTTTAAAATGTTGAAAAAGGCTCATGGTGATTCAGTTTTTGACTGATTTAGTTCAGTGCGAATGATTTCAATTTCCGAAACTACATAGTAGAGGACTGCGCTGTCAGATCAATGTTTTTTATCTACGTTATCATCCCTTGACTTCCGAATAGACTAGACAAGACCATTTGACGTAATCACGTAAGCATTTGACCTCTATTAATGATCCTTTGCAGTTTCCATCTTTCCTTATCGCAACGTTACTGCCAAAGTTGATTAAATTTTCATTACATCTGCTACGTCATATGTCAAGAGGCAGCTCCATTCCCTTGAAGCTGCCTAAAGTACCAAGCTTTCGACGATGAACCGAACATACAATGTCGCGACGAGAATTTAATGTTGCCCATCTATCGCATCCTCAGTTAATTTCCATCGGCCTTATAATTTGGGGATTTATCGTCGTCCCTTGCTTATTTTATGTGCTGTCGGCCTTGTGCATTCATTTAAAAGCTATATAAAACAGTTTAGCGGACGGTTTGGCCAACTCTAATGATCGTGAATTATGCCTCGTGTTGACAAGAAACCTTATCCGTATATATTTCGAAGTTTTGACTTACTATGTAGCACCTTGTGCTCGGTCGAGTTATGGCATGGCCGAATTCAACCTTAGAGTGGCCTCGAGGAGTAACGATAATAGAAGGGCTCTCATGCGATATTTTGTCTAGGGATTTCAGCTCCACAGCATATAATGGTATCCTCAGGTCATCGATGATTTTATTCAATATAAATAAAAGGAGTTTGTTTGGTTTCTCTGATTATTTATGGAATTATATAAAAGAACCCTCAGTAATAATGACTTTATTACAAAAAATTTCCTATCTCAAATAAACTAATACAGAGCTATTACACGGTTTCCTGTATTGGGAAAAAACTCTGAAAACATTGTAGAAGGATCTTAGTTATACCTCCAATGCCCAGATAATATTCTGAAAACGATAGAGCAATTCCTTATTGGAAGAGAAATTCATGTCCAAATGAGAAATTTAGAATCATGTCCTCTGACCAATGAACATAAGTCGCATCCGAACGTCAGATGTGAAAGCTAGGTGATTTGAAAATAAATCAGATTCTCGTAAATCAAAAAAAAAAAAAGAGAAAATTCAAATCATGAAATGGTACTTCGGTGGTCAATATATTGTGGAGACAATAAATTCTTTCATTGTTGCCTTTGGAGGTAGGCCGACACCTTCACGTTCGGCTCTCCAACTTTGTGCCAAAATAGCAAGTATACTTAATCTTCTCAGAGATATGAGATTGTCTCTCTGAAATAGATTTAGGTAGTGTTTGGCACAAGGATTATTCAAAAATTTAATTTGAATTTGTCGATCTTCAATTTTGCATGTTTTGGAATTTGTTTTTGTTTTCCTTTTTTCATTTTAATAGAATAAGTTTTTTGTTCATTTTCTTCTGGTGGAATGTAATTTTTGTTCTCCACTTTTTTTTTTTCTAGAATTCATTTTATTCTCAATTCAGTTTTGACGAAAAAGAACCTGAGTGCTAATTTCCATTCATTGAGGAAAATAAATTCCTTGTGTCAGAGTGGAATAAAATTATCGTTTTCATTTACAACAGATATGAAATGACCCATACAGCGTTTGGAGTGTTACTGATTCGATTCGACACTTCGCGTACCATACGTTGTATGCCGCTGTCCCACTATAATATGGCCCTGTTCGAATTCACTATAGAAACTCTGATGTTTCCAATTCCGTTTTTCCGATCTGTATACATTTTCGCTGACAAAAACCTATGACACCGATCGGAGTTCAGAAGTGAGTGTTGACAGATGACAGTTTCCATGTGACATTTGACAGATGGCGCCACCTTCCCTCAGGAGCAAGTGAGCGTATAGAGTCTGGAGTGAGATTTGATGGGCGCTACCTAGGGAAGAAAAACATTTTGCATGTTGGAGTGAGGTTCATAATCTCACGTTTCCTCCCGACGCAGATCGATTGGAACGTGAGTTTCGGAGCTGCCGCCGACTTGCGAAATAATCGGATGAAAAGGATCAACGAGGGCCTTTGTACCGGATCCTGAAGGTGGATTGATGCAGCCACATTTGTCCCGATAGGAAAACTGGAAAAGAGTTTCTAGCGCGTATCAGGGTTATAGATCAGCCCCGTAATTTCCAGGTGGAGTCGGTAGCAAGTCTCCTTCCCGCTGAACGATGACCTGACGTCGCATTGTGAACCGGGGAAAAGCGGAGACTTTCTCCGAGAAGTTATTCAATCTAATGGCTGCGGAAAATTGAAATCTATTCGAGAGCGACACTCGTATTTTTCCCTTTTGTCGCGATTGTTGTTTCGCGAATTGGCTGTCTGGGAATGGCTGAAATTTCGATTTGGACGCTCACCGATATTGGATCCAGCAAGGAGGAAGTCCCTTATTGGTACTTGAAAAGGAGCTTCATAAGCCGACCTCTAGATAAAATAGGTTTTCCGCAACAGAAAATGGGAAAAGTATTGTTTCGGAGTCAGAATCTCTTAGGCCGGTTTTACAATCGAAGGTTAACTTTAGGTCAAGGTAATTTCATAGCTTAGGCGTTTTACAATCCCGCGAAACGTGGTTAACCATCAGTTAACTTAACCAACACCGAAAGTGTGGGTTAACCTGAAGTTAGTTCAAGAACTATAGAATCATATTTATGTATATGACCTAAAATGTTTTTCTGATTCGAAAATTATTGTTCTGAAGAAATTGATTTGTCACTAGAGATTTGTTAAAATGGATTTATTGGAATTTGATTTCAACGTTTTTAGCAATGATGGAGAAGAATGTCGTAGACCTGAAGAGATGCGTCTCAGATCGAATTTTTTTCGAGATTAACGACGATTATGATTTTTTTTTGAGATTCAGATCATCGAAAAGCTGCGTTTTATTGTTATTTACTCAGCGTATGTTGAATATTCTAAACCAAATAGAACATTGGATTACTCGTCTAACCAAAAGGTAATTAAAATGCCAGGTTTCCGAGGTGCATCAGGTGATCAAGCCGAACTATTCAGGAACCATCAACAGTTTTTTTCCTTGAATGTGCAAACTGTAGCTGATCCATCTCTGAAAATTACAAACATTGATGCGGAATGGCAAGTTTCAGCACATGATATTTTTCAGAATTCTACGCTGTGTGAATCATTTGAAAGAAAGGATTTTCCTCACAGTGTTTTAGCAGGAGATAGTCGCTATGGAATCTAGCCTTATATAATCGCACCTTCAATACGAGACAACGTTCTGAAGTCTCAGTCAACAAATCACACATTTATACAAGAAATCTCGTTGAGAGAAAGAGTGTGTAGAAACATCGCTTTCTAGCCCTTGTCATGGGAATGCATGTAAAATTAGATGCAGCTCAGGCTATGTTAGTGGCTACAGTCATTCTTCATAATACATATTTTAGAATTCACTTGTAATATTAATCTTTTAAAATTTCCTGATCAAAGGCATAATGCAAGTACCTCTACTCCAGATACCTCCATTAACATGTAATTTAGTAGATTGTAAATTAGAGAAATAATTGATCTTATGTATACATGTACAATTAACAAACTGAAGAAATATTTATTTGAATAAAATATGAAAATTAATTATATTAAACTTGTACATTTCAATAATTGATTTTAAAATTTTAATATTTCCTTGGCGTCTTATGAATTAATTAATGCGACCGAACTACTATTCAGAATTTAGATCAAAAGAACCATTATTTTCTACCAACTTAAGAAAACTTAACCAGAACCCATTGTTACGAAACCTCAATCGGTGAAATTATTGTAAAACGCCAGGTACTAGTTAACCATCGAGTGTCGGTAACCTAACCATAAAGGTTAAACTTCGATTGTAAAACCGGCCCTTAAAGTTTATATTGCTTCTAGAAATATAAATAATCGCTTCTGCAAAGAACCTGCAAAAGTACATAAACAGAACAATAAACAGAACAGAAAAAATAAGCGGAAATACACCTTCGAATTAAACTACTGCATGAGAAGAAACAGGAAATGATAATAAAAAACAGCGACTGAACGAACCGAGTCTGTTTCACCTATATGGTTGTGTACACCTTATGCAGGTTGAAAAATGAGCACCTCACTGTTTGAGCATTCATGACGGGTTTTTTCACACTTCTCCGTCATGTGTTCTTCGCCACATTTCACGCATAGTATTTTTTCAGTGAAATGGCATCGGTGGCGTTTTATCGCCGTATTTTCAACCTCACGCTCTCTACTCGTATTGAAACTTTTCAGCAGAATTGTAATTTGTTCAAAGTTGTCTTAACGCTTTGTCAATTTTGACAAGCACCAATTTCTGGATCAAGTAATCAGCTAAGATTGCAACGACAATGAGAAATGGTTCCTTAGACACTCAACAAATTCAAAAATCAACTATTGCTCCTATTTTCGTGAAACCCAACACCATCCCCTGAACTAAGAGAAAACTTCAGCTGCCAGACTGTAAACGAACTCTGCGATAATCCTAGAACGATCGCGATCGCAAAGTTTCGTAGCGAAGGTAATTAACCTTCCCGAGTCCCTCAGAACCTACGCAACAAATGAATCAACACCTCCGGTAATTTATCTTCGGGAAACTTTAGCCATAAGTTTCACGTTACATATGTCTACTTCCAGTGCGTTCCTATTCCTGGCTTGGGATTCAGGAGAGGGAGCTACAAGTGCGTGTGCAAGCATGGCTTCTACTTCCCAGACACCATGGCAGAGAAGAGGTACTACAACGGCAACGTCATCGAGGAGGAGTACGAGAAACTGATGATAGTGAGTACAAAATTGAGAGATTTTTATAATATTTAGTAACTGACAGAACCTGCAATACTCAGAAGGAACTTTCAAATTTTTTTCTGGTAAATCATAGATAGTATAAGAGATGATTCAAATTCGGAGAAAAAATCTGGAAGGCTTTTCCATATAAACATTTCTTGTAACTTAAATATTGTAGTCGTTTCTTGCAAATTCTTTAAATCTTACAATAAACCAGATGTTCGAGGAGATCAAAGGACTATTATTATCATAGAATGAAAAAAGGAAGGGAAGAGCTTCAGTGAAATATTGAGGCGTCCGCAAAGGTCTACCAATATGGCTTCTAATTGATTTCAGTTCAGGGGCATAACATAAATTTTTATTATGAGAAATGAATACCTATTAGTAGAAACGTCTGAAGGAATATAATTTTCATTTTCTATTTGGCTGAAGGATCTAGGTCATAGGCCCATGATATTTCTTTTTTTTTATCAATACCAAATTGAGTCTCTTTTGTGAAATATTTTTTTCTAGATATCCGGATTCAGTGTGAGCAAGATGTTGATCTGAACATTTTTATAAATATTTTTGTCAGATACTTTTCATGGGCCCCCTGTATGTAGAATGAAGATATTACTCAGGTCATTCCACATGAATACAAACTTTTTAGCTAATAATGACCAGAGAATCTCCCAACATACCTTTATCAACATAAAAATTATATCCTTATTTTCTTATTTCAGGGAGAAAAAAACAGGTATGGCAAACCCGGAATATTCGAATGCCTACGATGTCCAGAAGGTTGCGAAGCCTGTGAAGATGACAGGCCATGTGTAGTGTCCTTGAATTGGCTGCTCAGATCTGTCATCCTAGGACTTTCTTGCGTCATCATCTGCTGTCTTCCAGTAGTGGTGATTTTCACTTGGAAATATGGAAATGTCAAAGTAAGTGAGAGAATATTTTGTTATATGTGTAATAGATAGGGATATCAGAAAATCATCAATTGATGCAACCAATCCGAATAATTATGAGACGCGTGAAAATTAACTGCGAATTTTATTCGCGATCGAGACAAATCAATTAGGTTTTTCCAGAGGGACAAAATATTCACGTAACGAATTAAAAGATTCCGAAATGAGAAATAAGTGGCTCTCGAAGTTTTGGAAGCAATTATGTTCTTAGAGACTTCAAGAGGATTTATAGAGGTTCTCTGAAAGTTAGATATATGATGTTCGATTATGAATAATTCAAATGAAGCATTGCGATGAAATTATTATCCATGCAGATTCGAATTATTCGAAGATTGATTTAGTGCTGTATCGTTAATTGGGATACTACGAAGATCAATTAATTCAAAGAACTGAGCTAGTTCAAGAGACCGCCCATGAGAAATTCGCATTGGTACATATAGGTCCTGAGACAAAAAGATTTTTGGTAGAGGAATAAAGGCGGTCCTAGACTGAATCTTTGTCGTAGTATTAACTTGAAATTTTAATTGATGAGGATAGTTTGAGTCCAAAAGTCTTGCCATCTTTCACCTCTTATAAACTCACAGCTTATTTTCCTAGTATTATGTCATTTCGGATTTTGGGTAATTAGGTAACCCAGTGAATAGCGAACTTATATTTTCCTTATAAAATTTTATTAGACAGTCTGAGGTACAGACGTATATGGATTAATTAGATATTTTATTATCTTTTTGTTTTTGTTGGTATTTTGGTAAAGAGATTCTTACGTACGGTACTTCACTGGTTTCAATATTCCCTAAAATTGAGAACTCTCTTCGAGAAAAAAACTCTAAGACCTTCTCATTTCTGCAGAAAGCCTTACCAATCCTCTCTGCGAGGTGGAAAGAGCCAGATTTTGTTGTTAGGTTGACGTGAAGCCGCTCTCATTTGTCAACCCCCTTAACATCTCTATAACCTCGTATGAAAAAGTCACTATGTGTAGGAGTGAGATGGGTTAATAATGGTTTTGAAATTCGACTTCGATGCATGAATACCGAAACTCTCAGCCACTGTGACATGCTACAAAACTTGTTGCTCCGAAAACCGACAGGGGTTTGCCAAATGCACTCTGTGTTATTCACGATTCAATGCAGTCGAACTTCAGAGTTTTAAAGAATGTTCTATGTTCACGTAACCTCTTTGTGATCAGTGAATAATGACCAGGTTCCGTCTTGAATCCTTCTTTCGAAATCTATGGCACAAGTTCGAAAATGAGGACCATCAAAGTGTTCCATTCGGCTACAAGTCCGTAATTATCTCCTCGAACAACTAACGATATGGAGGTTAGGAGTAGATTCTCCCGCAAACCGGTTGCGTCTCAAAGGATTCCATTACTGGCAAGTTCGTTTCCGAACAGGTTAACTGTGTATAATGCTATCCAGCCCAATCCCTCAGACTTGTCGAAGGAATTTCGCTGTATCTCTTGTCGGCATGACTGGGTGCGTCGTAATCCTGATCCTGTTCCTCGAAACGGAGGGTGCCGTTTCGTGTATCCGGATAAGGGGGCTCTTCACGAGCGGGAAACAGGCACAGTCGGGTAATGATGTCACGATAGACAGGTGCGCGCAGTCGATGTGGCTACGGTGTACTTTCATGTGGGGATTACATTCAGACATTCGAGCTGTTGACTCGGGACCATTGTTCTGTTCATGGGGGGGATATGTATATTAATTACACATGATACAGTGTGGAAATATATCCATAATCCAATGGATTAAATTCGTTATTATGGTTACTGTACACTCTGTCCCATTTTGGTTGGGACTGCACTGTTTCTCAGCTATAATTAAAGGCCCTGTATCACTTTTTCTGTTAAACTTTTGAAACTACAAACAGAAATATCTCAACTACTTTTGTTCCTGAAATACACGGCGTAAACAGAAATGTCCACTTTTGGAAATTTCTTCTCAGGCCCTCTATAAGATGGAATAAAAAATAAAACGCCTTATAAAAGATATTTTCACATGAAATTCAGTGGCGTTGTTGAATTGTGTTCAAGATCGAGCACAAATTTAGTATTTTTCAAATATACGTATATATTTAATAACGTCAGATCTTTGCAATTATTTTTCCAAAAACATTGATGTATCATATCATAGTCTTCAATGAAATTTAACTTCAAAATTTGGAGAAATCCATATTTATGTATGTTTTTATATTATGAATTTTTTCACACATGCATTAAAGGTGAAATTCTTCTGTTTTCAACTGTTAAGGGTGCATGTTGAGGAGAGATAGTCAGAGTTCATATTCAAAATTTAATGAAATGAACAGATTTGAGTCTCATGCCGTATTATAAAAGTAATAATTAAGAGCCAGATTTGTGAAATATTATACCACCTTGGTGATAATCCTTAGAGTTTTTATCTATTCCGCACAGGTAAATAAAATATCTCTTTGTCCTCCCACCACACATTTTCTGTCAAACTGCCCACAACAAGATGAATCAACTAAACTGCTCTACATGAGTTAGGGATATTTACTCAAATATCGTTCAACTGAGATTTTGTGATGAAAATCCATATAAATCATCCATATCTAGATTCATCAGTGAAAAGGACACTGCCTCATTGATGGTTCCAATTGATATGCTGCCTTGCCCATTCCAGTCTTTGACGCTTATGGTCACGTGTTTATGGAACCCCTCTTAATGGACATCTAGAACCTAGATTCACCTCTCTCAAACATCGTCTGATGGCTTCTATGGAAACTTGGTTCCCATCTACATTATGTAGAGTATTCCTCAGCATTCAACACGTAGATATAGGCTTTCTTCTCGTCGGATCGGTGATGAAACGATCTTGAGTAGGTGTTGTTTTTCATCGCCCACCAAACCTTGGTCTTTCTAACATCGAACCTGTCTCCCTGAACCTATTTCAAAGTCGAGATTTCACAGTTTGGCTGACTTTGAGCCTTTCCGATACAAAAACCTGAGTTAATCTACCCTGTAGCATTACGTCTTGGCATTTTCAGAAAACTCGTTTCAAATCAAAGCCGTTGATAAACTGACTCCATTTCAAAAAGAACATTCATGAAGCATAAGCAAAGGACCAAACTTCAGAAGAATGGCGACCAGATTGGCGAAACGTCTCAAACTGATTTTGGATCGATTCAAGTTGTTATTGAGTTTTAAATGATTTTACAGCGATTATCTCGAAGATTACATACTTTTCGAAACGATTGAATATGATATTCCCAACTCTTGTGGAGCAGTATATAATTAAATAAACAGGTGAAAAAAATATCAATGAGTGCTTGTCATTCCTTTGTCCTTTCACCAAATATGCTCGAAAAGCCTCAAAATTTTATTCAATGAATCCAAACCAAAATATCGTAGTATTCTGATCCAAATGAATAGCAACCCTAAACTGTCAAACTGTCCACAACAAGATGGATCAATTATTCCGATGTGCCAAAGCATTTTCGCCCCTTCTCACGAAAATTCAATTCCAAAATGAGAAATTTCGTTGGTGGCCGTAAGTAAAGTTAGATATAACGTCATCTGTCAACTGTCAGACGTCAGAACTAGTGACATCTGTTGGGTGAACGCTCCATTACACCCCCGATCAGCTTCATCTTTCGGGCAAGTTACTCGGTTGCGAACACAAAAACTTTTCCCGCCTTTTAGGCCCATAAATAAAATTAGCGTTCAATTCTCGCGCGTAGGATAGACTCCTTCGGCAAGTTCCCGCGCGCCCTTTTTCCCGATATCTCCATCGTTATGGAGGAATATATGGCGCGGAAAGTGACAAGCGTATCTGAAGGCGCAGTCTGGTCATAAATTATGATCGGCTAGTCGAATTTATTTTCATTTTATGCCTCGCCCCCGCTGTAAGGAGACAAATTGCGCGTTCTTGCCGGGAGAACTTCCCCCGTTTAACAGGTTATTGGAGTCGGGGTCAGGACCTCGAAAAAAATTGAATCCGACATTTTAATTTGTCTCCGCGAGGCCAAGGAGCTCCGAAACGTCCGGATGACAGACGGTGTCATTAGACCGGGACTAGGAGGAGTTGATTGAGCAACGGCTACCCAAAACTGTGGGTTAGAGAAACCTTATTTCCATATTTTCTGCAGGCTGAGATAATATTATCGATATTACTTTTATTGCAAACATGTCCATATGAAAGTTAGTTTCATCATAGCGGATCACTCTGAATATTTTTCGTTCAAACTGATTCTTTTATAAGGTAGGGGAGCCTTCTACCTCAGAAAAGGCTCCACATAAAACAAATGAATCAAACAAATCAGAGTTACATTTACCTACTTAGCGATTATATCGATCGCCTAGATTTACTCAGAAATACGAGAGTTACTTTCTAACGTTACTTCAGGAGACGCTCTAAAACGGAAGAAAGAATGCTTGCTAATAGAAATAATAATTTCAGGGTTTCATTACAAACCAAACTTCATTTCAATTAGAATGAACTACAATCGAAACGAAATGAAGGTGGATTTGCCCAATGATTGAAAAATCTGCAAAACAGATAGAATCCCAATCTATCATAACAAGATATTCGATATTAATCAGGGAAACTGTTGTTCAAGTCTGAATTTGCGCGTGATTGCATTCCATGTCGATGACTGCTGTTAATCATGTTACCTCGTAACGAAACAGTAAATAATCGAGGTTGGGCTCGGCGAAATGATTTACTGAAAGCAATTTCGGCTGCCAAATTTTTTTAATCGCGACCCTAGCTCAGTGGCAGAACCAAAGTACCAGTGTACACACCTGCTTCGATTCCTTTGAAATAACCTCAAAAACGTCCTCACCGATTGCCAAGAAATAAAGCTCTCAAGGATCACCAGCTCAATGCCAAATGCCCATCTGCAAAACGACCTTGTTCAATTTTTTCATTTTTTTTATTTTTCTAGTGTCCCGCATGACTTTCTCACCGTTTCATGCCATAATAATCTTCTCATGATTTAAAGATACCCAACAACAGGAAATAAGCGAAACTGGTAGACTCAGTCAAGCGTTATATGATGACGAAATTGATAATATATGCCAGTTTGAATGAAAAACTATGACGTTGATTGTTGGTTTGGTCTATTGTCATTGCTGACGCCCACTGCATGTACATCTCTATGGTCTGCTGATTGACTGCTCGCGTCAGACTAACCTCCTCTATGTATCAATCCGCAGACAGATTACCTTATGTTCATTAATTGAATCAATTAATCGTTCTCTTTTGTAATCCAGTTCTGCCTGTGAAATGACCTCCTCTTGTGCTAATCTTGTAAATTAGAATTTTCAAAGAGTCACACCGCTCAATAACTGATCATCTCGTTCATTTCTTGAAGATCTTCAAGAGGGTAGGTGAATTCTCAGAATCCTTAATTTTGCATATTACATGTTGTTTTCCTGCTTTTTATAAAGTTTGAAAATTTGACCAGGTTTCAGATCATGAAAATCTATGAAAATATTGGTAATCCTCCCACACTTTATTCTGATAGGATCTTTCTTGTGTTAAACTAATGTATTTGACTCCTCTAAGATAAATATTTTGGTAGATTTCCCAGATAATATTCAGATTATCTTATCAATTCATCTCATTTCTCAACTATTCACTTCTCATAACACTTGCTAATTATTGTGAGGTAGAAGGCTCCCCATAAAACAAATGAATCGATAAACAAATCAGAGTAGCATTTGCCTGATCAACATATCAAGAACTCAGCGATTATATCGATATCCTGAATTAACTTAGGAATACGAGAGTTACTTTCTAACGTTACTTCAAGAGACGCTCTGAGACGGTAGAATGAATGCTTGGTAATAGAAATCTACGCAGCTAGTAGCTACTGCTACTGGTGCGCGCAGGTACTGTTTGTCGATCTCAGTGAACGAGTGGCTAACAAAATCATAAATAGAGTGTTCTCAAAGCCAGCTGTACCGCTACAATTTTATTTGAGTGATGAATGTATTAACTATTAATTCTTTCGAATTCTGGGTTTAAAAAGAGTTATCAATATCTTTTGAAATAAATGTCTCGAGCTACAAGAACGTCCCTTGCATAATTCTGTTCCACTCGCAATAAATGGCAGCAAACTAGTGATCTACAATGGCGGGAACAATGCCAAAGCAAGCAAACAAAACGAATTATGCATGCGTTCGGTACGGGCGTAGCTCAGAACTCGAAACGAAGTAAATGCATTATTTCGTAAAGACAATACCCCTGCGTTTCCTGTCACCAGCATTCCCGTCCATCTGAAATTCGCAAGGGCAACAATACCGCACATTGATCTCCGCTATCTGCAGATACGTACTCCCCGAAACGTTGCAAAAATACGACCAGCTCGTTCGGCACAAAGGGACCCTCGTCATTCGGATACCCTCCCTGTCCATCACTTCCGGCTCGGAGACACCTGCGAACGTCAAACGACGTCCGTTTCCGCTACGGAACCCGCACGCGGGCGAAATCTCCGTTAGATGGATGAGAAACGCCCGCTATTGTCGCTGGCATTCGTATCGCTTTCCCAAAGTCTGATTTACAACGTCATGGGGCTGTTCTGTGTTCGGGGTTGATTTAGAACCTGCAATTCCATGGATTGACCGTGTCTGCAGAACAGTTTAGGGCAGTGGTGGAGCCGAGGAGATTAGATAATATACTCCCTTCTTTTTTTCGTGGCCTTGAGGTTAGGAAGAAGCTCAATAGCCTAACCGTCGGCAATTGCCGATTCTGTTTGGCTAGAACTTTAATGACACCGATTTCACCTAGGTACCCTGTTTGATCAGCTAGGACACCAAATACTATGATATTATTCAGCTTAAAATGCATAGTTGAGCTCTTTCCTACCCTAGTCCCGAAGTTATTTGGTTTACAGTTTTCGTTGTTGGGAGGAACTGCTCTCTTTGACTTCCCGTTCTCCAAATCTTGGAACTAGGGTCGTGGCTAGAGGCCCAGGAAGGTCTTCGACGACTCTACTCGATACGCATTTGGTCTAGAGAGCCAATATCCCTGGCTTCTTCGAAAATAGCAATATGAGACTTAGGTGTAGTCATGTAGGTTTGGGGTCATCCCATCCGAAGATTCAAGGTTTCCGATAAAGTCCTCATACTCTGGATGGAGTCCTAACTTACAGCTAGAGTCCGGCCCCTGGACTGTTTCAGTCCTAGGGGGGAAGTCAAAGTCAGACATCTCACTCCTGTTCATTTCAGCGGTTGTAGTTGCATGTGGTGCTAACAGTATCCTTTGAATCTGCCTCGTGTCCGAAGAGACGAGATGGTTAATAGAGCCTTAGTCACCACGCCGTTCTCTCCACTGTTCATCATTCGAAGTATCTGCTTCCTTGCTTGTTCTCCAAGGATTAGTAGGCCCTCCTGGTTCAAAGTCGCCTGGACATGGTGCTTCGTTAAGAATCCGCATGGAAAAAAGGAATTTTCCTTCGTTGCTTCTTGGTGCCTTAGGCTTCTCATGAAACTTACTCAACCTATGTTGTTAGAGGTGTAATAGTCACCCCTATAAGAGCTTTGTCCTTTTTGTACAAATAGTGACTCTGCTCATACGAGGTTGTCGAAATGTTAAAGGGGTTGACGAATGAGAGCGGCTTCACGTCAGGCTAACAACAAAATTTGACTCTCTCCACCTCGGAGACAGGATGAGTACGATTTTATGCAGAAATGAGAAGGTCTTAATGTTATTTTTCTCGTAGAGAAATCTCAGTTTCAGGGATAACTGAAACCAGTGAAGTAACTTACATGAAAATCTATTCACCAAAATACAAACAAAAACAAAAAAGATAATAAAATATCTAATTAATCCATAAGTCTGAACCTCAGACTGTCTTATAAAATTTCATAAATAAAATATAAGTTCGCTATTTACTAGGTTACCTAATTACCCAAAATCCAAAATGACATAATACTGAGAAAATAAGCTGTGAGTTGATAAGAGGTGAATCCAAATTCTCTTGAATACACCACTCACGAAACGCTTCACTCCCGTTTCGCGAACAACTACCCTAATTTCCGATCGCGCTTCCCGACTCGAAAATACTAAATGAACAACACGAAAAATCCCCCTTTATGCAAAAACCTAGGTACTACTCGCTTTCTCACTTCTCGAAGCTACCTAGTATTTCGACAACTACAAAACAAAAACTTTTCCCTTTTTCCGTCAACGGACTTTAACCGTTTCCCGTTTCGATCTTCGAAGCAACCTAAAATTTTCCAATTATCAAAACTAGGACTTTACTGTTTTCGCAACTTACCTTCTCGTCGCTCGAGTTATCTAAGGATGTCCTTTTCCGCCCGAGATCCCCAGATACACTACTGAAAATCTTTTTGTCTCCTGGACCCATATCTACCAATCCGTATTTCTCATGGGCAGTCTCCTGAAATAGCTTAGTTCTTTGAATTAATTAATCATCGAAGTATCCCAATTAACGATACGCCACTAAATCAATCTTCGAATAATTCGAATCTGCATGGATAATAATTTCATCGCAATGCTTCATTCGAATTATTCATATTCAAACATCATATATCTAACTTTCAGCGAATCTCTATCAAGTCTCTTGAAGTCTCTAAGCTCATAATTGCTTCGGAAATTTCAAAAGCCACTTATTTCTCATAATTCGTTAGGTGAATATATTGTCCCGCTGAAAAAACCTGGTTAATTTGACTCGAACGCAATTAAAATGACTTCAATTAATTTACACGCGTCTCATAATATTCGGATTCGTTGCATTAATTCATGATTTTTATATGTATATCCCTGTCAATGACAGAGGGACATAGGAGTAGGATATGTGGTCATTCTTGGTTTCGTTGCTCATCTCAAGATCATGTTTCTCAACTACTTGAAGTCGCAAACCTCGACATGTTGATGACAAGTGCTGAAAACTAGAGATTATAACCAGTCATCTGACAACGATTACAATTGACAGAATCAACAATCAACGTTATAGTTTTTCATTCAAACAAGCATGAATTTATCTATTGCTGGTTGTCATCACATATCGCTTGACTGACTTGAACAGTTCCGCTTATTTTCTGTTGTTGGGTATCATGAAAAGGTTATTATGAAATAAAATGGTGAGAAAGTTGTGCGGGACATTAGAAAAATCAAGAAAATTAATAAATTGGTCCTTTTGCAGAGGGATACTGCCGTTGAGCTGAAAAACCTTGATAGCCTTATTTCTTCGCAATCGGTGAGGAGGTTCGTCATAATGTCGAATTTGTCGCGACTAAAAAAAATTGGCAGCCGAAATTGCTTTCAGTAAATCATTTCGCCTAGCCGTAACTCGATTATTTACTGTTTCGTTACGAGGATGGCATGATTAGCAGCAGTTATCGACGTGGAATGCAATCACGCGCAAATTCAAACTTGAACAACAGTTTCCGTAATTAATATCGAATATCTTGTTATGATATTGGGATTCTATCTGTTTTACAGATTTTTCAATCGTTTGGCAAATCCACCTTCATTTCGTTCCGATTGTAGTTTTTTCTAATTGAAATAAAGTTCGGTTCGAAATGAAACCATGAAATTATTATGAAAATTAACAGAATTGACATAAATCGGACAGGACTCAGGTTTTTTTATTACCAGAAGAAAGAATCTTGCGTGAAAATTTTAAGAATGGTTCTGAATGGTTTTTGTTCCAGAGAGAAAACCCTCGAATATTCTCAGAAAAAATGCAAAGAAGATGATATGAACTAACTGACAAAGAAACTGAAATACCCAGAGGGAGCTGTTTAAATTTTAATTTTTCTTGGTAAAAATCAAACAGCTCTCTTAAATGTTGCACTTTCCTTGTCAATTAGTATATGTTTATGTACTTTTGCATTTTTTTCCTAACTTTCTCATTTTTGCGTATTTCTCTGATTCTATCGAATTAAAATTCAATTCAACTTGTCAACAAATCTCCTATAGAGATGCAATTTGCGAAGTTACCTGAGCGAACAACTTGCTGCCACTTTTGTGTAGATTTCAGATTTTCCTTTTCCGGAACGACTGTACGAGAAGAGGTAGTAACTGGGATTGATTCGTCAGCTCTCGAACGTTAATTGCAAAACTGCAGTTGGCGTGCAATTACCCCAATGCTGTTACTCCGAAACAGAAAATAAAACGGAGGCAGCATCGTCAAATCATATGCATTCAGAGTGAATGTTCCGAAACCTTCTGAGCTGTTTATGTTGCCGTTTATACTTGCGTCGAATATCCGCTTCAAATGAATTATTCATAACGCGAAGAGGTTTCTGTTTTGTGAGTGTTTTCGAAGGATTTATATACCTATACTTCACATGATCCAGCACAAA
Source organism: Hippodamia convergens (assembly GCA_038502775.1). NCBI lineage: Eukaryota > Metazoa > Arthropoda > Insecta > Coleoptera > Coccinellidae > Hippodamia > Hippodamia convergens. The sequence continues at coordinate 22,060,365 of CM076612.1, read as the reverse complement.
GGCAGGCTATACGTTGCTGATTAATGAAAGGATGCTGTTCTATTACGAACAGTCAAATTCAGCCAATTTATAAAGTCAGTAACGGAGTAGGCAAGTGCTTTTTAAGGAAAAAAGCAAAGCAAGAACCAACGGAGACCCTACAAGTCCTACAATATATTAGGTGTTCCTTTGCTTCAGTCGTTTTGCAATAGCTCTAGCTGTAGGGGTAAGTGGTAATGGTAATATACTGCTTCACAAGAGTAAGGCATATCGTATTCAATCTTTTTGAAAAGTGAGTCTCCTTCGAGAAAATCGCTTTAAAATTAATTAAAATTCAATAACAACTTGAATCGATCCAATAAAAATCAGTAAATCAGGTCGCCCTTTTTCTGAAGTTTGGTTCTTTTGGAATGGAGTCAGTTTGAAACGAGTTTTCTGGAAATGCCAAGACGTACATTAACAAATGCTGAGGCTAATAAGGCTATCAGAATGCTACAGGGTGGCCTAACTCAGGTTTTTGTAGCGGAAAGGCTTCAAGTCAGCCAAAGTGTGATATCTCGACTTTGGAATAGATGTAAGGAGGCAGATTCTGTGTTGGAAAGACCAAGGCTTGGTGGGCGACGAAAAACAATACCTTCTCAGGATCGTTCCATCAAATGCAGATGGGGTCCAAGCTCGGGTCCAAGTTTCTATCGAAACAATCAGACGACGTTTGAGAGAGGTGGATCTAGGTTCTAGACGTCCATTAAGAGGAGTTCTATTAACACGTGACCATAAGCGTCAAAGACTGGAATGGGCAAGGTAGTGTCCTTTTCACTGATGAATCCAGATATGGACGAATTTCAGATTCTCGATGAATAAGGGTATGGACAATCCCACGCATACCCCGTAATCGTCGCTATGTTCAAGAAGTCCATCCATTCCGAGGGGGAATTGTTACACATTTGTCCTGGGAATATGATCGCCTTACACTATAGGGAGCCTATCATTGGAGGCATTACTTGATCAAGACAATCACAGGCGATCGTTATCGAACACAAATAATGTGTCTGTGATTCGGCATCTGTGAAATTTTGAGCAAGCTATGCTTCGTAGGATAAATGATCAATTGAAAAATAAAAGAACACAAGACTACACAATATTTAATAAATTAAACATCTAACAAGTCGACATGTTTCGGGTTTTATCCCATTCTCAAGACTGAAAAGTAAACGCACAAGTCAAAGAAATAAACATCAAACAACAGATGTTAAAACCGGAGATAAGCGGAAATCTAATTGATCGTTTACAATTGGTTGTTCATATTTTGAAGCAGAAGATATTTCCAAAATTTCTGAAAGATCTAGGCGTCTGCTTTTTTCCCCTTCATGCAATAATCTTGTTTTATTAAAATCTAATAAATGGTTACAAGTGATACAATGATCAGAAAAACCAGTTGTCAATTTGTTTTGAAGAATTGACTTTCTATGTTCATGAACATAATAGATTTTAATAAAACAAGATTATTGCATGAAGGGGAAAAAAGCAGACGCCTAGATCTTTCAGAAATTTTGGAAATATCTTCTGCTTCAAAATATAAACAACCAATTGTGAACGATAAATTAGATTTCCGCTTATCTCCGGTTTTAACATCTGTTGTTTGATGTTTATTTCTTTGACTTGTGCGTTTACTTTTCAGTCTTGAGAATGGGATAAAACCCGAAACATGTCGACTTGTTAGATGTTTAATTTATTAAATATTGTGAACGTAGTCTTGTGTTCTTTTATTTTTCAATTGACCAAAGATGTTTCACCAAGTGTTGAGAGAGGAATTAATTTTTGGATAAATGATTGTGACCCATCGATGTTTCTATGAAAAAAATCATTCTTGACCTTGAACGCTCAACATAAATGGCTGAAACCCTTTGGAATAGCTGAAATAGGGAAGCGATTTTATCCGCGTGTCATTAACATGTTCGAACATGCTCCGAATATCTCCCGCAAATTTGCATTCATTTTCCGTGAGATGGAGCTTTACCACCGGAGGGCAATCCATTATTTCTGATGAATTATTTTAATTTCAGGTTGTACGTGCCGCCAGTCCAGTGCTGCTTCGTGTCATAACCCTAGGGGCATTTTTCATTTATTGCACCGTAAGTAACCGATTCCAATTACAATGCTTGCATGACATGGACATTCTTCAAGGCCACGTGCTCATAGAATAACACAATATATTGATGAAAATGATAAAAAAACGTCTTCAAACAGTTTAAAAAAAATGGTTGATTGGTCAGGAACAATCAGATAAGAATCATGAGTTTCAAGTTGAATTTGTCCTGCCCTGAACAATCAGTCAGGAATCATAAACTACAAGTGACCTCCTTTTCTGGGTGAATTTTTTCAGCAGTGCTCAATCTCTCTCAAAAACACAGACTTCTTGTCGAAATATTAGTTTAATGACGATTCTCTTTGATCACCAAGGATAAAACCACCATTTAACGATGTATTCATTTTATAAAGTGGATAAATTGGATACTCGATATTTCAATCGATTATTTATTTTCAGATAATCGTCATGTATCCCAGGCCTAGCGTGTACACTTGCACTGCAAGAGTATGGCTGAGAGAAATTGGATTTTCCCTAACCTACGGAGCTCTTATGTTGAAAACATGGAGGTAAGAAATCTCATTTCCAACAATTTTTCATTCAGCAAAAATCCTGATTTTGAATTGCCTCACATCTCATCAATTTTTAGGCTTTTCTTCGCCTATTTTCATTCCTTTACCAAACAATTTCTAATTGTTAGACTCGTTCCACGAAAAGAAAAGTTTGGTAGCTTCAAAACTTTCTGATATTACAAAAATCTGTCAGAAGCCAGCTTGCACTGTTGTTCACGTTGTTATTCATTCATTTGTAACAGGTGATTTTTTAACTTCTTTTTGGCAACACTGATTTCAACAGTTCACGCACGGTTTATGTTTTGTGTCACTAACATACATCTTCTTTCCGGTCTTTAATTCAACTTTGAATCGTTTTACAAATTGATAAAGCTTACAAATCATTGAATTTCAAAATCAAAATGCGTGCTCTGTTAACAAAGTTCATCGAGCGCCTTTTCCATTGCATGGTCATTTTAATCGACCCACTGAAGCGACTATTCGGGCTATTGTGTTTAAATTTCGTACCAAATTTACATTGTTGGACATCGCCAACAGGCTTACGTACAGTGCGAAATGTTACTGATGATCATCAATTATCGATTCGGCGCCGTTCTCAGCAATTGGGCCTATGTTATTCAACAACATAGGAAAATTTGCTTATTCAATCTATTCCTACACAAATTGATCTATTTGATCTTTTCACACTCAATCTGTTATCTATACTCTTAATTATTAAACACACTGCTCCACAAAAGTTAGCAATAATCTTTTTGAAAAGTACGTAGTCTTCGAGAAAATCGAACAATTTGAATCAATCCAATTAAAATCAGTATGAGACATTTCGTCAATCTGCTCTGCTTTTTTTCATGTGTGATTCTTTGCAGTTCATGAATGTTCTTATTTCGAAATGAAGTCAGTTTACAACGGCTTTGATTTGAAACGAGTTATCTGAAAATGCCAAGACGTAAATTAACAAACGCTGAGGCTAATAGGGCTATCGGAATGCTACAAGGTGGCCTAACTCAGGGTGTTGTAGCGGAAAGGCTCCAAATCAGCCAAAGTATGATATCTCGAAATTGGAATAGGTTCAGGGAGATAGGTTTCGTGTTGTAACGACCAAGGTTTGGTGAGCGACGAAAAACAACACATGCTCAAAATCGTTTCATAACCATTTCGGCGAGAAGAAAACCCACATCTACGTGTAGAATGCTACGGAATACTCTTCAAAATGCAGATGGGGTGCAAGTTTCCATCCAAACCATCAAACGAGGTTTGAGAGAGGTGAATCTAGGTTCTAGACGTCCATTAAGAGGAGTTCCATTAACTTGTGACCATAAGCGTCAAAAACTGGAATGGGCAAGGCAACACATCATTTGGAACGATCAATGGCGTAGTGCTCTCTTCACTGATGAATCCAGATATGGACGATTTTCAGATTCTCGAGCAATAAGGTTATGGACAATCCCACGCATATATCGCAATCGTCGTCGCTATGTCCAAGAAGTCCATCCATTCCGAGGGGGTAGCGCTATTTTATGGGGCGGGATATACTTCAACGGGAGCAAAGATCTACACAATTGTTCTGTGAATATGACCTTACACCATAGGGGGCATGTCACCGACAATGTTCTGCCAAATTTTCACGTTGTTATTGTTGAACCTTTTCAATTTCTAGACGACAACGCTAGACCGAACTGTTCAGCCGTAGTTGAGAATGCTCGTGAGGAGCTTGGTATTCTACATTTACCAATACCTCCACACTCACCAGATTTTAATTGCATAGAACATGCATGGGATATGCTTCAAACAGGATAAGATTATCATCAACTCACCCCAGAATCCTTAAATGATCTTTGAGAGCTTCTGACCCGTTTATAGAAACAAATTCCTTAAGAAATATATTAAGAGAGTCTTCCGGTCTCATGGTCGTGGTCCATTAGGAATAATTTCACCTAACGTTTTTCCTACAACTTCGGTAGGTATCTTCAGAGGATTCTCGGTCTACTCTTCTTTTATTATTTGCTGACATGTCGGAGTAATTTACGAAATTGTAAGAACATCAATAACTCCTCTCCCTCAATACCTCCAATATTATGGGTGCATGTACAGGGTGGGCAAAATTGGTGATACATGAACTACAACTTTTCAACCCGACGAGCTAGAGGAAAATGAATGGTACATTACGGTCGTCTTTTTCAGAGAAACTAATAATGCCATCAAATGAATTCCTCTATCTTCTTTTGTTTTCGAGTTATAGGCGAAAATTGAAAATTGGGCAATTTCAACTTTGGTCATTATCTCCGTTTCTGTTTGTGCTAGGATGTTGAAATTAAAACATTATACAGACACTTTTTTAATAGCAATGCAGAGGCGTACTTCGTTTTTTTCCAATAGGGTTTCTTGCTGAGTTATAACAAGAAGTTGTGTTTTTTCTTATAGAAACAATAGTTTATTATGACCCAGAAAGAATCATCACTTTTTACTGTTTCAAAAATATATCATTATACAGGGTGACCCACGTAAAAAAATACCTACTGACCTATATTTCCGTGCGTAAGTTATAGAAAATGGTTAGAACGCTTTTTGACTTCGAGGTCAGTGGTCTATGATCATACCCCTAATCGGGGTGGCAGCCCCTTCAAGATCCAAAACTTAATTGGGTTCGAGTGACACATCATTGCAAAGGTTTTGCAATTCTATTCATGAATATACTTAACAATTCCTATTTGGTATCAAAAGATTAACCTGTCGAAGCATTTTCTGGAGCATACTCAGAAACATGGGGGTTGAACTGTTTTACGTGGCCCACCCTGTATAATACGTTCTATATTTTTGAAACGGAAAAAAGTGTTCTGAATCATAATAAACTATTGTTTCTATAAGAAAAAACACAACTTTATGTTATAGCTGAGCAAGGAAACCTGTTGTCAAAAAACATGGTACGCCACTGGATTGTTATGAAAAAAGTGCCTGTATAATGTTTTCATTTCAACATCCTAGCACAAACAGAAACGGAGATAATGACCAAAGTTGAAATCGCCCAAATTTCAATTTTGGCCTATAACCCGAAAACAAAAGAAGATAGAAGAATGCAGTTGATGGCATTATTAGTTTCTCTGAAAAAGACGACCGTAATGTGCCATTCATTTTCCTCTATCTCGTCGGGTTAAAAAGTTGTAGTTCATGTATCACCAATTTTGCCCACCCTGTACAAAATGAAATTTACATGCGGACACGAAGATAGATTTACATCCAGATAAAAAAACGGACTGAATTTTCACACCCAACGCATGCTCTACCCTTTGCGGTGCCAGTTCAATTCAAACAAAACTTTTTCGTTAACACTGCGGAAGCCAGTTACGACAACTGTGAATTAATTCAAGCTGGCAATCCTCGACACCCTTTCGCAGCCAGTCTTTTCATTAACACCAGATATCCCTGAGCGACTGATCGAAATTCCATGAAATTCTAATTTTCCAGAATATCCCTGAATATCCGGGCCACGAATCCTCTCGCAGTAATGATCTAAACAAAGATAAATCCGTCGGGCTGTTGCTCCTAATAGGAATTAACATGTTAACCGCTTCGAACCAGAACTTTGGTCCGTTCGCTCCCTCTCCCCGTTGTGGGCAATCTGGTTGAAGGGAAATATTTGGGAGTATCTGAGTTTCGCTATTTCAGATTGAAGATAACATTTCGCACCTACTGAAGACTGTTGAGGGCGAGATATAGTAAGTCACATGCAAAAGAGCATCCAGTTATAAAGGACCTAACCAGAATCATTATCATGTGAAATGTTGCCAAGATAAAACCGCATTTATCACATTGTCAAAGATTTATCTCATCTCATGCAGAGCCAAGCTGCTAAACTTAACACTCTTTAACGATACAAACTCTACACCTTGGTCAAAATATGTGACTTGGTACTTTCGTGACTACAAAAATTATAGCATAACAGAAAAACTATGAACATCGAATTAATTTTCCACCTTTCACTCACATGACGGTAGAGAAACCCTATCATAATCTTAGATACGAATCTAACAACAATGTAATTGAAAAGAGACCATTTACGAGCACTTCTTTTTTATCTTCTAATTCGAAATGTGGATGTGATTTTCACAGGAAATTCTTCAATATTTTTGATAAGATTCATAACAAGCAATCCTAACTATATATAAATACATACAAACTTATACATCTCTTGGTTCCAAGGGTTGGAAGGTTAAAGTTTCAAGTTACAGAATTTTTCCATTGTTTTCGTACTGATATTAGCTCACATATAAATTTTCCACTTCATGAGACTTCAGGAAGTACCCTTACAGTTTTATGATCATCAGTGAGTCAGTGACGAAATCAGGGGTTTTTAGAGGTCCATAAAATCTTGAGTGTAGAAACTATGCAACAGAAACTTTGCACGTTTCATGAGTCTACTATTTACATCATATTCTGAAAATATTGTTCATCTGCTATGATTCAAACTCATGTTATGAGGAGAATTTCAAATGTAATCTACCTAAATATGATCCCTATGAAAACCAAAACACCTTTTTTTCTAATTTATTCAACCTCAAGCTCAGCACTTCACTGAACTACTCCAAGAAATATGGCTGAAATGCAATCTGAAGGTTTTGATAGGAAGACGCAAGATCGCATAATACAGAATCTTGGTAGAAAATCATTTCCGGGAAAACAATAAAAGCTCCTTTCAAACTTTTCATCGGTCCCGAACTCACGGTCTGTTAGATAACACTTTGTTGCCACTCAAGGAACAATTTAACTTTGAAATTTATTCAAATTCACATCTGCCTCATCCAGGGATAAACAGAAAACTCGCCAACTCTTTCCCTGAACAGGGCAGCTTGCTCTTGGGTGTAATAGGATCTAGTAACCCTTCACTCTGCATGATTTTAATTACATTGATTAAACAGCAAATTTGACTCTTCAGAACTTTCGAAGCAACTTCTGCTCAATTTGAAAGTTACGAGGGGTTAATAGTTTTTTGTTATTTGCTTTCTCAAATTAAGACGATGGGAACACGGCTAACATCTTTGCTTCATTACGTTGATTGTGAATCAAATAAGGTGAAACTTGATAAACAGAAAATATTGCACAAGTTATTCAATTTCTGGGCTACTTGAAAAATGTTCAACTCATCAAAGTGGAAGGTGGAAGGAAATGAGTAAGAAGAGAAAAAATGACCAAATTTGTTCCATGCAGAAGGTTATGTAATCAATAATAAAAAGAAAGAGCATAGGACTTTGAATCTCGAAGTCGTGGAGCCCCACGTTGGGCGCCAATTCTTTCTGATAATAATTTAATAGTTCGACTTGACACTGTGTAACAGCACGAAATCAAATTTACTCCTACGACAATCTGAGAATTCACATTGCCCCTTAAAAACAAGCATACATTCAGATTGCCAAATAAATATTCAAACAGATAATATTGATAAACAATAAGAAGTTGGTGAAGTGACAAAGAACTACCACTGGGAATTGAAAATAAAAAACGATACAATTTGAATCTTCTGGCTTCAGGATCGAGCTTCAACAACTTATTCACAATAATCTTGAATGATAATTTTCATAAAGGTCGCTTGCAGCTAAAAGTAAAACCTCGTGATGTCCAAAAGGGGTATCCAGGACAATATTCAGAAACAATGAATGTTGAAAAAGACGCATTGAAAGCGTCGAATCTTTAAGCGAAATATGTGGTTTGAAGATCTTTTGGTGAGGTTGATATTATTTATTGTTTTCCATATTACACTTTCTTAAAATGCAATATAATGTGTTTTGAGTGGCTAAAGTATTTTTTTTTTCAAATTTGCAGAATATCCGTAATATTCCGAGTGAGGTCGGCGAAAGCTGTCAAAATCACGGATATGAACCTTCTTAAACGTCTGGGTGTGATAGTGGCCATCTTCACCGTCTTCCTGGTGATCAGGACGCTGGTGGCTCCCCCTATCGTCATTGTCGGAAAAACAGCAGACGACCTGAAAGCCTACCTTTGTAGGACTGACTGGTGGGATCATTCGTTCTCTACCAGTAAGTGAATAATTCATTCTCGATGCTAACATGTCAGATATGCTTATTTTCTGCTTTTAGTGGAGGTGATTTTCCTGGTTTGGGGAATTAGGTTGTGCATAGTGGTGAGAAAAGCGCCATCTGAGTTCAACGAGAGCAAGTTCATCTCTATGGCCATCTACAACGAATTTCTGCTTTCTGTGTTCCTAAATATATCAATGTACGTACCCTTTTTTCCTGATTAACTTAAGAAAAGAACAAACAAACTCAAAGAAAACGACTGTTGTGCATCGCCGAGTGGCATCAGGCCGTCTTTTCTGATGATTCTCGATTCTCTTTATGTGAAGGGTCAACCTCATTTTGATGTTGCGTCATATATTCTCCCTTATCTTAACCGAGAATCTTATATTTCAGCAAGATAATGCTCGACCTTATGATGCCAGAGTTAATTTAGATTTTTTTGAAGCGATTCATGTGAATATTTAGCCATGGCCACCCAGATCCCCCGATCTTTCGCCCATAGAGCATGTTAGGGACATCATGGGTAGAAGGCTTGGAAATTTACCCCCTCGGACTTTGCTGGCTTTGTGACGTTAAGTACAGGTTGTATATATCAAGAAGAAATAGACCATCTTCTTGCATCAATTGAAAGACGTGTTGGGGAATGTATAGATAACCGCGGTGGACAAACACATTATGAACAAATTCAAAGAACAAAATTGTAAACCCCCGTTTTTCTCCAAATTCTAATCATTTACTCCTTGCTTTACTATTTATATTTTACCAAAAAAAAATTGAACAATTGCTTCTGAGTGTTGCACTTTCTTTCTCAGTTAGAATATACAGATCGGAAAAACATAATTGGAAACATCACAGTTCTTATAGTAAATTCGAACAGGCCATATTCTAGTGGGACAGTGGCAGAATCAAAACCTCAAAGGGAAGTGATATTGAATAAACGGTTGGACCGACAGATTCGGTTAGGTAGGGATGTATACCACAACGTATGGTACGCGAAGTGTCGAATCGAATAAGTAACACTCCAAACGACTTATGAGTGATTTCATATCTGTTGTGAATGAATACAAACATTTTATTCCACTCTGCCGCGAGGAATTTATTTGCCTCAATGAATAACACGAATTTATCCTTGTGGAAAGTAGGATTCAGGTTCTTTTTCGCCAAAACTGGTTCGAGAATGAAATAAATTCTATAAAAAAAATTGAGAAACAAAAAATAGGTTCCACGAGAACAAATTGAAGAACAAAAACTAATTCTATGAAAATAAAAAATGAAAAACAAAAACAGTTTCGGAAACATGCGAAATTGAAGATCGACAAAGTCAAATTGAATAATAATAGTACTTTACTTGCGAATTGAATACAACTTAATATGTAATATAGGTACAGATTTTCTTTCACAAGAAAAGTGTGAACCACAAAGTCAGAAAACAGTCTGTAGTGAAAATTATAACAACTGTGAACAGCTTTAGAGAGTCACAGAGAATGTTCAAATAATCCACCTTGTTGTGCCAAATAGTGGGCAAATCTATTATGAAGATAAAATCTCAAATCTCTGAGAAGAGCAGGCATACTTGCTATTTTGGCACAAAGTTGGAGAGCCGAACGTGAAGGTATCGGCCCATCTCCAAAGGCAACAATAAAAGAAGTTTTTGTCTCCGCGATAGATTGACCACCGAAGTAACATTTTATGATTTGAATTTTCTCTTTAATCGTGAACATTTCGATTCACGCTAATCTAATTTATTTTCAAACCGTCTAGCTATCACATCTGACGTTCCAACAGTCCAGTCCATTATTTGTTATCGAATCGCAATGAGATTTTGATTCTTCCACTATTCTACTAGACTCGGAGCTCATTCGAATTTAACACTCACATTCCTATGTTTTCATAAGGAGTTTCTTTATCTCTCTTTCTCTTTATTCAAGACAGAAATGATGTGAATGAACCTCGCAGTATAAATAAAGTTACTCAGTAAGATGAACCGAGAGTACAGTGAAAAAGGCTTAATTTTCCCTCGGTCAACATCCCGAAACGTACACCCACAAACTTCATTACGTCCCCGAAACGTCCGAAACTACCTTAATTACGGAATCTCGCCGCTTAGTTTTCCGCAACACGGTGAAATCCACGGTTCCGAAAGGTCAGGACCTCCCGCGGGCATCGTAATTGCCGATTTGAGACCTATTTATCGTTTTTCGTCTTTTATTAACGTTATATACAGTCGGAAAACGGATTCTGAGGATGGAAACCCCCGATCGGACCCCCAGTGACGATCACAGCGTGAAACAGCGTCGAGCGAAATCGGAAAGCTTGTTTCGACCTGCTTCGATCGGAAGGGGGGGGGAGCTTAGTTTATCCGCAACGCGGCCGAAGGCTATTTTAGAAAACGGAACGCGATAAAATAGTAAACGACCGGAAGGAAACGAAAAAAAAATATTTTTCTAGCCGGAGAAATAAAATAACAGTGGTAATGAATGGAGATATAAAAATTTACCTGGTCATCAAATTAATCCAGTTGCTGAAAACAGAGCGATAAGTCTATTTAATTTGATCAAACCACTAGATTATGTAACTGACAAAGAAACTGTAAAACCCAGAAGGAGCTGTTTAGATTTTTAATTTTTCTTGGTGAAACATAGATAGTAAAGCAAGGAGTAAATTATTAGAATTTGGAGAAAAAACACAAAAGGTTCTAAATGTTCTTTGAAAGGTTAAAGGAAAATTACGTAAATTCATATCCCCACGAGGGTGCCATTTGTGTAAGGTTAAAGAAAAATCATTTCCTTTCACGTTGGTCACCAATTGTGCAAGGTTATGATTTGATCCTAATGCCCCAGCTAGTCAGAACATGAAACCACCTCACATTTTCATGAGGTAAAATGAGATAATATGCTTCTCCTTTGGCTAATGATAAGCAAAACTTGAACAGTCTAGATTTATTCTTCTCTGATGACAATAGCTATTTACAATATCTACCATTACAAATTGAAAAATCAAAACATAAGGACAAGAATATCTACAATTATGAACAATTAGTTAGATTCTTCATTCATGAGCGATCTTCGTTCCTAGTTAACTCTTATTAGAATAATGCAGGTAAGGGAAGTGATTATTTCTCGACTTCTTCTTGAGATGCAGTAGACTTCCAGTTCTTTCCCAACTAGAATGACGAAACTTCGACTTCTCACAGCTCTTCCAAAGCTGAAGTTCTCAAATCTCCAGAAAGGCGTTGTAACTTCGACTTCTTCCAGAAAGAATGGTGTTGCAGGATGTGAAGGTTTAATAACCTCCAAAGAAAGGTGTTGAAGGTCTAACTCCCTCTAGAAGGTATTGGAGGCTTAACTCCCTCCAAAAAAAAGGTGTTGTAGGTTTAGCTCCCTCCAAAAGGTATTGAAGGTTCAACTCCCTCCAAAAAGGTATTGAAGGCTTAGCTCCCTCCAAAAAGATGTTGAAGGTTTAGCTCCCTCCAAAAAGGCTATCAAAAACACTTGTATCGGCAGGATTCCACAATTCTCCGAGATCCCTGATAATCTCATAAAGAAAATTCAAGAAAAGAAAAAATGTCCATGTGTTACCGAAATACTGGCACAGATAAATCGAGAATTTGAAAATCACAAGATCAAGGAATTCAAAATGTTCAAATTCAATCAATTAATTATAACATAGATAAACTGATCTAGAATTAGAGTTGATTCATCAGATGGTTGAAGAAATCAGATGGACCGCTACCCGATTCTAAAAATGGCAGAACCCAAGCGTGCCTCTCAAGTACTTCACTTCGCATGAAACAAACGAACTATCAGCAAAGATGAAACAATTATTGTCTGATTAACTTTGTAGTCACCGATATTCATTGAACGCCACAGATAATTTTGTTCAATGCAGTTATCTATACACTCCCCAACACGTCTTGGCATTGATGCAAGCAGGTGGTCTACAGGGCGCTCAACTTCAAAATAAGGTTCACGTCTTTCTCCCCGACGTCTTCTAACTCTTCTCAGGCCATCATGTGTACCCAAAGAGAATCGAGATTCACCAGAAAAGACGACCTGATACCATTTCATATTAGAATGTTGGCGTTCTCTGCACCACTGTTTTTGTTGCCAGCGATGCTCGTAAGAGGTGACACGAGATGGGATCGATAATGCTGCAGTCCAAAAGACTTTGTACGACGGTAAATTGTTAGGACAGTTACAGGATGGCTTATTCAGCTAACCACTCATCAGCCGACGATCGAATATTAATATATGTTTCACCAAAAAAATTAAAAATTCAAACAACATTAATATGAATGAAACGAGAAGTTGTTTTATTCATATTCCTTGGGAGTAGACTAGAAAAACTCGATAAAAATCGAGATGCCGACAAAATAATGCATCAAATTAATTTTTCCACAGGTTGTTTCTGCAAAAACCTGCGAATCCAGATCTTCTATACATCATTTTCTTCTGTCACACGCAGCTCACAGTGACATTGTTACTATGTCTTATTTTCGGCAGTAAGGTATGTATATTTTAGGAGGGTATTTAGCATCGACAGATTTTGAATGAAGTGTGAGAATTCAACAAAAATTCATCATATCGCAGAACATTCACAGAACTCACTTTCTGTTAGATTCTTACAAGTTATAAATTGGAAAATCCTTTATCGAAGAAACTGTTATACAAAAACTTTGTTTCATTTTAGTTCATTCAAAAATGAGAGCTGTTAGTGGTTTTCAGCAAAAGGGGTAGTGATATCAAAGTCATTTCAACACCCTTATTTGTCCCCCTTTCAACAAAATTCGACCTGTCCGAGCGTTTTTTCGTTATTACATCCCGAAGCTCAAAATTCGGGGTGGATAGTTATGGATGAACCACCCTGTATGTAAAAGACTCTTCCTAAAATATTGGCATTCGCAATTTTGCACGAACGAACAAGTCATTCAATTGGCCTCACTGAGCATGCTGTAGACTTCATTTCAGTTCTACCCATCCAATGAAAACATGTATTTATTATCAGCATTTGCGAGAAAAGTTGGCTTTTATTACTCAGACGTTGAGTAAAATATCTTCCTCCGAATAAATAACGAAGAACGAAATTGCAAAACCCTTCTGAATGGAAAGGAGTTTAGTTCTGGCTCCGTAGAAGTTTCCAAGTTCTTTATTTGGCTTCTCTCACCTATACATCCAGAACTCTCAATACGATAAACTCAAGATCTTCTCGGAGTATATAATGGGGAGAAAAGTTTCGTGTTCTTACGAATAGCATCTATAATTCTGGACTCATCAGACGACACCCTTCTCTGGTAATGTTGTGAGTGGTTCTCTGACAAGAAGATTCCATTAGAAGTTGATTTATGCTGTCCTAGTTACAGATGTACTTCTAACGAAATAATAATCATAATGATTAATTGTCTTTATTCCCAGAAAAAGGGTTTCATAATACATACATAGTTGGGGAAATGCCACAACAGAATCTGTTCTTCTCAACCTTTCAGAATAAAAATAACTAACATGAGCATAGTTTATACATTCAGAATATGAAAAAACTACTGCAACAATGATATTTATCTGTCCCAAAATGGAAAAGAAAAAGTCATTAAGCTAATCATATACGTTGAAAATAGTTATGAGATATTTTACAAGTGAGTGAAATAAATGATTATTCATGGTAGGAGAATTCATCTCCCCCTGAAGGCTCGTGGGTTAATTTATTCGAATGAATAAACATTTATACCTCCCATTTTCTATATAAAACTTTATCCCGGCGAGGTCTTTATTCCAGATTGTATCTCAGAAAAGGGGGAAGCGGTTGTAGAAACTGTCATACCTGTGAAATCGAAAACTGCCTTTATTGAAAGTATTTTAATCAAGACATGAATTAAACATTTCTTATTCAACAGAGATATTAGTCGGGTTTCGTATTAAAAAAAGAAAGTTTGAGACATCAATATACGAATAACTGATTTTTTCATAATGTTTCAGCACTATCTTTGAACGAAAATGAAATTTAATTCCAAAAGCTCTCAGGAACATGATGATACATCCAATCTTGTGCTCGCAACCGTTAAAAATTAACGAGCGTATTTTACGTTTACCTACATCAGCAATCGTAACCAGATTATGACTCGTTTACATTCGCCAAATGTACCAGGTTGAGACTTCACAGTGAAAGATTAAAAAACTGTCGTAAAAACAAAGACCTTTAACCTCCAAAAGATTAATACTGTTAATGTGGGGAATAAAACATAGTCGTGACTTGAAAAGTAAGGTTTTTCTTTCCAAAATTCCGATGCATGTACAAAAAAAGTACAACGTCAATAATTGCAAAAATACATAGAATGCAAGTTATGTTGAACAAAGAAAAATGATTATACAGATGTGGAAATTATACAGGGAATCATAGGAATTTCTATAGTAAAGAGAATAGAGCTATAAGAGTTCGATATCACAAGAACACTATTATTACTCAATGGGTCATCCCATCCGAAGATTCAAGATTTCCTATTCATTCATTTTCATTTTTGGAGAAAGAGCCCGACACCGAAGGTGGAGGGCTTTTTCTACAAAAATGAAAATGACCGAATGCAGTTTTTCAAAGACAACACGTTGGAATGCAGAATTATCAGGTCATTTTGATGCACGAGTGTAATTAGGGGGAATATTTCCCTCCTGTCAAAAACTTCATGTTGATAGAATGCAATTATCGAAAATTACAGCGATAATTGCATTGTAGAGAGCGAAAGATCCCTGCGATAATTGCACTGCTGGTAACCATAGCAATTTCGGGAAATATTCCCCCGAATTACACTCGTGCATCAAAATGACCTGATAATTCTGCATTCCAGCGTGTTGTCTTTGAAAAACTGCATTCGGTCATTTTCATTTTTGGAGAAAGAGCCCTCCACCTTCGGTGTCGGGCTCTTTCTCCAAATATGAAAATGAACTCATGCAGTTTTTTGACAACACGCTGTCATGCAAAATTATCGGTAATTTTGATGCACTTGTGCAATTACTTCCGAAAATTTCCCGAAATTGCTATGGATACGAGCAGTGCAATTATCGCAGGGATCTTTCGCTCTCTACAATGCAATTATCGCTGTAATTTTCGATAATTGCATTCTATTCATATGAAGTTATTATATTATATTATATTATATTTCCCTCCTTTTGACAGGAGGGAAATATTCTTTCAAATGACATGATAGAAAAGGTATGACCCTGGAGTAAAAATTTTTGATAGCGCCACGATGCGTGGCGTCTTTATTTATTCCGCAGATTTTTATGCGGATCTCAAGTCGACGTTGACTTGTTCAAAACGCCATTCACAGAATGAAAAAATATTCGGACGTTTTCGAGAAAATTGGGGTTACCAAGATAAATGAATCACCCTGTACATCAACATAGTAAATGCAAGTACCTTAGCCAAACAGCTTATTAATGACCCAATACCTCTCAGCAGCTGATTGAACTATGACCGTACGACTGAAAAACTCTCATGATGAGGGACGGCAGAAAAAAAAAGAAAAATTACCTTAATTTACATCTCCTTAGGTTAAATTGCGCGTCAACTTTTATAATGACCAAGTCGATTCGTGTTCGAGTCGCAAGTCTATTGAATTCCGACTTGATTAGTGCCGTACCCGGCGGAAATCAAAGTTTCGAGTTAATCTCTGTTTATAAGTAGGGGATTAAAAGTACGCATTAATTCGGAGACTCAGAAGTTACGGAGTCCTATCGAGAAAATTAAGGTAATGGAGAGACTGAACTCGGATTTAATTGAAAAGTTCGAAAAAGGTAGCGTCCTCGTTTATATATCCCATGTTTTTTTTTCCTTTGAGATAATTTGTACAACTCCATTTCCGCATATTCTGAAAGGGGCTCTGAAATAATGAATTCAAAATAGATTGAATTAGAAGCTTCGCAAACCATATCAAAATTTCAATTACATTATGTAGGTATTCAGGTTTTCACTAGCCCATTTTCAGTGTTACTTTCTTCAAAGGATCACATGCGATCACATTATAGAGGATGAGTCTGATTCTTAAGGTCAGAAGAAATACTTTTGTCGAATGGGTACTATTTTTTCCGATTCAGTCTAGCGAAAAAGATAAAGCCATTTTCTCGTAGGGCACAATGAAGTAACAAAGGGAAGGACATCTAATCAATATTCTTCACCTTTAGGCCTCAGTATTTGCTCAAAATATAAATTTGCAGCGTGCCACCTTGAGTAGAAAAAAAGCGGGAATAATACAAGAAAATTCCACTCTTTGATTTCTATTTTCAAAATTATACAAAATAAAATGCTCCACATGAGTTAGGGATATTGAATTAAATTGCAAAAAAAAATAGATATAATGAGATTCCGTGATGAAAATTCATATCAATATGATTTCAAGTTTCAGGAAATGAAATTGATTTTAGCCTGTAGGTATGCAGGCTGGTAAAAAAAAATCGAGTAAAATAACGAAATTTTATTCCCAGAGAATTCAAGCATTTTAAGACTATCAATACAATGTATGGCCTTCACTGGCATCAAGCTTGACATCTTATTTGCATACTACACACGAGGTTGTTAAACATTTCTTGAGGAATTTGGTTCCATAAACGGGGCGGAAGCTCTCTCAGATCATTTAAGAATTCTGGAGTAGGTTGATGATTATCTAACCTTCTTTGGAGCATATCCAATGCATATTCTATGCAATTAAAATCTGGTGAGTGCGGAGGTTTTGGTGAATGTGGAATACCAAGCTCCTCGCGGGCATTCTCAACTATGGCAGCCCGGTACGGTCTAGCATTATCGTCTAGATATTGAAAAGTTTCACCAATAGCAACGTGAAAGATTGGCAAAACATTGTCAATGACATGCTCCCTATGGTGTGAGGCGGTCATAATCCCAGGACAAAGGTGTAGTCTGTGCGCCCGTTGAAACATATCCCGTCCCATACCATAACACTACCCCCTCGGAATGGATGGACTTCTTGGACATAGCGACGATTACGGGGTATGCGTGGGATTGTCCATATCCTGATTCTTCGAGAATAATCGTCCATATCTGGATTAATCAGAGAAAAGGACTTACGCCATTGATATGTTGCCTTTCCTATTCCAATTTTTGACGCTTATGGTCACGTGTTGATGGAACTCCTTTCAATTGAGGTCTAGAACCTATATTCACCTCTCTCAACGTCGTCTGATGGTTTCGATCTAAACTTGAACCTCATCCGCATTTTCAAAGGAATTCCGTATTATTCCAAAGTCGAGATATCAAACAGAATTGGAGCCTTTCCTCTACAACAACCTGAATTAGGCCACCCTGTCGCATTCCGATAGCCCTATTAGCCTCAGCGTTTGTTAATTTACGTCTTGGCATTTTCAGAAAACTCACTCGAATAGAAGTCATTGATAAACTAACTCCATTTCAAAATAAAAACATTCTTGAAGTATTTGCATCTTTGCAAATACTTCAGAAAAAAGGTGACCAGATTGGCGAAATGTCTCATACTGATTTTTATTGGATCGATTCAAGTTGTTATTGAGTTTTAAATTATTTTACCTTTTAAAGATTATATACCTCTCAAAACGATTTAATACGATATCCCTAACTCTTATGGAGCAGTATATCAAGATGTATTGAAGTAGAGACCGAAAAATTTCCCAAAACTAACTATGTATTTATTTTCGCAGGCGTATATGGTGTTCAAGCACCAAGACGCTCATGAAGATGGTTCTGGGATGATGTCTAAATCGACAACCTCCAAGTTCTTAACGAAGCCCCGCTCTGCTAACTCCCAGTACACAAGTACGAATTCTTCCATGGGGGTGGAGTATATGGGATGCTCTGAGCAAGATGTCCAAGAAGAATTCTTACGCTTCTACACCCAACTTGAAATGCTCAGAGAGAAAAACATGAGAATAGGTAAATAAAATGTCGAAAAATAAAAATGGGGATAAACCAGAGAAACCGACTCTTCAAGATTTTGTGAAAAAAGGACTAACACTGTTGCTTAACAGTAATTCCAGGCTTTGCTGTCGTAGTGAATCAGGTATTTCACTTTTCTTTTCATCTTAAGAGCCCAGACTATCATCATGACTTGCTGAATTGTTGCATCGATTTGACACAACTTGCCGAGTCGAAAATTTGATCATCGTGCTCCCTCCGTCTAGATTTTTCTCTTATATCATTGACCACTGCTGATTATGATGGTATAAGTGGCTTCAATAGAAACTTAAAGTGAAATACCTGATAGACCACGACTTAATATACGGCCTGCAAGAACTAACATCAACAAACATGCCTTCATCAAGAATATCTCTTTCCTAACTACACTGCGCGAAAAAATTAACTCACATTCTGAAAATCTCAATTTTAATGAAAGTTCACTGTACATTGACTTTATAACTTATTTTTTATATTCTCTCGGGAAGGTTTTGAACAAAACAAGACACATTAAATGGAAGAAAAATTCAGGATTTCACCGAATCTCATGTGAAAGAAGAGAAATGAACACTTGTGATTCAATACTTGGTATTTCCATCCCTTGCGTTAATTACAGCTCGGTAACGACGGTTCATACTAAAAATTAGTGATCTTAAAATGTTCTGATCTAATCCTTCCCTGATTTCTCCGACTTGGATTCCTAAGTCATTAAGAGTAGCTAGATGATTTTCTGAACTTCTCAGCCTTCTATTGAGGTTGTCCCAAACCTGCTCAATCGGATTGAGATCTGGGCTTCTTGCTGGCCATTCCATTCGAGAGACTTCAACCTCTTCAAGGTACCCCTGAACGATGCGCGCACGATGGAGTCTAGCATTAGGCAAATGGCCCTACATGCTCTTCAAGAATGTTCCTTATATACTTATCAGCATTCATAGCTCCATTATCAACGACCACTAGGTCTGTACGAGCAGTCAAAGATTGTCCACCCCATACCATAATCGATCCTTCCCCGAAACCAGTAGTATTCAGGAAATTGCACTGAGCATATCTTTCATGTGGACGTCTGTATACAAGGGAACGTCGATCACAATGGTAGAGGCAGAATCTAGACTCATCTGTGAAGAGAACTCTTTCCCAATCGGCCTCTTTCCAATGGATATGCTCTCTCGCAAAATCTAAATGCGCCCTTCGATGGGCTGTGGTAAGAGCTGGGCCTCTTGCCGCGACACGAGGCCTCAAATCATATTTTCTGAGGCTTTTTTTTATTGTCTGAGTGCTAATTTGCACTCCATGAGTTTGCTCAAGCTGATTTTGAAGGAGGCGAGCGGTTGCAAACCGTGGTCTCAACGAAGAAACACTCAATTAACGTTCCTGAATGACAGTTGTTACCCGTGGTCTACCCTATCCTGGTCTTCGGACATTCATACCTGTCTCCCAGAATCGCTGCAACATTCTGGACACACTTGTATGGGAAACTCCAAACCTTTCTGCAATTCTTGTGTATGTCTACCCTTCTTCTCTCAAAACTATCGCTTTGGCACATTCCTCTTGGGTCAAATTGCGTGTTTCGCGTGGCATAGCGATCGTGTGTAAAAAATTAAATGAAAGAAAAACTATTGATCACTAGATTTGATCGAGAACAACTGATTTCAGAATGGAGCCAATACATGCAAAATCTGATAATATCGTCTTTTTTTATTCTTGCTGGGAAAAAACATCTGTATTGAAAAGAAACGTTGAAAATGGATAACATATGCATGCATAATTCTGATAAAAATAATTATCATGGAGAACACCTTCAATAGTAAAATAAATTTGAGATTTCCATAATGTGCGTTAATTTTTTTTTGCGCAGTGTATATTAATTAACATTACATTACAATTTCCGGCAGGTAATCGGCACCTCGCTTCTAAAATCACAGCGATGCAAGATGCCGCCAAGACCTACGACAACGCCCCAAGCGAGTCAACAACCTGCAGAATTGCTCAACTCAACAACGCTCTAGCTCTAGCGCCCCTGGATGAAGCTTCAGCTAAATCCAAGAGAACGAGCGTATCTTTCGCGTCGGAACCAGATGCAAACGGTAGCGCGCCCATAGGTAGTAAAG
The DNA here is from genome assembly GCA_038502775.1 of Hippodamia convergens. Taxonomy (NCBI): domain Eukaryota; kingdom Metazoa; phylum Arthropoda; class Insecta; order Coleoptera; family Coccinellidae; genus Hippodamia; species Hippodamia convergens. The sequence goes on along the minus strand of CM076612.1, from coordinate 22,039,667 downwards.
AAGGCTGTGAAGTAGTGAAAGAAGATAGTGCAAGTGCAAGTATCGAACACATCCCAACCACAGAACGTAAGCAAAAAGAAGACAAGTCCAGTAGTCCGAGCAGTGATCGAAATGGAAGGTGTCTCAAATCTGGACACGCTAAAACACACTCTATCGTCATCAATTTGGATGATAAAAGTAGGTTTACGGAAGAAGTAACGGTGTGAAAAACGTCTGGAATCTGTTACGCTAATTAAATCCAATAGGTACTGCAGAACTTCTCATGATAATATGTATATTCTCCAATCAAATAAGAGAAAACATTCAAACCAATGGCGTACACTAAGAATATTTTACCAGCATAATGCTATTTGTTTTTAAAGTCTTTATAAAATGGGATTAAATTTATTGTGAACGTTACTAAGATAGTTTGCTCACCAAAATTCGATGTGCTCAATGCCAAGACATAAGACATAGCCTGTATGTGAAATAGTTCAAGATAAGGCACACCTAAAATAATTGCTGTGAAGAAATGTACAGTCTCATCATTATAATGAAAACTATTGTAGGTGGGCCTATCTGAAGGTTTTGAGACTCCTTACTTAGCCCCTGTAAGTAGACTCAAAAATTTTTCACTCGTAACAAAACCTACAAAGAGTTCGAACATATCTGTTTAAAGCATTGTATTATAAGATAATATATCATGTTTTATACCTGTCTTTCCAATTCGAAGAAAATGTGTTGTTATTAATAATAAGTTTAATGTAAAGAGTATGTACATAAAATTAATGTAAATGAATATAAATTGCAACTTATAATGACGTTGCCGCCATTGATACCTGATGTAATATGATGTTGATTCAAATAAATATGGATTTAAATTCCCTCCTGAGAGTATTACTATTTTTCTCCTTGCATCCAATTATTCATAAAAACTTCCCCAGAACGTTAGCCAAAAGTATCAAATACTAATTTCCACGTTATGAATAATGAGGGGATTTCAAAATTTTAGAATTCAATTATTAAGTAACTATATCTAGCTGATTGACAATTTTTATCTGGTTCATAGCTGACGAACTGCTTTCCTACAAAAATGCTCCATAGTAAATTAAATAAATGAATCGTCTCCGAAACGAAAATATTTATCCTGATATGATTCTTTCCCCATTCCCAATAAATTAATTTTAGTTGGAGCACTTCTGAGGTGCAAGTGCAAGCAATAAATTGAAAAGGTTTTATCTGCAGGAACGCTCTTCCGAATACATCAGCGGGTACAACACGTGCGCGCCACCTACACTTGTTTATCGAAACTATAAAAAATTGAAGCAGTTCATATAATTTGATTCAATATTACGTATATTAATAATCGTACGTAATATTAATAATCAGGAATGAGCAATGAAAGCTTTTTGTGAGAATTAATTCATTTTAAAAAATATGTACAATGCACCTACTGCTGTTTGTTGTTCTATGGCTATTTCATCACAGAAAATAAATTGTTGACGTGACCGATTTGAAAACGTCAGATTTGACATCTAGGATTAATCAATTGACTACAACTACTAGACATATTTTGAATGAATTTACTTTATATGAACTTAAATCAATCGAACAAAACACTCATTGAATGTGAATGAAACAAAAAATACATATAAACTGAAATCGTCACATCTAGATTAAATTTAAAGCATGATAATCTGATAGAAATTCCCTTGATATTGAAATATGGGTAATGTTGATACTAAGTTGAGCTTCAGACAAGCAGTTGTTGAATTGACAACGAAATCAGAGGTATTTCATGTAATTAATATCAGTATTTCGCTTTTACTCATACAAAAATTGTAGCCCATTGATGCAGGCGACGAATCTTTTTGGGAACAATTTTGGTCTGAAAATGTAACAAATGTACAGGATGTATTTACTTTAGTGCCTGCAGTAGAAATAAGAGCTCTGAGGGAGGAAGCTCCTTCTAATTTGGCGACTTTATGTTATAAAGCCGTTGAAAAACTAGTTAAAGTTGTTGACAGCAGTTGTAGAACTCAGAGGGAGCAACAGACAGGTGACTAAGAACTGCTGATTAAACGCGAAAATAAAGTGTATTCTTTCAGCTTTAAACTGTACACGACTCTTAACAAGAATTTTACCATATATTTTTGAGGATCCTGAATGGAAAGGGTTCTTCTGGTCTGCTTTACCTAGCCAAGGGAACGATGAAGATGAATCAACACCCTTGGCCCAGTCCTTATTGAATGCTGTCTGTGTATGTTATTCGATTATATTTCATAAATGGGTGTTATTGGATTAATTTTTTTCAGGATCTTCTATTCTGTCCAGACTTCACAGTTGTAGGTGGTAGAAAAAATGGTCCTGTAAGTTATCATGTTGTTACCCTATTCAGAATAATTGTATGACAACTTTGTTGTTGGAGCTTATTTCAGAAATTTTTTTCAGGACAAAGCTGAAGAACTATCAGCAATTGATAGCTGTGAATATATTTGGGAAGCAGGTGTTGGTTTTGCCCATTCTCCACCAAAAAATCCTTATTTTGAATCGAATCGGACAGAACTTTTGAAATTGTTACTTACATGTTTTAGTGAAACAATGTACCAACCTCCAACTGACATTGCACACAGTCCAAACAAATGGATAGCGTACGTTGAATCTTCATATGATATTTCTGACTACTAGTTATGAATATTACAGGCACTTAACATCTTCAGAGAACCGTCACGCATTGCCCATGTTCACTTCGCTTATAAACACATTAGCTTCGTATGATCCAGTTGGTTTGGGTGTGCCGTACAATCATTTGATCTTCAACGATTCACTTGAGCCTCTGGTTGAAGCGTGCCTCCAAATCCTAATTGTCACTCTAGATCATGACACAAGTTCTTCAACTTCAGCAGAAGGGGAAGATGTAAGAAAACTTACTTATTATCAGAACTGTCATCTATTACGCATTAATTTTTTGCTAGACATCAATACCAGACAACTTGTTTATCAACTATCTTTCGAGGATACACAGAGACGAGGACTTTCATTTCATTTTGACAGGCATAACAAGATTACTAAACAACCCTTTGATCCAAACATATCTTCCAAATTCCACGAAAAAGGTACATTTCCATCAAGAACTGCTGGTGTTCTTCTGGAAGATATGCGATTACAATAAGGTGAGAGAATAACTGTAGAAGAAACATTCAAATTAATAATTTTAACATTTTAGAAATTCCTTTATTTCGTGCTGAAGAGCAGCGATGTCTTAGAAGTCCTTGTTCCTATTCTTTACCATTTAAACGACTCTAGAGCTGATCAGTGTAAGTCAAACATAATATACAGAGTTATTCACGAATATGGCTCTATAGAATATTTTGAGGAAAGACGCAAGATTCAGGATTGAAATTCTTAAAGTGAACTTCAAGTAAGAAGATGACTTCTCGTATATTTTTTGAAGGTTGTAGGACTTCCGGTTTTTCCGAAAGTGACATCAACTTTTGTTTTTCAAATAGGAAGACCCATTTCTTATTGCATAAATAGATTTTCCATTGAATTCTGAGTCTTTTTGATTCCAAAAGTTTGAATTTTCTCTAGAAAATTCTCTTTAAATGAGGAAATATCAAAAAAATCTCAAAATTGAAGACAAAATCGATTTTCCTGAATATCTCGAAAAATACTCATATTGGGATAGAAGCCTTGGACGTATGCTTCTATTATTTTTTGATGAAGATCTCGAAAATTTGAAAAAAACGCTTTTTTGATGTTTTGTTACTTCTAACTTTGACAAAGAATTTGTGACCTCCTGTATCATATTCTGAAAATCACGCTATCGGAAAAGAAGCATCAGCCTTTCTTCTTGGAGATTCTCAAAAATGAGAATTTTCAATGAAAAAACCTCAAAGTTGTCTGTATTTCAACAGAGTTTAATTTTGAGATTTTTTTTTTGTATTTCCTCATTTAAAGAGAACTTTTTCGGGAAAATTAAAAATTTCGGAATCAAAAAGACTCAGAATTCAATGGATAATCTATTTATGCAATAAAAAATGGGTCTTCCCATTTAAAAACCAAAGTTGATGTCACTTGTGGAAAAACCTACAAAAAATATATGAGAAGTCGTCTTCTTACTTGAAACTCACCTTTAGAATTTCAATCCTGAATCTTGTATCTTTCCTAAAAATATTCAATAGAGCCATATTCGTGAAGAACCCTGAATACGTTGTTGGTTTTTTTTTTAATTCTTTTTTTTTTTTTTTGTAGCGAGAGTTGGTTTGATGCACATTGGTGTCTTTATCCTCCTTTTGCTATCTGGAGAGAGAAATTTCGGTGTGAGGTTGAACAAACCATACACTGCTACGATACCAATGGATATTCCAGTTTTTACTGGTACTCATGCTGATCTTTTAATAATTGTTTTTCATAAGATAATTACAACTGGACATCAAAGACTTCAACCTCTGTTTGATTGTTTGTTGACCATTTTAGTCAATGGTGAGTTAAATATATTTCCTAATTTTTATGCACTGGAAATTTTGAAATTATTTTTTCTTGCAGTTTCCCCTTATTTGAAGACGCTTTCCATGGTTGCCAGTACCAAGCTCCTACACCTTCTAGAAGCATTCAGCACTCCCTGGTTCCTATTTTCTTCTCCTTCAAATCACCACTTAGTTTTTTTCCTTCTTGAAATCTTCAACAACATAATCCAATATCAATTTGACGGTAACTCCAATTTGGTTTACACTATTATCAGGAAACGACAGGTTTTCCACAGCTTAGCCAATCTACCTGTAGACTACAGTACAATATCTAAATCATTGAACAAGAGAGCTAAGAAATTGTCCACTGGAGTTTCTCACGAAAACGTCTCGGAACTACCTATGGAAGGTTCAAAACCCGCTCTTCCAGCTGAACCGGGTACTTTGAAGGCCTCTCTGGCTGATACCCCGAATATTGCGCAAATGACAGAACGGGAATCTGCCCATCCAAATTTTCAACATTTCGAGCAGGTTACATTGACAAATGGAATGGCAACAGTGAGCATAAACGCCCCCGATATGAGTCAGGATGGAAATTGTGATGTTATACCTGGTCAGAAGAATGAAGTAAGATTTTGTGATCCCAACATAACCAAACATTGATTTGATCATTTATTCTGATAGGCGCAATCAGCTGAAACTAAAGAAATTCGACCTAAGAGCCCCAGTAACAGTTTGACTGGCAGCACTTACTCAAAAAGAAGCGTGGCTACTGTAAGTACTCGCTGTCTCGAAAAATTAAAGTTTAAAAAAACATTTATACACACAGAAAAATAGTCTTCGAGTTACCGAGCCTGAAGGTTCTAATGGTCAATGGGTGCCTACAGGAGAATGGGTACACTCTTGGAAATCTAAATTGCCTCTTCAAACTATAATGAGGCTGCTTCAAGTGTTGGTACCGCAAGTTGAAAAAATTTGCATCGACAAGTAAGTTGGTTTTTGCGAAATGAATCAAAACTTTTATGAGATTTGTTGTTACTTATTGCAATATTTGTTAATTTTCAGGGGACTCACCGATGAGAGTGAAATATTAAAATTCCTACAACATGGAACTTTGGTGGGGTTACTCCCAGTTCCTCATCCAATTTTGATAAGGAAATATCAAGCCAATTCTGGAACAACGACTTGGTTCCGAACATACATGTGGGGAGTTATATACTTGAGGTGAATATTATTCGAATATTTAGCCTCCCTAAAGCTAATACTTCTTTAATTTTAGGAATGTTGATCCTCCAGTATGGTATGACACCGACGTGAAACTATTTGAAATACAACGGGTTTAATTTAATTCAGTCAATGTGACAGTTCAAATTATGTGTTATTTATTTAATTTATATTTAATTTATTATATAGGTGATGTTAACTTCGATAATCAGCAAAGTGATAATTTAGGCTTGAAAATGATTAATGTGCATTTATATTGAGGCGAATCTCTTCAATTTGGGAATTCCGAAAATATCTATTTATATTTAATTGATTTATTTAGTTACCGATAATTTACCAAGAATGGTTCTGTACTTATTTTCACTTAAAAATTGCTTTTCTCTGAAAAATAAGTGCCCTATTATCTGCATTTACAAGAGAAGACTGTTTTAGATTGATAAGGTCCACTTCATTCCTTGTGGTTAATTTATCCAAAATATAATTTCAAAGAGAGATTTACTATTTTATTTATCAATATTGAGGTGCTTTATGTTTAGACAATTGTGGAGTTGTATACTGGAAATTATATAAATGAAATATAAGTGTTAACATAATAAACATCTTCTGAAGTTACATGTTAAATTTTTGATCTTCATTCCAACCATCTTAAGATAATTACACAAGGTAAAAATGTAAACAATTTATACAGGGATCACATATATTTGCAATAAATAATATTTACTCTTAATCTAGTTATTTTTCTTCTAATGAAGAAATACTGAATTTCAATATTTAAAAATATAAATGCTACCAATATTAAATATACAAAATTAAAATGAGCATATCCAACAATACCATGTTTGGCTGGTAGACTAGTCATAGTGGTTGGCATTTTAAGTACAATCTGCAAATATTTGAGTTCATTTTGTAAGTGTAAAATGTATCTCTTCTTAAATACTTTAATCTCTTCCATATAATAGTTTATAGTGTTATCTGGATTCTCTTGAGAAATACAAATTTTTCATAATAATTCTTTAGGGTAATGAAATCTGTTAAAAAACTGAACAGTATTCATGGATTTAGTTTGCATCAGTTAAAATTAAGTCCAGGTTATATTAACCTCAATGTTTGTCTCCAGTTATCTGCATTTCATGTCAAATATTTGTCATGAAGATAATTGAACTATGGCCAATTAAATGCACAATATTGAATTATTTGAATTTTCCACCATATGTAAAATATTTTTCAGTGCTAAAATTTAGGAGTTATTTCATCTTACATTCATTGATTTCTGGACAGTATAAAACTTAAATAAGAAATAATCATAAAATCACATAATATTATGTGTATCAGTGACTCATCTAAAATTGTCCCAAAATTAACATCCAGATTTGAATTTTCATACAGTAAACAATTTGTAGGCTAACAGTTTAGGGTTAGTACCAAGGTTGGTTATCATTATTGATCAATATCTCAAAAATACTGATGTTTGACGGCCAACTTCGAAGAGATCCATTAAAAAACTCAAATAGACTAGATCAGATAATAGAGGGTTATCGAAACGCAAATGGAGGCCTAACTTAAATGAAGTTTTCCTTATTTTGACAGTTCTCCCAATCTTCTAGGTTGAACAACTTCCCGCAACTGTCAGAATGAAGGAAATGTCATAATGAAGTTGTCAAAAAATAAATCGTTCTGATAGCTCAGATATCTGACCAACATTAAGGGATCTTTCATTACAGGATCCTTTAACAAAGTTAAGCCTCTATTTGTGTTTCGATAACTCTCTAATGTCGCTGGACACACTGGTTGTCCAAGAACACATTTGGATTTTCATTAAAACCATGCCAACAGGCCATTTGCTTAATGTGTTTTTCCATTAATTACCCTATCCTATGATCTCTATGATTCAATAAAAGAATAATAATCTCAAGACGATTCAAATCTTGTGGTAATTTTAGGACACTCCATAAAATATCACCAACATCAATTCGTCATCTCTCCCATTCATTTACCATTCTCGACTGCAAAAAATACCAGTCACCCACCATCTAACAATCTCATATTCTTGTCTTTTATCGAAAATAGCAATTCCATAAATACTTTTGACACAGGAATAAAATTCGCCTTAGGGTAGTTATGTACAATTCCTTAGTTCTAACACAGCCTTTTAGGGTTCAGTACTTTCTACCGATTGGATGTCTTATTCAATGTCCCAAGAACAGAATCCTGCAGTTCTGGAGGCATCTCCACATGGAACGAAATGCCATATGGCCTCAAGTGATAAATGAGGTACTCTAGTACGTACATCTGATTCGGACTCACATAGTGAAATGACACTGCGTTGTCAGAACAACAGTTCATTCCCTGCAAACAAATAAAAATAGCATGATGTTATTCAGGGATGCATTTAAGGGCAACTTTCTGTGGTAATACAGAGATCTTCACCCAGGAGTAATAAAGTCATGAAGACGAAGGATAAATTTTAATCACCACAAGGATGCGCCACTGATATTATAGTTTTCTTCAAGTTTCATTTCGAAGTAAAATAGGATGACTACTGAACATTAAACTTGCATTGGGTGAAAGTTCTTGATTACATTCTTCTAAAAATCCGAAATAGTTCAACTTTTTTCAGTTCTTCACTTTCTTCTTTCTGTTACCTACAAATTTTCATTTGTAATGAGCGCTTTGGAATTATTTCAATGTTTCACTTGTTGACATCACAACTGTAATTTTCTGTACCTTGAAGCCCTTTCAATATAACGTAATTTTTTTTTTTTCATTTCCAAGTATCGAACCCAATAAATTGCAATATCGTGTCAAAAAACTTAATGAAAAGTAGCTTTAAAATTAAAGGGAGTTTAAAATTGATTATGAAACTGGCCCTATATAACTCTAGTTATTCAATGGACAGTAGTTAGGGGAGTTAGATGATAGAGGGCGCTTTAGTTTGAGATGCTCATTAAATGAATTCAATTCATATTAGACTCTGAATGCTTCTTTTCAAAATCGAATGAGACAAATATTGTAGAAAGGTGTAGACAAATATGAGATTGTATCACGACAAATATAATAATAGTGGTGTTGACTAAAGCGACCTCTGCCAGACAACTGCCCCAACTACACTACATTGAATAACTAGAGATTTATAAATTATAAACAAGATGCTTTGAGTGTGCCTATAAATATGAAAGTCAATTGTATTTTGTTGCTTCTACCTAAAGAATAAAAGGATCTACATCAACTCACCTCTTTGCTTTCGTAATAAATATATTGCCAATACCAAAAGTCCTTATTCACGTGACCTGGAATAAGATGATGTTCGGGTACAAAGGGGAAAAATCTCCCTCTACCCATTGGGTCCCTAGAATCCCCGGCAACAACATTCAAGGCCTCCATGCATTTGCCCATTTCGACATCTTCTGCACCACTGTTCTTCTTCGAACACCCTGTAGTATTAGTAAGACCCACCTAAAAAACCCCCAACATAAAAATATCTGAGAAAGAATGTAGGATCATTTTCTACCTCCACAAACCTATTCAAGGCTTCCCGACTCAAGACATATCCCGCTCCTCCGCTCATATATCCTTGTTTCACGTAGGGCTTGAACTTGCAACCGAAATATATTGGATCTGAGGATTTGTGGGGTAACAGCATGTACCGCAGGTTTTCAAGGATTACATATCTGCAAAAGATGTTTAGAGCGAATTTGCTTGATGATTTTGGAGATTTTTAACTTACGTGTCATCGTCAGCTTTCATAAACCAATCTGCTTTGTCCTTATAATTATTATAAACATACTTGAAAGCTGCTTTCGTTTTTGCCCATAGGTTATCCCTTCCTTCTCCTACTGGTAAAGCTACCGCTGGTAGAGTGGAATCTAAAATAATTTGGCCTTGAGTTTATGCCCTGCCTAACCTAACCTAACATAACCTAATAACTAGTAAGGTGACTAGTAATGACTATTATCATTATTGAGTAAATGTTATGAACCTGCTTTAGAGCTCATGAAGAGGATTATGTTGCACCTCTTCCCCCAGGTGTTCTTCACGTGTTTGGCTCTTTTCTCATGGTTGCTAGGTCCTGTCATAACCCAACACAGGATCCTGACCTTGTTGTACATCCTGTTGGCCACTTCCTTGTCCTCCATCAGATGAAACTCCTCCTCTATGCCGTGATCGCCAGGGTCCATAGTGGGACCTGCTAAGTGCACCATCTCTTGGCTGTTGTGGAAATCTATACGACGGATGGCGTCCGGGGTTAGAAGAACGTAAGCGACCAGAAAACCGGCTGTGATGCCTATGAATAGCGTGAGGAGGAATTGTTTGTTCACGGTTTGCCTGCAGCAAGAGATAATTAATAATTTTTTATACGAAATATTGAAAGAAATATTCATTAAAACGGTAGTGTTGCAGAAAAAGATGGTGTAATGAGATTAAACGGCCAAAACAATATTTTTAGCTAAGGGAATACTAATTATATTACGACTCTTCCGATATCGTAGACAATGTTATTTCATTCTTGATGTGAACCTACTACATTCTTAACTAGATTGGTTATCCGGAAACTATTTGCCTATTTTAGAGCAACCATTTGTACTGGAGCATCATGTTTGAAATCCACAGATAATAAGAATTTCTTTTCATCTTTTGTCTTCAAAATTAAGGTAATAAAATTATTAGGAAATATAAAAGAAAAATCTATCAGGAATATTCTGAAAGTTTTTCATTTCCAGCTATCCAAAAACAATTCATTTCCAGGATACACAAAAATTCAACTGATATAAACGAATAAGGTTGTTTTTTTGTCATTTCCCCTCACTTGTTAAGAATCAAAATTCTTCATCAATTGACCGATTTTAGTAAACTGACATCTCAAAGAAAATTGTTCCTCCTGAGCTTATCAGATTTTTAATTTTTTGTACATTTTTTACGACGTACATAAAATATATATTTTTTCATTCTCCTGATACCCAAGCAAGGTATCATACTTCGACATTGAGAGCTTTCATGCAGGAACTCCATCATTCTTAGAAAAATTATTCATCTCGCAAGTGATGAATACGGAAGTTTTTCACCCACTACATAATCGCTTCATTTAAAGCGTCACGTTTTCTATTTGAAGAATTGAAAATGTTGGAGAACGTATTCTGATAGTCATATGATCGTAAGCCTAATTGAATATTCATGTGCAGTAAGACATTGAAAAGAGTTGCTTCAACAATATGGGATATAGATTAAAATTTCAGTGATGAAACATTTGTAGAGAGCAGAGGAAAAAATTGAAGTTCCACACCTACTAAGGTTTTTTATTCACACTTCACTTTGTTTGTTTATCGGGATAAGAAAGTTCAGAGCTAGTGATATCAATATTATCATATGTAAACCAACTGAATCGTAAATATGACATCCACCCTTCACAATATCCTCAATTTCTTTGGGATTATGGATTATTCAACTGAGTAAACAAAGTGAAGTTGAATTAGAAGAATGATACAAACAGAAAGTGGCCGGAACATAGCCTTTTGAATGTCCGTAGTGCTGTAATCAGAATAACCCCACATTCTATATAATTTCGCAGGTACTTGTCTAATCCTGCAAGACATGAATGGAAAAATTGTTGAAATTTCAATTTCAACAACTTTTCAACGTATTTTTTGACATAGAAAAATCGGATTGTACTTCAGAGTGCACTAAAATTGACTTCATATTAGTTTTCGGAGTGTTGATTATCATATTTTGGAAGAAAACTCATTTCCTGTAGCAACTCAACTATGTTGATATTCATATTAATAAACTGGTTAATTTTTCGAGAACTACCTCAATCAAGAGGTGAGGCGATAACCAATTGTTAAACACTACAACGTGTTTCAATGTTATTCCGGTTTTGGACCTTCGAAAATGCTGACGAAATATATTCCAACGAGGTGATTGCAACTGATAGAAACATAAAGTACGAGGTAAATACAGAAGATAACATTATGAACCGCCGAATTAAGTATCAAATTTATTGTAAATAGATCTCACTATCGCTCCAAATCTTAAAGCGCTGTAAGATTTATCAGCAAATCAATATTTGAGGAAGAATTTCAAATTTCGCTCACGGATCTACAGGATACTAAAGGAACATTTGCAACGTACAAGATAATAGCAGGTTTTAATTAAACCGTCGACAATATTCACTTACCTCAGCTTATGATGCATATTTCAACGATCAAAGCAAGCACCGATATGTCGGTCACGACATATTTCATCAACGTTCTCCAATAACACGGAAAAATTATATATATGGTATACTGAGTGCTTTTTTCCATAAGAAATTTAAAACGGCTTGATTTCCTAAAAAACTCTCCAAATTTCTAAATATATTGTGATCTCATATTGTAACACTACATTTTTCTGCATCACATCAACTGAACCGAAAAAAAATTCAGTTGTTGAAATCTTCCCTATCATTCATAACAATTTTTTTCGCTGACGGAATTCTGCAACCGTTGGTTGGCATAGGTAATGGTCGGTTTGCAAGTGGAAGGATCGAAAATAGATGAAGGCTGCCCCAAACGCAATTCAGGGTTATTTTAAGCGCGCTAAGTTAGCTTGCCCACCTTTTATTCTGAAAAATTCTGAAATTTTTCTAACGAAAATCGACGATCGTACTTGGGTTCCTAAGGCCACTGAGTTGAGCTAATAGTAAGCTGTCAGATCAGTCATTTCAAAGTGTCAACCTCAAGTGAAAATCCCAGAAATAACCCTGAAATCAATCAGGAATATCAAATTGGTACGTAAGTACTGCACTGAAATATACCGCGGACCTATATCGATAGAAATCTCAGGTGAGTCAGATATCTCTTGTAAAAAAAAATTAAAAAACCATTATTATTATTTCAACGCTTCCTGTCCAGCATTAAAAAACGGAATTTTATGCAATTCCACTTTTAAAATAGATGCGACTAATTGCCTCTCATTATTCAGTTAACTTCCAAAGAACCTCCAGATATTAACTGAGAGTAATAAATTCAAGAGAGAAACTCGCAAAAGTTAAATTGATTCAGAATTTTATAATATGGTGGATCATTTCAATGAAAATTTTTTCATATAGAGGTGTAGGTGTATGAGATACTATAGTTGAATTTTTCTTGTTTTTCCTCATGTCTGATCTGTTTTATTTCCTCAAAGTGTTTCGTCGTAATTTTGAGCCCTCATAACTTGAGTTTGCAATATAGTAGATGAACAAAATTCTCAGAATATAATGCCAATAGTGAACTTATCAAATGTGCAAAGTTTCAAGTGCATGGCTCGTACACTTCAGATTTTATAGAAATCTAAAAACCACCGATTTCGTCACTCACTCACTGACGATCATAAAAACTGTTAGGGTACTTCCCGATGTCCTATCAAGTTGAAATTCGGTATGTGAGCTGGTTTCAGTTCACAAACAACCGAAAAATCTTTAAACATGAAACTTACACCCTCTCAACCCTTAGAACCAGGGGATGTATAAGTTAGTATGAGATTTCCGGCAATTTTGATGCAATGGTCTGAAAATTGATATATACGGAGGACTGCTTGTTATGAATGTAAAAAAAATATTCAAAAATTCTCAGGAAAAATTACCCCCATATTTTTAAAAGGGGTTAAAATAAAGCACCAAACACAATTTCCTTGTAATAACCTCAACCACAGTCTCCATTGTGCAATTTCCCGTTGTGATCATTGTATAATGATAGGGTTTTTTATACATCGCCACTTCGTACATTAATGATTTTTAACATGAATTGTAAATGAGTTTGACTTGAAATAAATCTCGCAATAATTATATTTTATTTAATTATTATTAGGGAAAAAATTAACAAAATGGAAGGATTTTGTCAAAAGCAACGTACAAAAAGAATTGAAATCCAAGCAAAAACATTTTCATGTAAAATATAGCCAAGACGAGGCAGTATTTCCAACATTGTCAAAAAGTTATCAGATCCCATGTAGAGACAAGCTGCAAACTCTACACTTTTCATATTCAAAAGTCCTTAGTTCACAAACTCTATGCCTTGGTCAGTAGTGTTTTATGAAGTTTGATGAAGGTCTTCATATACTTCAAGACATTATAATCCACCACCTTTCAGCAGCAAGCAACGGGTCTTTATTAATAAAATTATTTCAATTTTATAACAGTATTTTGGATCAATGTTAGTTTTAGTTATTTTTATTTTTCAACCCCTTAAAACAACCCTCATCTGTTCAAAATAACAAAATGAAAATATCATTTAAACATTTCATTTATTCATCACTTTATTATCGTGAAATTAATACTTTTTGTATCAAAAAATTAATCTGATTCTGAGTGGCTGTGGCCACTGTCAATTATTCCTTCATTTTTGCCAAAGATTGGACAATTGCTTTGGCAGTTAACACCTGCAGATTCTCCACATGTAGCGTTACAAAAAAGACTCAGTTTCATCCTTTTTTGCAGTTACAGAAAATCATTTTCAACAATTTTTGTGGTACAGGTGTTTTTTGCACTTTTGTGGGCTGCAAATATCTATTGGTACTATTCCAACCGCGATCAACTGAATTGAGAGCTTTATTACCTAGCCAAATTTGAAGTTGATGATTTTAGGCAAGCATTTATTTCATCGGCAGCCGTCGATTTTTAATTAAAGTAATGGTTGTCGGAAGTCGCCAGACGAAAGAATCAATGCGCCCCAAAAACATCCGATTAGGCCACTCAAAATACACAGTAATTGTTTACATATATGAGAGTAGAATGGAGATTTGTTCTGAACATTTCGTCATAAAGTTTTCCGTAGTGGTCGGAAGAACGATAGGTGTAATAACACATGGACTCAGATGCGTTGATATTATTAAAAAATGTAGTTCACCGAATTAATATCAAATATAATACTTTCACGAAAACGCTATCAACCGTAGCGACACCTACTGGCGTTATTCGCAAGAACAAGAATGATTTCCTATTTTTTTTTTCCATTTCATCAAATTTTTCATAGTTTTAATGTATTTTATGTTAGTCCCGTCGTAGAAGAATACAAAAAAAATCTTTCATAACAAACAGTTCATCCAATCTTGAGTTATAAATGGTGTAACCAACAAAATGGCCGACAGTTTAATATATAGAGATTATTATAAACGGAGTATGTGTGGCTACAGTCTAAGGTATTTATAAAGGATTCAAATTATAATGAACCATTTAATTTCAATTGACGTGGCTGCAACCCAGGGTTAATCGGATATTACATAGACGTTACCCATGGATACTCCGTTTAAATGATGATTTAAATTTTAAAGGACCTTTAAATTTGAATTAACGTTGCTGCAACTCAGGGAATATTACATATGACCCCAGTAAACCTCCCCTGTCTTCTTCCAGGCATGAAAAGCTTAAAACTCAACTCGGGTCACGAGATACCCATCGTGGGTCTGGGCACCTGGAGGGCCCAACCCGAGGAGGTCGAGAAGGCCGTGGAGAGCGCCTTGGAGGCCGGCTACAAACACATCGACACCGCCTTCAACTACAACACCGAAGAACCAGTCGGCAAGGTGGTCAACAAATGGGTGAAAGAGGGCAAGCTTAAGCGGGAGGAAGTCTTCGTCACCACCAAGCTGCCGAACGTCGGCAACAGGCCCAAGGACGTCGAGAGGTTCCTGACGATGTCGCTGGAGAGGTTGCAGATGCCCTACGTCGACCTCTACCTCATCCACATGCCTTTCGGTTTTTGGGGACACCCGGATACGTGCGCGCCGCTGACCAACGAGGACGGGTCGTTCAGATTGGACACGGACAGCGACGTAACATGCACCTGGGCTGAGATGGAGAAACAGGTAGTTCTAAGCACTACAGGGTGTACCAAGTTCGACGGCCTATTAGGCATTTCTGGAGAACTGGACCTATTCGAAATCTGAAAATTGGGATTATATTATTGTTGACATTATCTACTGAGCTGAAATATTCTTGGAGCCTGACCACTTTCAGATATACAGGGAGTGAAAAAAAAATTTTTTTTTGATAGAGTATGCAATTCTGAGAATATATTCGTACTCAAATCGTTGCATTCGTCACAATACTCCAAAATATCGAGAAAAAACTGAAGAAAAAAAGGAGATAAGTGGATTCGGTATTATGTTTGTTATTCCTGACCTAGATATCGTAAGCACAAACTGTTTTCACATTTTTGAAGGCGCAGACTGTGTACAATTTCAGAATTTTGAAAAACCCATCACAGGGTGTTCCAAATGTTGGGATCAAAATTGGCTCATAACTTTCGTTTTTCAAATAAGAACCCTATTTTTTATGATTGCGTTGGATTCTGCGAAGAAAAATGATGATAATGTTTCCAGATGTTGATGCTCCTAAAATTACAAATTCTTGAGTTATTTGGGATTTTCTGTTTCTATTCACGAAATCTGTTTTACATCGACAATGATAAATGAATTCAGAAAAGTCACTAGTGAGTTATTTGAGCAATTCATCTTCTATGACCAAGGTCATTGTTGATATGAAACAGATTCTATGAATTTGACGGTACGTACGACATGAACTCTGGAAATCCTGAATAACTCAAGAATTATTAATTTTAGGAGCATTAACATGTTGGAACATTATCATTCTTTTTCTTCGCACAATCCAATGCAATCATAAAAATATAGGGTTCTCATTTGAAAAACGAAAGTTATGGGTCAATCTTGATCCCAATTTTTGAACCAACATTTGGAACACCCTGTGACGAGTTTCTAAAAATTCTGAAAATTCTTCGCCTTCAGAAATGTGAAAACGGTTTGTGCTTAGGATATCTAGGTTAGGAATAAGAAACATAATACCGAATAAACTTACATATCTCCCTTTTTTTTCAGTTTTTTCTCGAAATTCTGGAAAGTATTTCGACGAATGCAACGATTTGAGTACGAATGTATTCAGAATTGCATACTCTAACAAATTCGAAAACAAAAAAACAGAAAAAAAATTTTTTTCATTTTTTTTCACTCCCTGTATAACTGAAAGTGGTTAGACTCCAAGAATATTTTAGATCGGTAGATAATGTCAAACAATAATATAATCCCAATTTTCAGATTTCAAAAAGGTCCAGTTCTCTAGAAACGCCTAATAGACCGTCGAACTTGATACACCCTGTATATATATTCTTTTGATTGAGAGAGATAAAATAATTGTTGAAACAAAAAAATACCTAGCTGGGGTTAGTGCAACACAGGAAAACCATAGAGGTCTGTAGTATGATAAAATGAGGAAAGGAAAAAAAACCCAGGGAAAAAAACCCTGACCTCACCCGTGTTAGAAAAACATTTACTAAAAATATCATATCAGGGGATTTTGGAGGACATCTACGCGTAGTTCTTCTATGGGCAGGCCAGAAAAAGACTTTTTACCAATCTACCCGAAATTCTAGATCTGAAATAAAAAGAGACAAAAGCAGAAAAAACTAGCTATCTATAATCAATTAAATGGTTTTTGAATTAACCACCTATTGCAGAAATTCTTTCTTCATAAATTATGACAGAATTATCACCATGTTTGAAATAAATGAAAAAAAACAATCAATTTCCCCTTTTTGAATTGTTCAACATGAGAAAACTCATAACACAACAAGCTCAACCGTAATTTGGTTTCGAGGCTATACATAAAGTAACAAATGCATTTCTAAAATGGGTGGTTAATTTCAAAATTATTTGATTTATTCTGAATATTCGGTTTCTTTTCTGCTTTTTTCTTTTTCATTTCAGATTGAGAATCGCAAGCCGTTTTTGGAAGAATCTATCGACGGATAACATGCAGATGATGTCTTTCAAGATTTTTCCTGATATTTAATATTTTATGTTATTTTTTTTACGGGGTGGCAGGTTTTTTCGGCTGAGGTTTTTTCCCCTGGCTCTATAGTATCATATGATACTAGTGATGATAGTATCGTATGATTCTATAGTATCATACGAAGAATGTTATGATACCCCGTTCTTTTTTTACCTCAGCTTAGGTACTTTTTGTTTCAACATTTATTGTATTATTTTAGCTCTCTATTTTCATAAGAATATATATATATATTTGGACTAAGTGAAAAATCAATGAGTACATAACTTTCAATTGTCCTCCTTCACGAAGAAGTTCCTCTGTTGCCACGTGGTTTCATAGAAGATTTCAACACCATGTTCAGTAGCTAATTTCGGAACGTAATTTCTCTTGTCCTCCGAATTCTTCCAATATTCAAAGTTAAATTCTCAGCCTTGCTCTCAGATCGTAGTTTTATAACTCATTTTCTTTATTTCAGTATCGTAATGAGTTCATTACAGAATTAGAAGTAGTGCTGTAATTAAATTAATTGTTTTCAGTTATATTTTTCATTTTGCGGTTGCCGATCCTCTAAATTTTCAAATCAAATCAAATACCCTAATCGGTCAAATTTCGTAAGTCACACCTACTGATAAGATACAATATAAAAGTCACTAATTTGAAATTTTATCTTAACTTCGAGAGTATTTCACAAAACTCTACTGAAAAAAAAATATCTTGAATACTTGTTGCAGAAGGCAATTCCAACACTCATGCTCTCGAAAACTCGTTTTCGAATTTCGCAGTCGTGTTGGAATACGAGCTCATTCTGCAACGTGTTTCAGAATATTTAGAATGTTCCCCAATTCATTGAGTTTTAATCGAAACTAATGGAATATTTCAATGAATTTCAGTGATTTTTTGCATTGACAAATATTGATTGGCAGAGCTGTTTTCTCTCTCTCGAAAATTCGACAGATAATAAATTAATCCGTGGCAGGAGATGAACATGTAATCAATAAATATTACCATGAAAACTGAGGGGGGCTGAAAAAACAACTCCTATAATATTCAATATTTTGAATCAGAACCTCCTAATGTGCCTATATTTTCCTATTTAAAAAATTGCTTCAAAAAGACAGACTCAATCTCCATGAATTCACAGAGGTTATCATTTATTAAAAAAATCAAGAAAGCTGCTGTTAATGAAGTCATATGACGAATAGGTTCAGATTTTCTCTGATTTCTAAACAGTTTTTAATGGCTTCAAACATTTTCCAGCAACAAAATAAAACTTCAATTTCAAACGGATGTAGCTTGAAGGGATTTTTTTATAAAAAATCACCCATTGAAATATTTCGCATAATTTCACTATTTTCGGAAAACGCTCTGTATTACTATTTCCTGTACTTCCTAAGAATAGCACATATGTGTTGAAACTTTCCACCGTAGTATTTTCTATAGGTGGTGAATGTTTCTAGGGCTATCCTTCTTTAAAAAAGCTTTGATAGCGAATTTTCCAGAATTCCATTTCACCATAATTTTCGCACAGTTTTACTTATTCCCATAATCTAGAAATTCGATGATGACGACAGCAGCATTCTTCAACCAGGAATTCGTTATTAGAAATTCAAATGTACTGGCAAGTAAAACAGAGAAACGATAAGTAGGCATAACAACGGAAACGACGATAAAACCGATAAATAAAAATGCGTTGAAAAAATATTTTTCTTATTTGTTCTATTATACTCGATAAACGTTCGTACAACTACTGTTCAACATCTCAGTAATCATAAATTACAGTACGTAATGAGCGTTGAGTACGTTAAAGAGGCAGATGCCACAAATATTTGTCTTCAGTTAACCACTTGGGGCCTTCCAATGCAAAAACAAAATATTATCATAAAGTACCTACTTATAAATTTAGAAACTTACATGTAGAAAGTCAAACAAAGGACATTATCAAACAAAAGACGCAAATGAAAAATCATATTCATCATCTAAAACCAATTGAAGAATTTGCCTACGTAAACTAAAAATAAAAAGACACTGTTTATGCCTCATAAGAAAATCATATTTATGCCCCATATTTCAACTCATTTAAAAATAAACTACTTTTAATTTGGTACATTATAACAAGAACTACCCTTACCACTATTCGATTTTATAGCCTTCTACATGGTATGATTATTTCCATTAATACTCATCTCAAGAAAATTCAAATTCACCCCAATAAAGACCTAAAGGAGCCCACAAATCTCGAATCCTTTCAATACCAGAATTTTCATGCATTTGTATCACCTAATTTGGAGAGAATGAGGTCTGGAACGTCAACACTCATTTTAGAAAAACACACTTTATGTTTTCGTAGCTTAGTGTTTATTTCCGACCGATAGATACATAAAAAAAATTCACATTTCTACAAGTCTGCGAAAAAACACTCTTTCCCAGAAAGATGACCCATAATCATTTTTATTCATGGTACATTCACGAAAATATTTAAAGTGACTATTGGAATTGAGCCTCATCAAAACAGTCAGAAAAAAAGTATCCAAAAATTATAAACAATGCGAAAATTCAACAATCTTGACAGCACACCTCAGCGCAATCATGAAATTTATTTTATTCAGTAAATACTTTTTTCAAAAACTGGATCAATGAAGTTGAGAAGGATAGGTATATTCTGAAATCGAAAGATTTCATTACTATAAAAGTTAGAAACATGAAATCTACAACTAAGGAATTGTTTTCATTCCGATTGTCATTTCCCAATTACAAAATTTTCAGAAAATAACTGAGAAAATCGTAACACGATCGAATAAGTTGTAGTAAATTATAATATTTTTTTATATGTTCTAGGTAGAACAAGGAAGAGCAAAATCGATAGGCGTATCGAACTTCAACTTGCAACAAATAGAAAAAATCTGCTTATGTTGCAAAATAAAACCTGCAGTACTCCAGATAGAACACCACGCATATCTGCAACAACCAGATTTGGTAGACAGATGCAAGAAACTTGGTATAACTGTAACAGCATATGCACCCTTAGGTAGTCCGGGAGCCAACCAACACTTCAGTTCAAAATATAACTACAAATTGGACAATTTTCCTGATATTCTGGGTCATCCAACTGTTTGCAATCTTGCAGAGAAATATGCCAAGTCCCCTGGTCAAATTCTATTAAGACATACCATCCAGAAGGGTATTGTGGTTATACCGAAAAGCTTAAATCCAAAAAGGATCAAAGATAATATTGATATTTTCGATTTCGAGCTGGTAGATGATGATGTTCAACTCATGAATGATTTGGATAAAGGCGAAAAAGGAAGAATATTTGACTTTTTGTTCTTCAAAGGTGTTGAGAAGCATCCTGAATATCCTTTCAAGAACAGATTAACAGTAGATGGGGAGAAGATATCCATATTGTAAAATATTCCATTCCCGATTTCATTCCAAGTGTACATTGAAGTTAAAGTCATTAATTAAATAATTTGAAAAATCAATACTCTATATAATTTAGCAAACTTTCCAGGAGTGAAGGAGAAATTGTGAAATCATGAACAGGCCAAATATACGAAAAAAATGAGATGTATTAAACCAAAACCAGACTGTTATTCTTTTTCAAAGAATTCTGAAGAGGCGTTAGGAATGTTTACATTCTCAATGAAAATACTGAATTTCATCCCTAAGTTGTATCTACATTTTCACATCATGATCCCAATTGAAAGAATAGATGAACAAATGAAGCAACAGTAAATCTATTTCCTATTAATCCCCAAGATAAAATTATAAAAAGTGCCGGATATCCTACGAATATTGATAATATCACAATTCAAATTTCTGACTTACCATTTTCCTATCCTTAGATGTACCATTTCTAAAATAACACAGAAAGAAATTCACGCTGAATTCAGCAAATATCCAGGAGTAACAATAATGCGATTTTAGCACCCCGACTTAACTAACGCAATATTCACTGTCTGTTCGCAAAATTAGCGTCATTTTCAAAATTTTATATTATCTATTATGAAGGAAAGTGGAAGGGTTTTTAACCTCTAATAAAACACAATTATACCGTGAATCGGTGAATCCGTGAATAAAAAGCCGCACCATAGAGTAGAACAATAACCTCACATCTCTACTTTGCTGCTGAAGGCAGATTTCCAAAACCTCTTGTTTCTTGTTTCACATTGAACAACAACTCAGGGAAATAAAGACTAACTATATTTCGAAGATCCTTAACGATGGTAAATATCTCTCACATTAGTTATTTTTCAGATTAATTGAACTAGTCATAAGAAAGCTTCAGTGAATTAATTAAGAAGTCTCTATGTTTTGCCTCTTAAAAAATTGACAACATCTGACATATGGATCACATTTACATATGATCATGGCATTTCCAATGGCCCTTTTTCCCAACGTAACATGGCCTCCAATCACGATTTACAACTCTTAGATAGTTGGGAAGAATTAGATACAGAAGTAATTTAAACTCCTATATCCCTCGAGAATTCTATTACGAACCAAGCATCCACAATATTCTAACTAACGTACACCTTTCATTAATATTTCCAAAATCAAATTTTTAAGGTTAGTTTCTCAATTCTTCTTATTTTTCAGGTTTTAGAACAGAACTTTCAGAAATTATTAGACCCAAATAACAAGATAAGTGGTAGAAGGTAAGTAACAAAAGATTATGTGATCCTTTATTTCCTCTCTAAGTTGTTCTTAAATTGTAGTAATGGATTGGCCCCTTGCTCGTCAAGAAAACCTGTTAGAATAACATTAACAGGAGATGATGCACATAGATCCACACCTCCTGAACCCACAGTTAAAATTTTAAAACGACCTGTTAAAACTGTACAATTAAACTGTGATTCCAAAGTGTTCCAACCAAAAAAAACTTTGCAACAAAGAGAACAAGAATATGCGGAAGCAAGACTAAGGATATTAGGAGAGGCAAGCTCAGAAAAAAATGAAGAAAGGTGATTGTTTTCTTTCTGAAGTTATCCATCACCATTATTTTAAAACTTTCCATTATAGGATTAGTATAATCAATAAACAAAAAGCAGAAGAAATAGTTAATGTGATAAGACAGCCTAAAGGGCCTGATGGAACGAGTGGTTTCAAAATTCGTAGATAGCATCATCACTGAAAATGACATCGAAATGTAACTCAACATATCATTATTTAATTTCCATCATACCATTTTTTGGAGTATTCTGTTTGCCACCCTCTACCATGTATAATTAACTGATCATAAATATGAGTAGCTCGGTTTATATTTGTACTGATTGGAATTTTAATAGTAGAACTTTTTCCACGTCAATAACTGAATACGAACAAATATAGATAGGACTATCTGAAAATAAATCTCTATGCCCTTTTTGGAGCTACAATGATTTGAGGTTTGTATTTTTATATTATTTTATCATTAATAGATACAGTTATAGTTGAAATCTTACATTTGAATATTATCTGGTTAAATGAATATTCAGGAATATGAAAAAGCTGTACTCATGACTTGCTTCAAATTATAAATTTTTTATACTGTTCTGTATTTGTTCGATTTGTTATTCTGAATGTTGAAAATAGTATGCATTTAACAGAAGTATGAAAGTGCATTATGTCATTGGTGCCTTAATAGCATCACAAATAGATATTTTTAGATTCTAATTTAATATATTAATGAAAACAATCAACAATTCTTTATTGGCGTAACTGAGCTACTCTACCTGTTGTAAAATTAATATTGAAAGGATTATTAACCAACTTAAGTATAAAACTGTATAGATATTTTATATAATAGTAAATAGTAATTAAGTTATAAAGAATTAACATTTCTTTAACCTTTCTCCTCCAACCTGAAGCACCATAAAGCAGATCATTTGACAATTTCTGAATACTACTGCAAATCTTTGAAGAACTATGAATTCAAGACTTTTGAGACAATTGAAACTAACTTTTAAAATTCTACCAAAACTAAGTTTTTCTTCATGCTCTTGGCCAGAATACATAGTAATGTGCATTACATCAATTATGAGGAATCTCCCGACTTCAATTATTTGATTGACAATAAAAATATTGAGAAGTTCTGAAAATAAAATTTTGATTTTACGTATGTAACTTAATTTATCTGCCTTACCTTTGAAAAATGTAGAATTAGAGACATGGATACTTATCATCGATTCACAACATGAGAACTTTGAAAATTTTGAGTGACACAGTTTAAAGATGCCTCTGGAATCAACTCAATATTTTTTTGAAAAGATTTCAACTTGCCACCCAATAACAGGATGTAATTCCACGAAAACAATATCCCGGTATCTTTCTGTTATCTATGGCTCCTTATTAACGAAAATAAAAACCACAAAATTCGTACGATCATCTCTTATTAGATGTTATCAAAACCACGAAGATAGATCCCCGAAATTTTCACATCAGTCCAGACCTTCAAAATTTTCATATAAAACAAACCAAAAGACAGTTTCGAATCATTCCTCACTTCTACTTACTCCAGTGAAGTCGAAGACTACCCTACTAGGTAAGTAAAAATATAACATATACCTTCACATAATTTTACACCCGTAGCTTTAACGTATTTCAACTGAAGTTCTTTTGATTTCTTACTCTAGCCGTTAAACATGTCTTCCTCGTCTAACGCCAAAAACCACCTTCTTCTCTTGTACGATCGTCCTCAGGAGCCTGTCTTCGTGGCCAAAGGTGACAAGAAATCAGTGTTCAAAGTGCCGAATAACTATCTCGTAAGTTTTCATAAAACGGAGAGAATTCTGGTTAAAAATATGTTTTCAGGCTGACCGTTACAAGCCTCTAGGAGTTGCCCTTCAGAGTCGTTTTGGAGAAGATGCAGGGGAAGAAATAGATGTTAAGAACATCTCCCTACCAAACTTGGGCGATATTACATCTATTGGTCGTCATGAAAACTTTTCTCTTTTCATCCCGAAACATCGCAGATTAGCTGCTAAACTCATCAACATTTTCTTGGGTAAAAAATCGAACATTCATATATTTGTTTAAACGATTATAAACCCTGAACCCTGAATTTTAGGTATGAGAAACGTCGATGACCTTCTTGCCTGCTGTGTTTATGCAAGAGACAATGTCAATCCTTACCTTTTCAACTACTGCCTTTCCGTCTGCCTCTTACATCGTGAAGATACCAAGGATCTGGACCTACCATCCATCATCCACTCTTTTCCAGACAAATACGTCGAAAGTTCAGTCTTTACACGAGCTCGAGAAGAGGCCACTATCGTCCCTGATGGTTCTAGGGTAATATAAAAAGTATTATAATACGAATATATAACTTATTAGCTTATTTAAAGACCCCCATCGAAATACCTCGGGACTACACTGCTTCTGATCTAGAGGAAGAACATCGTGTCGCTTACTTCAGGGAAGATATTGGCATTAATCTTCATCATTGGCACTGGCACTTGGTGTACCCTTTCGAAGGCCCCAGGGAAGTTGTTGATAAGAACAGAAGGGGTGAACTTTTCTTCTACATGCATCAACAAGTTATTGCAAGGTAAACCTATTTACATTCTCAATTTTCCCTCTTCAGTAGGTAATTAACATTTCAGATACAACTTCGAACGTCTTTGTAACTACCTAAAACGCACAGAACGCTTTTGAACTTGAGAGAGCCCATCAAAGAAGCCTATTTCCCAAAGTTGGACAGTTTGGTGGCCAGCAGAAGCTACCCAGCACGTGTAGCCAACCAAACCATCAGCAACTTGAATCGAGAGGTCGACCAAATCCACCAAGATATCGACGATATGGAAAGATGGAGAGATAGGATCTTTGCTGCTATCCATCAAGGATACGTAGAAACCGTGAGTATACGGCAAGGTTCATAAGAAAAAGTCTCAAGTTTTGGTTTGAAGGAAAATGGACAACGAGTGGTATTGACTGAGAATGAGGGTATCGACATTCTTGGGAATATGATGGAATCTAGTATTTTGTCACCGAACAGGACTTTCTACGGTGACTACCATAATATGGGACATATATTCCTTTCCTACATTCATGACCCTGATCACAGACATCTTGTAAGTGTTGTACTCTGTTTTTTTCCTAAAGTGTTCTAACATTCTTTTGTATTTTAGGAAAGCTTTGGTGTAATGGGTGATTCCACTACAGCTATGAGAGATCCAGTTTTCTACAGATGGCACGCACATATTGACGACATATTCCAGGAGTTCAAAGCTACCATCCCCTCATACCCCGTAGATCAGGTAGAAGACTCTTCAATATTTCACATCATCCTCGTTTTTCTAAATCTCAAACCTTGTTCTCCAGTTGGCCTACCAGGGTGTAACTGTAAGCAGTATCGAAATCCAATCGCAAGGCTCCCCCAAGAACCGAATCAGCACCTTCTGGCAACAATCCGACATAGATCTTTCCAGGGGAATGGACTTCCAACCTAGAGGACCAGTGTTCGTGAGATTCACTCACTTACAACACCAAGAGTTCAACTACAAGATTACCGTGAACAACCAAGGTGGCAACAGAATGGGAACATGCAGGATCTTCTTGGCTCCCAAGTTTGACGAGAGAGGTAACCCTTGGCTGTTCAGGGATCAGAAGAGTATGTTCATCGAACTGGATAAATTCCCTGTGAACCGTGAGTAAAACGAAACTTCTGAAGTAGGTACATCATCAAAATTGTTTTCTAATTCTTCAGTGAGATCTGGACAGAATACCATTACCCGTTCTTCGATGCAGTCTTCAGTTACCATTCCATTCAACAGGACTTTCAGGGATTGGGATACCAACAGACCTCAGGGAGGTGATGAATTAGAGCAATTCAACTTCTGTGGATGCGGATGGCCTCACCACATGCTCATACCGAAGGGAACTGCTGAAGGCTTCCAGTGCCAACTTTTCGTCATGATCTCAAACTACGCAAACGATCACGTGAGTAAAAGGAGATTCTTAAGTTTCCTGAGATGTTCAAATTTTTGTTCTTCTTGCAGATTGAGCAGAGCACCGTAGGAATTTGCAACGATGCCTACTCCTTCTGTGGTTTGAAGGACAGACTTTACCCTGACCGAAGATCCATGGGATACCCCTTCGATAGAACTCCTCGTGAGGGTGTTAGAACTCTCCAACAATTCTTGACGCCGAACATGAGAGTTCAAGATGTCGTCATCCAATTCACCAACAGGACCGTTAGACCAAGAAGTAATAACTGAGTAATAATGACATGTACCAAGCTTCTTTGAATATATTTACTGCATCCAAATTCTTCTTCTTATTGAAAAACATAGAAACATTCTCAAACTTAATTGATTTTATTAGGAAAAATAATAATCACAGCATAAAAAATAACGCAAGACGTAACAAAACTTCATATAAAAATCACAGAGTATTTCACATACAAAATATATATTTACAAATCTACCAACTGTGCGAAACGATTTGGTGAATGAATTACAAAAATGTGAGGTAACAGCAATTCCTCTTGAAGAAGTACGTAGGAAAGTGTCTATCGGCTTTAAGTTTTTGCGCATTTAGTGGTGATTGGTGAAACGAACGAACAAATTATACGTTTCACTTGGAGTGAAATCTTGCAAATATTGTTTGAAGAACTTGTAAGTCCATGCTTTCTAAGATATAACCAGTTATTATTTTTCTAGCTGCCTAATGGGAGTTTTGATAACTTTTTCAGGGGTTCTAATTGAGTAAATTGTCAAATTTCAATCCAGAGTGTATATATATTCTACAGAAGATACGTAAAAAGCTCCATAACCGGTTGTGAAAAAGCTTGCTAGGTATACAAAAAAATTATTTCAAGTTCCATTTCGACATGGATCGACAATGATATTGTTCTTTCAATTTTACAATTCTGCTGAAACATATCGAATTTACTCAGCTTTTATCGTGAAGTCGAAGAAGACAGTGAGCGATTGTTCTATCGGTTAGGTGAAAAAAATATGTCCCCATTTTCAGAACATATGGATAATGTATTGCACCATTCGAACAAAACTTATATATACGGGCTTCATATCATTTTGGGTGGAAATATTGATGAATTCAATACCGATTCATTCAATATTTATAATTATTTGTCTTTTATTCGTAACGTTCTTAAAATGATTAAATGATATATGATACCTACAGTTATTTCATCAGGAAGATGAATTCAGATATACCGTAGACTCAATTCGTCATACGTAAGTTAGTTATTTATATCAGCTGGTTCAAAAGTCTGGAAACGGTGAATTTATTTCGAGTACAGGTGGAAAATCGAAATTAGTCCAGTAATTTTAGGGTTTTCACCTCGGAATTCGAAACAACTGACTGTGAACTTCAGAAAGCCTTTCTTTTGACCTCTCAAAACTTGTCTCAAACGCTACCGACTGGATAGTGTTCGCGTCTATAAAATTCTTCGGGTCCAATATAAAAAAAATCGACTTTTTGCAAGTTTTTCTGAAATATCTCAGTTCTTATGAATTTTCGCTATTTTCATCCATTATGAATATTGTAGAAAAATAGATTCTCTACAATTTTTGTTTCAAAAGTTTTCTCGTAGGGTGTCCGCGTTTATAAAATTCTTCTTGTCACAGTAAAAAAATCGATTTTTCGCAAGTTTTTCGGATATATCTCAGTTTCTATAACATTTTCGCCATCTTAATTTATTATAAATATTGTAGAGGAATAAATTCTATGATCTCTTCTCCAAGAATTTTTTTGCATCCGCTCGGATGATACTCAACATAGTAAAACACTGGCGCGTTCTCTATCTGCATTCTATCTCAAAAACAGTTCGTAGTACAAAAAAACTTCTGAAACAAAAGTTGTACAGAATTTATTCCTCTACAAAATTTAAAAAAGGTTCGAATGACGAAAATGATATACGAACCAAGATATTTCAGAAAAACTTGCAAAAAGTCAACTTTTTTACCTGTGACCCGAAGAATTTTATAAACGTGGACAACCTACGAAAAAACTTTGAAACAAAAATTGTAGGGAATTTGTTCCTTCACAATATTCATAATCAATGAAAATAGCGAAAATTTTATAGAAACTGAGATATCACAGAAAAACTTGCAAACAGTCGAGTTTTTTACCTTCTACCCGAAGAATTTTATAGACGCGGTCACCCTACAGCCCAAAGAGTTTGAGAAAAGTTTTGAAAGGTCAAAATAAAAGCTTTATTTACAAGTTTTCAGCCAGTTATACCGAATTCCTAGATTTCGACTATAATTTGACTAAAATGATTATTTTCAAAGAAATTGAATGGGCCATCAGATTTTGTGTCCAAAAGAACCTTACACAAAATATGAGGCTGAGACCCAACTGTGAAATTTCAAATGCAAACCCATCTATTTTATTGCAGTATCAGAATTCCAGACTTTTGAACTAGCCGGGAGAAATTACTCCTTCAAAGTTAAAGTAAATCAGGTGTTAAGTCTGAATCTACCTAGTAAAAACAAGTTCTGGCCTCTCTAGTGATTGCTTTTTTTGAGTTATTGCTGAGTTCATTTTTTATGGCAACGATATCTTTACAAACTGCCTAATATATGAACCAAATATTTCATGTTTTTGTTACGAAAATAACAATTGATTTATGTGTATTGAAGTATTGATTGGTATTATTATGGTTCTTCTTTTGCCGCTAAATGCTGGGCACCATAGGTATATCCTTCTTAGTAAACCATAAAATATAGTCTTATCTTATCTCGCTTCTCTGTGTGATGAGGCGAGCATAGAAGTTCAATTGACTTTCTATGATCGGGTACGTTCCCCTCATTCTTTTTCTTCTTACTACACTCGTATTCATCCTAATATTCGCCTTTCACTCAGCTTTAACTCCTACACGATCTAATGTCAACAACCACCGACCGATCCATTTATAACCATTACCTTTCTTCGGACGATTTCAATATTTTCATAATCTTACTGAACACCCTGCTAGGCGGCAGGGGTGGATCGTTCAACTCGCATTTGTTCTTGTTCTTCTCCCAACTGGCACTCACGTTACTCACAAGTCTGTCTCTGTACCGGAACGCGGTTGTATCCACTGTTGAGGGAGTCTTTATGCAGTCGTTGCCACCGAACTCGCACACCCTGTAATGGTGCAAGATGGCAGCATCAGGGGGTACGTTCAGGGTTCCGTGACCCGGAAGAAATTCCCAAACGAAATGGTTGCCAGCTTCCACCACAAGCTCTGGCCGGCAGATGTATTTCGATCTCTGTTTGTGAGGGTGCAATTTGCTTCTTCTTCTTGTTTTCTTGAGTATCACCAAGTTGGTAGCTATTGGATCATTGGAGTTGTACACGGAGTCGTCGTCACCCCATTGTAGGTAGAAAAAGGCGTTTTGAAAGGAGTAGGAACCCGTAGTTCGTGTGTTCATGCGTCTGTTCAGGAAACTGAAAGAAAATGATGAACCTTCAGTTCGATTCGAAATAGAAATGAAAAAGAAACATTGATTTTCAATGTTTCAATAATTACTTATGAAAATTTAGAATTTTGTGGACAATGAATAGTTATTTATGATACAAGTAGCTCTCGTACTATTATATCTACAATGATAACTCATATCGCTGCTCTAGAATCTTCTTGGCAGCAATATTTATATATTTTTTCTAGGTTTTCATGCCTGTCGATTCGCCTCTATGGTTGTTCGAACGAGTACTTACTCTATGAGCTGTGGGAGGGTGTCGTTATGCCTAGGTATGATGTATTCGTCCAAATCAATCAGAGAAACGTGAGAATATTTATACATAGATCGATATAAACAGTCGTTCAAAGCCGCAAACAAGCCTTCGGTTCTTATTTCTTTCTGTGAGATCATGTCGAGCTGCCAGGGAAGCAGTGTTACCAATCCCTGCTCTATATAGTTCTTTAGGAGACAGTTGACCTGTGGTCCTATGGTGTGGTTGTAGAAGGTGAAATGTTCCACTCCCATCATTCTATTCAATTCGATGAACTCCAAAATTTGCAGGGCCTAGAATGAAATCCTGTTCAACCCATATCCATTCAATGAAACATATCTATGGTTGGTAATTAAAACAATCAGAAAAAGGAGTTCTTACCCTATTATAATTAAAATGCAGGGGTTTAACACAAACGGCAAACTTCTTGACAGCTTTGGTCTCATTATAATTATCTATGACTTCCAGAAGATTAGTCGGCATAGAGTTTTTCTTAACGACCACAGATACAAAATTAGGAGCAGACTGATTCTGTGCCAGCGGACACATTACGAAACAAGCGCTGTATTTCAAATTCCAATTCTCCCGAATGACCTGGATGGAAATAATTAAATTAAATGCGGCAACTTTAAATTATACATATTCTCACCCTTATCTTAGCTGGCACCCATTTCGAGGTGAAATTAGCTGGATTATCGTCAGCAGATTTGTACCAGAATTTGCATGACACTTTGTCAGGCCCTCGTGTTTTCGTTGCTGCAATTATTCGTATGGATCTCTGCAATCTTCGTCTGTCATAAAACGCGGAAAATACAAAAAACTTATATCTGCAAAATATAACATAATCGTCATTTCAAGAGGAATTGCATTATAATTTTATAAATATACCTAGTGCCGTTCACGTTTTGCCAAACTCCTTTCGAAGGGTTCATGTGAGTTGGATAAAATGAGTATTTGTTCTCAAAAATATTTTTGGAAGACTGAATTTCAGCATCCTCAACAACTCCAGATAATGGTATCTGATTTCTTCCTAGTAAAAGAGCTCCGATGCTATTGTCAAGGCTGCCTAAGTCAGAACCTAGACGAATTGATATGTAGTCATCGTTCTGAAACCAAGTTCTAAATAATCGCAAACTATCAATGCGAATCAAATAAAAGAGGAAATGGAAAACAGATCAATGAAGAATATGATGATTGAACAGAAACTATAGAAATTTACGGTATTAAACCATAGATTTCAAAATTGCCATTAATTATACCAAAGAAATTAATCTGTCAGAACATCCGTTAAGACATTTGCATTCGAAGATTTTCAAATTGAGAAAAGATGAATGAGCAAGCTAAATATCGACTTCAATTAGTTATACATGCGATGCAAAAATGTTTCCACGTTGCTTATATACCTTTCATAATATATCTTGGTTGGAGACTCGGACCAGATGGGTCGAATAAACCATTTGAGTTTGGACAACTGATTTGGAGCTGAAGATCCCCAAACCATACAATTTTTCCATTCAGAAACTATGTTTTTCGAATAAAACGAACTTTTTGCCATGTTACTTTTATTAATTCATTAAGTTAATAAAACCAAAGTAGATGTGTTAAGGGGAAGCTATGGCACCTACAGGCTGGTCCTAAAGAATATCCTAGGTATATAACAAAAGGTATGAAGCCATAATTGAAGATTGTATTCGTTATTTCTATGATTGTACTTAATGCTTCTTTCATTTTCTCGTTATCATTCTCTGCCATATTTTCTTTAATTTTTATCACTGAAGATTTGGAGGGCGATTCCAAAATGACATCTCTATATCATATTATGTCAGAGAGAGAATCATCGAACTTCACTCAAGGAATTGGATACTATTGTGAATGCTTGAGTAAAAAAAAAGTTAATCACCTGCAACGATTCTTCATATTCGTTTATCTCTTGCTGCCTCGAGTGATATACCAAAGACCCATGTCTCACCAAAACACCAGCTCCTCTACCTCTCTCGTCTATCAAAAATATCTCTGCGAACACTATGATCCCAAAAATGGCGAAAAAAATAACAACGATGAAAAAGCTCATTTGCGCCCTCTGTCGGTTCCTGTAGTTGACGTATTTCTTCTTACCTCCGCTGCTCGAACCCATAACTAGTAGATGCTAAAACAAAGAAGAAGAATACGTCGGTTAGTGATTCTCTTCATGGGCATAATGGCGCGAAAGTTCACCTCTGTGAACGTTCACAAATTGTTCCCATATTTATTGTTCGAATTAGGAACGAAGCATCCAATTGCAATCACATGCTCCGGTGGATTTCTTAATGAGCTCTCTTATCTGTTCAACGCCTGGAATGCCAAGGAATAGGGGATACGAATTGCAGTTGTGATATAGCTCTAATGAGGATAAGTCTACGTTCAACCACAGATTCGAGAAACCTATGGAGTTAAATTAAATTTGGTCGCCTGAAGTTTGTAGAATAAAAACTCATGTATCTAGCCTGAATGATCTTAATCATATAAATCTTAAGAATTCTAGAAGAAACGATTTAGTGTAACGCAAACACTTAACTGACATTATTTTCCATCGAAAACTACTTTATTCACTTCTCATGAAAAAGAAATTATCTTGAAGATATAGAATGTTATTCTTACGTGAAGAACCAGCTTTTCTTCTACGAAATGGACTTATTGTATTGGATTGTGTTCTACCTTATGATAGATCACGAATCTTCAACTCAAACAAGAAAGTTTCATGTGTTCAAGTTATTCGATACTATATGTAGGTATATTTTTCCGACTGTTATCCATCGAGTTCATTGCAGTAACATCGTAATAATATCGTTCCAGATCCTTATCTGTGTCCATTTTAAATGATCGCGTGTCCAATTTTCATTTAAAAAACCCACTCACCTCAATTATTCCATAATGTAACTCAGATGATGGCAAAGTTAAGACTTTCATATTGTACTGTTAATTAAGTTCGAATTCAGGGAAAAACACTTGGTACTCGTTCAATCGATAAAGTAAATTCGTGGACAAGGCAGTTATTGAGTTTCTCTGGAACAGGGTAGTCATTTGGGGATCTGAGAATAACAATCGAATATGGAATTTACGCTTCAATTCATTCAATATTTCGGTCATCTTGGTCTACACTTCTTTCGTATTAACTACTCCTGTCTCAATTCTCGATTGACACGTTTATAATACCGACTACCGACTCTGAGTGTAATCTAGTTCAAAGAGTTTGAAGAGCATTTTCAGAACATCAACTGACTCATATCTTGTTGAAATATTACGTGTTTCGGAAAATGAAGAAATACATGATTCATTTTTCACGAAATTGAATCATCTTATATGTTTACCTCAACACCAGGTGAACCAAACAAACAAGGAACTTTCCAAACTCTAATTGTATCAATTATTCAACTCAACTCATGATAGGAGACAAGGTTGATTGTTTTTCCTGACATTTTCCTTCCAATTTCGCTAGTTGAATAATTTATATTATTGTTGCTATGGTCGAATTGAAAGCATGACAAACAGGATTGATATTTTAAGTCTCATTATGTACAGACCAACCACTAATTTATTCATCCCCAACAATTTGAGTCATTTTCACATGAATTATTGAGTGTTGTTTGAGTTCTCACTATCAGAATCGATTCCGGAGTTCTATATTATTCTCTTTTAGTTTGTTTTTTATTCCGTCTTGGAGTGTAGGGAAGAAACTCCTCTAAATTATTCTAGAAATGATATAATTAAAACTTTTATGAGACTGAAAGAATATATTACTTGCCCCAGTGCGGTTTTATTCAAGAATATTCTGCCACATTCTTATACCGATATGAATAATTGAAAATTTCACGAAACATATCGCAAAACTTGCTGAAAAGATGTCAATGTAGCGAAATAGGAATTTAATTACTAGACAACGCAAATTTTCAACCTGAGTAATTATAAAAACTGGAAATACCTCATAAGCAATACATCATACGATAAACCAGAATTTTCGGTTGTAAAGATTGTTATAGATTCCGCACTGCAACTGTTTGCAAAGGGTTTGTAGGAGAGAAAATCTGAATATGCAACTCATTTTGAGGTTACTCATGAAGTGCTCTGGATATAGTTTTATCTGTTAAAATGGAACCATTTTCATTAGAATCAATATGATTATATCCACAAACCGTTTTCGATATATTTGCGATCAAAAATTATTAAATAGTGAACATGGACCTTTAAATTTCAAGTTAACCTGGTTGGTTGCTTTTTTTTTTAAACAAGCAAACTTGCCACATATTGTAACTACTGATTATAACTATAAGTAATAGTGAAAGAGTTCCTTATCGGTATTCATGAATCTTTAATATATAAAACCATTTATGACTCAAGATTGGATGAACTGTTTGTTATGAAAGATTTTTTTGGATTCTTCTACGACGGGGTTTCACATAAAATACATTTAAACTCTGAAAAATTTGATATGATGGAAAAAAAATATGAAATAATTCTTTTTCTTGCGAATAACGCTAGTAGGCTTTCGTGAAAGTTTTATTTTTGATATTAATTCGGTGAACTACATTTTCTAATAATATCAACTCATCTGAGCCCATGTTTTATTACATCTATCTTTCTCTCGAACACTACGCAAAATTTTATGACGAAATGTTTTGAACAAATGTCCATTCTACTATTATAAAAAGCTTGCCTAAAATCATCAACTTCAAATTTAGCTAGGTAATAAAGCTCTCAATTCAGTTGATTGCGGTTGAAGTAGTACCAATAGATATTTGCAGCCCACAAAAATGCAAAAAAACACCTGCACCATGAAAATTGTAGAAAATGGTTTTTTGTAACTGCAGAAAAGAAGGCAAAGATGAAGAAACAATTAACAGTGGCGATAGCCACTCAGTATCAGATTATTTTTTTGACACAAAAAGTGATAATTTCACGTGAATAAAGTGATGAATAAATGAAATTTTTAATGATATTCTCATTTTATTATTTCGAACAGATAAGGGCTGAAAAATGAAAATGATATTATATTAATAAAGACTCATTTTTACACATTTTATACTGAAAGGAGGTAGTTTATACGGTTTTGAAGTCAATGAAGACCTTAATTAAACTTCATAAAACGCTACTGAGGCCCAAAAATTACTTTTGTTAGAATAAGTTTCTTTTAATTTTGGATAAAGGTTGTTTTCACCGCTCAAAAATAATGAGCATAAAATATAGCTTATATCCATTATTATATCAAAATCGAAGCATCTTGATAGAATTCGGAGGTAATGCCTAATTTTCGCCCTCATTGACTAAACTAATTGTACAGGACAATTTTATGTCCACTTTTAAGGTATAAACCATAATAGTTCATTATGATTTTAAAGTAGCTTTTTTATTCATCAATTGAGGCCCTACGAAGTCTGCCGGGTCAGCTTGTTTTAAATACAAATTCTGTAACAAATTGTGAATACCTTTACAAACTGCGAATCTGCTACTGTCAAAATCATTATAACTTTTCAATTTTGGTGAAAAAAAAAACGTTAGCACCTTTATCTTGTATAAATTTACGTGAGACAAACCAGGCCTAAAAATCATATCATTTCTAGGATATTAAAGAAGTTTTTTTCGAGAAATACTGGTGAATGTGCTTTAGAGAAAAGATTTTTCACTTCGAAATCAAAACTGCAGCATATTCGTCGCATGTTTGCAAGGACCGCATAATGAAAGAATTCTAATTTTAAATTATGATCAATGATTCAAAAGCCACAATTCACCAAACCATGACAACTATACCGTAATGACCCGATTAGATGGCTGTAGACGCAGCAAATTAAAGTGTTTCTTTTCAATTTAGTTTTAGAGTGAACTTGAAGGAAAGCTGAGAAAGTATGTTTTCAATGCAATATTTTCTAGAGGGAGATGTAACAAGTTGGATGGTGCCACATTCGTATTTTTACTGTTAAAATCTCAACAACAACAAACCTTAAGAAAATGAAACGATAGACTACAACTTGTGAAATTAATAACTCTTCTAACCTTTCAGATTTCCACGGACTGAACGATCATCTACCAAGCTGTTGAACCAGGCACGATAATCAAGAAACAACAGCTGAATCCACCGCCGAAAGACCATTCAAGTAACGTGCAGGACGTTTCGTCGCTCCTACTACATCCTCAGGAGATAAGCTCGAGAAATTCAGAACTATGCTTCCAGTCGACTGCTCGAGATACCCACTATCCGGGAAACGAGAGAATTTTCCGAGGAAAACACCGATTTGGACAGACGGCAGTGACAGTGTGCAGCAGCGTCCGTGCAGGGAGGGACGCCTGCGTCGCCCCCTTTTGCGATCGATGGCCAGGGTTGCCAGATTTGGAGATTTTTCACGAATATCAAGAAGTTTTCTCTCAGGAACACTTTGTTCCTATAACAAATCAGATATTCACCCGTTTACTTACTTGTTCTTGGGTTTACCACTAAACTTAGTGTCCTTCGGTGTGTTCTGCCTTCAATTCAAAGTTTAAACGGAGTATCAGTCGAAGCGAATCAAATAAATACAAATTCTCATGTTGAGAGCACCATTTTGGATTAAACGAGATATTCTATAACATCCGTGAATCGTGAATTCTATAATTTTAATTTTCTTATTCCGGAAAATTGTTACATTAAATCTTCAAGGAAAGATTCGAAGACATAGCTTTGGAAATTCTATTCATAAAAGTGTACCTATATAAATAGAATTCTCATTCAGAAATTTTTAGTTAGAAAACGTTTCAACCTACATGAGATGATATTGAAAACAACTCATACAAATTTTCCCGAAAACATAATTAAAAAATTTTTTAATATTATAAGAAAGGCCCCTTCGTAAAAATTAGAGCACTAATTTGTCGGGGGCCAAAACTTCACGAGAAGAAATTGTTGCCTAACAATGAACAAAAAGAAAAAGAAAACACTTTGAAATCTTAGACGTAACGTTTCGGAGTCTAAATCAGACTCCTTCGTCAGACAATAACTAGTTTTCATTCAACTTTGTAGAATCGTGACAATTTTTTTTTTATTTTTGGATTGAAATTGAAGATATTCAATAATCCAATTAATTTCATAGAAAAAACCATTTCAAATTTAGAGAGAACAATTTTGAGTCAAAACGATAATAACAATCAAGAACCAACAACAAACAGTCAAGAACAACCAATTTTAATAAATTTGATTCCTTATGTTCATGGACAGAAAAATTAAAGGATTTGGTTATAAATTCAAAATGAGAACTGTTTTCAAAACAAGAAATGATTTAAGATCTTTATTTGCAAAAACTAAACCTTTGAATGAGAACCAAAAATCAAGAAATTGTATTCACAATATTCACTGTATTTGTAGAAAATCTTTTACAGGAGAAACAAAAAGACCATTAGAAATCAGAAAACGTGAACATAAGAATAACATATAGAGATATTGGAGGATCACAGATAGCAGATCATGTGTGTTCCAATGCCAGCAATCACATGATGGATTGGAATGGAACAAAAATTATAATGACGGAACCTGATGGTTATAAAAGAAAAATCAAGGAGTCAGCTTGTATTTTGTTGGATGAGGCTAATAATATCGCTAATTGTTCAGTAGGAATTGATCGAATTTGGAGGGATTTATCAACATCAATATCATCTAATAATCAATATTGATCTATGTTCATCATATATTGACAAATATCAATCCAAAAATTTAAAAAAATTGTCACGATTCTACAAAGTTGAATGAAAACAAGTTTTTGTCTGACGAAGGAGTATGATTTAGAATCCGAAACGTTACGCTTAAGATTTTCTTTTCTTTTTCTTTTTGTTCATTGTTAGTCAACAATTTCTTCCCGTAAAGTTTTGGCCCCTGACAAATTAGTGCTCAAATTTTTAGGCAGGGGCCTTTCTTATATTATTAAAAAAAATTTTCTAATTGTTTCTTGTTTCAGAGACTGAGACAGACAACCCAAATTTTCAGGAAAATGCATAGACCTCCCAGACAATATTTCAATAGATATCTGAAGGCATACGAATAACATAAAGTATTTCAGAATAAAACATTAAGAAATTTTCAAGCCATCTCAAATTCTGAAGATGTTCGAATATCTCTTGTGGAAATCGGTCTGGCAGCACTGTTGATGGCGTGCCTCATGACATAACGTAGACGGAATTAGGGGCGTAAGGGTCTGAAATACTCCAGCCAGGGTATGTTTCGAAGTAATTCTGTTTGGATAGCATATAGGGTGATTAATTCCCCAAGGGAAAGCTACACTAACTTCTCGATACGATGGAGAATGACTAAGTAGGCATAATTTCCCGCCTACTGCAATGACGCACAACATTTGCTACACTGTTTCGAGATAACAAATATGAAAAAAAAAACATCATCACAACAACAAGGGTCAAAAATGCCGAAAGGAATACTACGCATGGAAAAAAATGGACGCTCCTAAATACCTAAAATGTATTTGAATGTTAAAGTTTAAAACAGTTACGAATAAAACAATAAATAAAATAAATAAAATCGAAAAGTCATCATCAAGTATGTTTGAATTTATATAAATATGTTGTTGGCAAACGCGGATACTTGGCACCTGGACAGTGAAACTTAAGTTTTAACGAAAACTTCCCGCTCTCGAAATGACTTGACTTCGTCATCTTCTCCCAAGTTTCCAGAGGATAGAACTCATCTAGGAACTTCATAGGGGCGTGCGACAAAGGACAGCAGATCTTAACATCGACGTGGGTGCCCAGATACGGCACCAAAAGGCTCGAGGAGTCTTCCGAGCCATTCCGGTGAGCCCCCAAGTCTTCCGGATCCTCCTCTAGCAGATCTTCTATATCGTCGTCGCTTAGCTGGTCGTCAGGATGGAATTTTTGCAAGTACGCCCCTGGAAAAAAGGGAGGACGTAAAATAGAACGCCAGGTTACATTCGTGCCCATTACTGGCATCTGGAGAATAATGGATATATTCAGATGAACCGTAAATTATTTCGCTCGGTGTATTGTATCGTGCAAGATTGAAAAGGAACGGGAAGTATGAGGCTTCGCAAAGAGAATTAAAAGGCATCCACTGAGGTGGGAGAGCGTCAGGATGTAATCGATGGATGTACCATGAAGCCTACAAAGTCTGGGATCCTCGTAGAAATGATTGAAAAATGTTAATCTTCAAGACATATATATGGAGGAAGATGAGTAGGTTTTGAAGTCATGGACGGTTTTCAATTGAATCAATGAATGCCATGAAAAAGAAGAAAAAGAGGAAGCAATATTGCGGCTAATATCTCCTTCGAAAATTCTCAAATGTGATAAAAAACTGATGAATTATAGGTGCTCGCTATAATAGAGAAAAAGGACAGAATTAACAATACCTACAAAAGTATTGTCTTCTTCTAGAGTAGGAAAATGTTCATGCGGAGTACACTTTGTATCTTTTCACTTTAAACGGTGAACAGCGGTTTCGTATAAAAGGTACCTTTTCTATCTCACCCTATATATCGAATTGAAAAACGAATCAACGTCTTAGTCGTAAAATGACCACGCTAATTCTTTGGTATACTAGATCTCTATGAAATAGACCAACTTTTTGATATGTTGTTGCCTATGATATATTGAACAAAAAATGTCAAAGACAAAAAGTTAAATAGTGAACAGTTTTCAAGCTACAGCCAGTCAAACATGAAAAATTCGGGTCTGCGCTTTAATAATATAGGAAATTTTATCTCTATTAAATCAGCTAATTTTTTAATATGTTAAGGCTTATAACGTACTGAATGAAAAATGTATCAGGCAACAAGCTTAATAATAAATGGTTTTTGTGCTACAGCCAGTCAAACACGAA
The DNA here is from genome assembly GCA_038502775.1 of Hippodamia convergens. Taxonomy (NCBI): domain Eukaryota; kingdom Metazoa; phylum Arthropoda; class Insecta; order Coleoptera; family Coccinellidae; genus Hippodamia; species Hippodamia convergens. The sequence goes on along the minus strand of CM076612.1, from coordinate 21,999,697 downwards.
AAATTCGGATCGATCTACGCTTTGATTATATGGGAAATTGGATCTAGGTGAAATCGGATAATTTTTTAAAACGTTGTAGATTATGATCAATTGAACCAAAAATGTATTATGCTTAATTATGAACAGTTTTTAAGCAACAGACAGTCAAACGAGAAACTTCGTCTGCCCAAATCGGCTATTGAAATTATTGTTATTGTTACTAATAATAGGATTGAATCTCGGATCTCTGATTTTACTAAATGTTGATGGTAATTCCCAAGAACAGACTAGGCAGATACTGAATATATAGGCAGAAATGTTTGGCTTGAAGTTTCATAAATTGTATTAAAATTCAACAGTCTTAATATCGACCCTTCAAGAAACAAAATTATATTGATATTGACTCAGCCAAATTCCTTGCAACATGTTGCTTTGTGTGTCAACTATTCGGTTCATATCTTGATGGAAGAATGAAAAGTCTGCTGCAAATGAGGTGAGACTGACTAGTGTTGGGTAACTCTAGTAAGAGGCGGTTCATGTGTGTGATAATCAGATGCGTTCTGATAAACGCCCCAACTGAAGTAATAAAAATACAGTGACCCTATAGTTAATTGCTTTCAGACTTCGTGTTGATAAAAGGTACTTCCATCTTTCCTTTTTACTAGTGTGTCTTGTAGTAATCACCGGATTTGTGGTTATTACTCATAATAAAATAAGGTTTGTTATTTTAGAGGTTGCTCCTTTGACCACTCTTAACGACCAAAGATACAAAACTCTACAATTAACGCTTCAAATGTAACGCCTAACGTTAACGTAACGACGTTATCCCCCTTTTGCTTCGGTAGTATGTGGTAAAACATATTTTGTCTCGACTGTCTATCGCGTCATGAACGCCCGAAATGCCTCGCCTCATTGGAAGTGGTACACTGTACCGCTTAAATACAAAAGTGAGGCTCCTCTTACAAACTCAATTTCAAAACGTGTACTACCCAACACTAGGATTGACGGTCGATGTTTTTAGAGTATTGTTAACTTAGCTTTCTGTCTGGGGCTGCCTTCAGGTGATATACGTTTTCCAAAGGCAGTCAAACAAAAAAATATCGTTTCCATTCATGAAACTAGGTAACTCGTTCTTGAATCGTGCAAGATTGAAATAGTGTAGAAGAGGCTCAAAACCAGGGATGCATGATGTTTAGTCTAGGAAGAAGAAGATGTGGAAAGAAATCGACATTATTTATTTACTCACCATCGTTCATGACTCCGTAATAGAAGAACTTGTCCTGAATATCTCCGTAGCCTGTGTAAACATTGTTGCTCGGGCGTTTTAACCTCACCACTCCATCTTCCGATTTCCTCAGCATGGCTTCCCTCTCGTAGTGGTACTGCTGCATGAACATCTCCGTATGGGCCAGCAGTATTCTGCGTATCCTCATGTGCATCATCCTCTGCCGCTGCTTCCAAGTCATCTGCTTCTCAGTTTGGATGTTCAAGGCCACGAACCACGAGTTGTTGAAGAAGTAGTTGTACTTCAGCGCGAAGAAAAAATAGGTCGTTAGGCATTTATTTTCTAAAATACGTTTTGGCTATGGTCTGCCATTTTGGGCCGAGGCCAAAAACCACAAAGACATACCTGTTGACATACCGTCAATATTGACATACTAGCCTGCATTCCTTACCCTTGCTTTAAAAACATCGCCCTCCACACCCTCATAAATTACATCCTTCTGGGCGAAAGAGGCTGTATCCAAGAGGTCAACAAGCTTTGATCCGCTAACCATGAGGGTGTTATTGACCATTTCTTCGTTCGTTTTCTCGAAATGCAAGCAGAAAGACTTGGTCATCTGAATGATTGCTGTCACCTCGGTGGGCATAGCCTGATGATTTAGTAGATTTGGAGTTAGGGAGTAGTTTGGGATAGTACTTACGTAGTCTCTTCCTAGAACAGGGGCGTAGAGTTGATCAGGAGCATGGGCGAACTTCCAGAGAAACTGCTCGTATGTATCTAAGAGAAGACCCCCGTACATACTACTTTTATAAGTTTCGTATCGACTGTTGTAAGAGTATCTCCAAATTGTCGACATTACAACGTTTTGCTGAAGGATAAAGAATAGTTTGATTTCGTTTAGACTTTAGAGGAAGCGAAAAATATTTTTTTTCTACCTGGAAACTTAATATTTCCAACATGTTTATCAGGCGACAGTAGCATTTGATTTCTGAATCTCCTTCGGCTGCCTGAACTGCCCCCAAAGTGAACTTCAGAAAATTCTTAATTTTTTTTTCGAACATTTTGAAGGTAACCCCCATCAAATCTTCAGCCACTTCCTTGAATCTACGACTTACTAATCGGACGTTGTATCCTACGCCATGAAAAAAAATGAGTGACTTGAGCTTATGAAGTGAAAAAATGCTCTTCCTGGAAACTTCACCTACCAAGGTCTTGAAAAGAAACGAATTTCAGTATATGACCTAGCACCTCAGTGGGCAAGTCAAGAATGGGAGACCTCTTTTTGCGCTGTCTCTCTGGGAGGGTACTTTCGCAAAATTTCACTTCTTCTTTATCATTCTCGAGTTTTCTTCGTTTAGATCTTAGAAAGTACCCGATATTTAGTTCTCTCTCGTCTTCGTTAGTGATCTGTTCGAAATTATCCATTTTGTGCCGAAGATTTTATCAGATAATTTTCATTTTAAAATGTATATCCTTCAGATTTGAATATTAAAACTTTCAAATTTGACAAATACTGTTTTGTCAACAAGAAATTCGGCAAGAAGTTGTTGTCACTAGCATAACATCCAACTTTGCTCGTAGATTGCAGAAATAAAAAATTTTCATAACATGCTTGGAGTACATATAATATTAAACTTTGGAAAACGGCATAAAAGTTACGGGTGAATGAAAATGATTCGCGAAGGCCATACTGAAACAGAAAAACATCACAGAGCAATTAATCTAGATATTAAGAATCACAAATAATGAAATGCTGCAATAATGGGTTATATAAACGATGATAATGGGGACCACTCGGATTCTGGAGCCATGGAAAAATTTTCATTACACGAAACCGCCCTAACTGAAATACGTTTGAGGACTTACAGCATATTTGTGATTTGTGAGAAATCTTATATTTTCTTGATGAAATAAAACTTGCTTTCATCAGTATGTACCATTTATTTATATCTTTTGAGTGAGTCCATTGCGAACAACGTATGAACCACAGACAAAATAAGGATGTTTCTGTGATAAAGAACCACAGATTAATCTGTTATCTGTGTCTGTGGAAAGAACGCTTAGCTAGGCGCCATTTTGCTGTTGCCGTTGCGATATAGCGTCGCTAAAATTTCAATCTGGTTTTCACTGCAAAAAGAAAATATCCCTCAAAAATGAGTTACGGAAGACCGCCGCCTCGTATCGATGGCATGGTTTCCCTCAAAGTGGACAATTTAACGTATCGTACAACTCCTGAGGATCTGCGTCGTGTTTTCGAAAGGTGTGGTGAGGTAGGCGATATTTATATTCCAAGAGATAGGTTCACTAGGGAGAGTAGAGGTTTTGCTTTCGTAAGGTATGTTTTGATGATGTTTGCTAGAGGTAGATGTTCAAACTAGATTCTGTTAAGGTTTTATGATAAGAGGGACGCCGAAGATGCATTAGACGCTATGGATGGAAGGATGTTGGATGGAAGGGAACTCAGAGTCCAAATGGCTAGATACGGTAGGCCTACTTCCCCACATCGCAGATTCAGAGGACGCAGGAGGTTTGTTAAAAACTACATAATAATCTTTTGGATTTGATACTAACATGCAATGTATCGAATTTTCCAGGTCTCGTGGTAGGAGAAGTCGTTCCAGGTCACGTGGACGTCGATCTTTCAGCAGAAGCCGTTCTAGATCTGACAGTAAAAGTTCCAGAGGAAGATCCCGTTCCAGGTCAAGAGACAATGATAGAAAGCCAGCTGCTAGCAGATCACGGTCACGCTCCAGGTCTTAGGTAAGGATTCCACTATTGTTTTTTATTTCGAAATCTTATAATGTTATTGTTTTCAGATTGACGCTGACGATTTAATGGCAGTATGCTGTTAAAATCAGGTATATTATTTAGATTTTAAATGCCCCATGTTTCGGTGGTACAAAATTATTACTTATTTTGACATTATCTGCTAATCGTTTTGAAATTAATTTGTAACCTAAGACTTGTATAAGAGAAACTGTTTCATTGTGTATTGATTTTTTTAAAGTTGAAGCATCTTCTTCTAATTTGATTAGAATTTGAATTTCATCTCCCATGCCATTTTTAGTTTGATTATCTCCTCTTATAAGCCATTGACTGACTGACATTTGAGTATTTGTCATTGAAAAATTGTAAATTATTTGACCTTATAAATCTTCCTTTAGGTTTGTGTTCTGTCATTATGTTGAATAAACTTTTGTCGGAATCTGAGATTCCTTAACTTTACATGGATATATTTTCTTAGGAGGCTCACGTTATTGATCTCATGGTCATGAGAAACTCTCTAATTTTGTTGTAGGTTATTCTCCTTTAATTCACGAATACGATTTAATTCATTCTAGTTGTCTCAGGTCCCAAATGTATATTGGAAAATCTACATAAACATTTCAGTGAAATGAATAAAAGATGATTTATTCGATCTGGGGTGATTTTCTCCGAGTTTTTCTATACTATGTCAATTTACCTTATTAATATTCGCCTTTTCGTATTTATTTAGTTTCCAACTGTTCTCAACATCTCCTAATGTCAGTCCATTATTATTCAATCACCTGAGTCTCCTGTTGAGTCGATCAACTTGAATAATTTTTTTAATTGTTGCATACGCCAGTTTACTAACTGAATTATTGTAAACAGCAGGCGCAGAGAATGGTGCAGTTTGTGCTGAGTAAATGCAGTTTATTGGTGATTTGGCGCAGTTCAGAGAGCGGTGTGTGGTTGGTGGCAGAGGCGCAGAATTTAAGCTGAGCCGAGTGTTAGCAGTTTTAACACCCGTGCAGAATTGCAGCGCAGCCCTGCCGTCGGGGAGCCGTTGTTCGGGGGAATCTCTGCCACGGTGGGGGCGGCCGGTTAGGCAAAATTAAATTCCGGTTGCATCAGGCCAGATCGAATTTTTAAGTCGCTGGGAAACTCGAGAATTTTTTATTAGTCTGCATATTAGAGGGGGAAGAAAGAAAGATGTGCGTTTTTGTGTAGGAAACGCAAGTTTTCTGGAACAACTAATATATTTTGGACTCGAATTTTATTGTTCAATTAAAGTCTTAAGGATGACAACTCATTAAATCAAACAAGATTCAATAACGAGCAAGTATAATGGATTTAAATGTTTGTCTCTTAGATAAAGAAGAGCGACATTTGATGGAAGATTATAGAGTATAAAGATCGGTAATCGCTATTGAGCTACACTACGTGTTTCCTGATCATATATTTAGCGTATTAATATCTGCCCAAACACTGATAGGTAAAATGGGAACAGATTATACGGGTTATTCACGAATATGGCTCTATAGAATATTTTTAGGAAAGACATGATTCAGGATTGAAATTCTGAAAGTGAGCTTCAAGTAAGATGGCTTCTCGTATATTTTTTGAAGGTTCTAGGACTTGCAGTTTTTCCAGAAGTGACATCAACTTTCGTTTTTCAAATGGAAAGACCCATTTTTATTGCATAAAATGATTCTCCATTGAATTCTGAGTCTTTTTGCTTCCAAAAGTTTAAATTTTCTTGAGAAATTTCTCTTTAAATGAGGAAATACGAAAAAAAATCTCAAAATTGATCTCTGTTGAAATACAGACAACTTCTCCAAGAAGAAAGGCTGATACTTCTTTTCCGAAAGCGTGATTTGCTAATTAAGACACAGGAGGTCACAAATTCTTTGTCAAAGTTAGAAATGACGAATCATAAAAATATCGTTTTTTTCAAATTGGACCCCATTTTTTCGAAGTAATTTCGAACTCTTTGTCAAAAAATAATGGGAGCATACGCTCAAGACTTTTATCACAAAATATTTTCAAGATATTCAGGAAAAACGATTTTGTCTTCAATTTTCAATCTCATTCCGAATTTGTTTTTTTACTGGAAAATAATTAGGGGTCAAGTGAAATTTTAAGAAATTTCTGTTATCGAGAAAATATTTTCTTATGGTTTCACTTCACCGTTAATTATTTTTCAGTAAAAAACACATTTGGAATGAGATTGAAATTTGAAGACAAAATCGTTTTTCCCGGATATCTTGAAAAATATTCATTTTGGGATAAAAGTCTTGGACGTATGCTCCTATTATTTTTTGACGAAGATTTCGCAAATGCTTCGAAAAAATGGGGTTCCAATTTGAAAAAAAGGGCCACTTCTAACTTTGACAAAGAATTTGGGACCTCCTATATCATATTCTGAACATCACGCTATCGGAAAAGAAGCATCAGCCTTTCTTCTCGGAGATTCTCAAAATTGAGAATTTTTAATGAAAAGACCTCGAAGTTGTCTGTATTTAAACAGAGTTCAAATTTGAGATTTTCATTTTGTATTTGCTAATTTAAAGAAAATTTTCTCGGAAAAATTCAAACTTTTGGAATAAAAAAACTAAGAATTCAATGGAGAATCTATTCGTGCAATACAAAAGTTCTAGAACCTTCAAAAAATATATGAGAAGTTGTCTTACTTGGAGCTCACCTTCAGAATTTCAATCTTGTGTCTTTCATAAAAACATTCTACAGAGCCATATTTGTAAATAACCCTGTATATATCTGGCATATTCAGATATTTTCTAAAACAACTCGGAATAACTAGATGGCGCTGACCTAACTCATTGCATTTGATCATATTGCCTCTGTACTACTTTAGTATTTATTAATTTGAATAATTACTCTCTTCTTTAAACCGGGTTTTTTGCTGTAAACTGTTAATTGAAATATTATGTTATCAAGTGATTATTTCAGAATCGAATGATTCACTTTTTCGGTTGATCGACAGGTAATTTTTTCATTGAAGCTTGATGCAACCTGAATTGAATATTGCTGGAACCTAAAGGCCGTCCAGATTGGACTTGACTTTGTTAATGTTGCTGCCTCAACCAAAACAACACTCTTGGTAAAATAACTACTCAATTCAGATCTGAACGAAATACGGAATTTAGGGGGGTGTATTATTGATACTTTGAAGCGGACAAGAATGATTTCAATAATTTCGTGACGATCATTCCGACTTAAGTTCAAAATCATTAATTATACATTTCAGGATCTGAAGCACATCTAAGGCTTCATTCTAAGATCTTGTATACACGGGCATTAAACTTGTTAGAGTTGATCTTATCTGTTGGGAGTTTACATGCAGGTGGGGGTCAACATTAGGAATAAGCTTCCCAAGTTTACTGCATTTGTATACAAGCCCTTAGACTACCTGAAACGCTTATGAATACAAAATCTGCAACTTTTCATAGGGCAGAATTACAGTGAGTATAAGGGTTACCATTTTTTGTTTATTAAGTTTCTAGTATTAGTTTAGTACTGAATCTTATGGAAAGTTACAAGTTTTATATTCTCAGAATTTACTTATTGTCATATTGAACTCTTTCTGCAGATAAGATACATTCCAATTGTTCTGATCTTCGTAAAGAGAGGTTTATTGAGTTCCATAGTCTAGTGTCAAGACTGCCTTATAAAGTTCGAGGGAAAGTAGGTAAGTATGAATATTCGTATATACTGTTAAAATAAAGATTTTTTTGGCATACTTGCGTTTCATTTCATCAATTTTTTGTACCTGTGAAATAACGAAGGTAATTTAAATACAGGATGAGTCATTGAATGTTAGTTTTTCCTCCGTAATACCAGCATTTATTAAATATTTTCATATACTTCAATTGAAACGAGCTTTTTGGAAGCACAGAATAAAAATAGTCGTTACAATTGTCATTTAAATTTTACCATTGATAAGGCAGAGCTTTTCAGAAGAATTTTTTAACAACGCTCACAGCATTTCAAGAAAGACATTCCGTTTTTGAACAAAAGGTTCATTAAAGATTTGTTCAACATGAGACAGGCAAGTTCAAATACCGAAATTTGAAATGTGGACCTACCCTGGGAGTGACGATATTTCCTGTTCTGTGGTGACGAGTGACAAATAAAATGACAGGGTGTGAAGGTGGTTTATGTCATTTTAATTTTCGACGAATTATTTATTAAAGTGAATGTTTTTGTTCAAATTTTTCAAAACTCTATTCGACAAATAAAAATCTTTCATAATAAAATAATTGTCCACTTGTGTATTTTTTCAATAGTGCAAAATTACCTCTATTTTCATAGCGAAACGACCTTGTCAAGTAAAAATAAAATTATGAAAGGTATTTGCATTTTTAAGTAGAGCGAAAGGAATAAAAATAACATAAAAACTGGATTTAGCCAAGAGTTTTTTGGAGATATTAATATTGTGTGCCCTAATATTCGAATCATCATCTATTTATTATGGTTAAAATTGACCTGATACCTTTATTATGGCTGAGGATACTTCTGGAAGGCCCCCTCAAAAGCAATACGACTATCTGCTGAAATTCCTGCTCGTTGGCGACTCTGATGTTGGAAAGCAGGAAATTCTCTCGGAGCTTGATGATGGGTCCTCAGAATCCCCATTCTGTGGCCACAGTGGTAGGTGTATGTACCATTTTTCTATTCATTCAAGACAATAGGGTGTTTTCTGATAAAAGTAATTGTAGCTGCACATTCTTCTCTTGAGTGATGTTGATTCTTTGTTTTACAGCTTATAAAACCACTACTATACTACTCGATGGAAAAAGAGTGAAATTGCAACTTTGGGATACTTCAGGGCAAGGACGTTTTTGTACAATTATTCGCTCCTATTCAAGAGGTGCCCAAGGAGTTTTATTAGTATATGACATAACTAACAGGTGGTCTTTTGATGGTCTGGATAGGTGGCTCAAAGAAGTGGATGAAGTAAGTAGAAATTTAAAATATATATCTGAGATTTAACATTTTTTTTTGTCTGAAGCATGCACCAGGTGTGCCCAAAGTCTTAGTTGGGAATCGTCTACATTTAGCCTTTAAACGAAAAGTTGGGGAAAGGGATGCCCAAATGTACGCGAACAAACACAGCATGGCCTTTTTTGAAGTTTCTCCCCTCTGCAATTTTAACATCCATGAAAGTTTCTGCGAATTATCGAGGATGGCTTTGCAGAGGAATGGGATGGAGAGGTTGTGGCGGTCTAATAAAGGTGAGATATTCTGTTATATTGAATCTAAGTATTTTAGATTTGAAATTGCTTCATTTTCCATTCAGAATCTAATAAAGTAAAAGTAGTAAAAAATACAAATTTCAATGCTATATGAGGGTAACTTGAATTTTTTTTCAGTACTCAGTCTGCAAGAACTCTGTTGCCGTGCCATTGTTGCTCGAACCACAGTTTACAGTATCGAGCAGTTGCCGTTACCAACTTGCGTAAAATCCCATCTTAAATCGTACGCTCTAACGAACATTTCAACCCAACTGAAGTACACCCACAGTACCAGAAAAGGCAACAGTAAGAAATTGAAGTTCGTTAGTACTCCTACCTCACCTGGTTCAGATTCTAGTAGAACTAGTTGTGTGCCACGAAACTCTTGTACTATATCCTGATGATCTTGTGAATATAAAATGGAAGTGTGATATGTTTTGGACCTTGCGTCCTGAAGTTCAAACCAAGGATTTTGTAGGAGTAAGAAAATTGAATGTGAATCTGTCAGCATCTTGTGTTGTTGGACGGTAAAATGTTTTTATTCAACAATGTTGTTCTTTCGGACTGTTTTTTCGACATGAGTACCGTCCTTTGAAACTGTAACTTAGAACTGAACTTAATTATTTCAATGGCAGTTTTTAACCGTCCACATTCTCTTGTACATATATCATGTATTGTAAATTATTATCTAAGCATTTAATCTTTTTTTACAATGCTTATAGTCAGTATTTATTTTTATCTTGAGCGATTATATTAATTTCTGTAACATATTTAGCAATAACACAAATATCATGTATATAACATCAAGGAGTTATGGTTAGATTATGAAATGAAACAAGAAATAAGGCCAACCTATGAAATCATATTTGACATTCAAAATAATCTTTATGGTATGCGATGACTTTATTTCTTATTTTATTCACTGCGTAAACTAGCCATTACATATTTTCACTGCTTGAATTAACGGAAATGAAATCTGTGGTATGTGTAAATTATTATTTCGAGCTTATTTTTTCAGTACCACTTGGAATAAAAGTAATTTTGGAAAATGTGTACTTTAATTCTTTACTTTGAATATCTCCCCATTCTGTTGGAGACCCTACTGAAGAATTGATCGGTTAAGAAAAAATAAATTTATTACAACCAAATTAGGAATCGAAAACAATTCAAAAAAATATAATTTGTAATTTGTACACAATATACATAACAATTACTCTGGACAAAAGAAAGTTGCCTGTAACTATAATGAATTATCGTAGATTATTTTGAAATTTCAAGGATCAAAATTCCATCATACAGTTGAACATCCATAAACAGTTTCTCTGGCTTCTCAAAAAAATTATTCAATATCAAAAATCAAATAATTGTATACATAGTTATAGTTTCGAGTACATTACAGGCCAGAACATATTTACAATTATATCAATTGGGGAAAATAAAACATGCATGAAACTGAAAATTAGCCTCTGAATGATGAACAAAAACTGTTATTGTGCAAAGTTCAGTTAGTTTTCTTGATATGGTTAATACTGAGCTTGAAATAGTCCTTAAGAGTGGTAAATTTACAAATGTAGAGGGTTAAACATTTTAAGCTAGTAATTTTTCATTTATTAAATGTATCACAACCAAGAACATCAATGGTAAGAATTGTTTGAAAATTTTTATATCCTAATCCTTTTCAACTTTCAATACTGTTGAAGTCCAAACAATAAGAAACCAAATGAATGGCCAGTGACATGCTAAAATATGCTAACAAGGGTTTAGGTTTCAAGAGTATTTAAATTATAATGATCAATTCGGCCTATTATTATTTTAAATGACATATAAACAAAGGAAAAAGAATGCTTGGTAGAATTGTTAACAATAATTGTCAATAAAAAAATATGAAACAAGTTGAAAAGGAAACATTTATGTGCCTATATTTGGTTCGACAGACTTCAAGGGGATGAAAAATCATTTTTTTTTACGAAGCTGTAACATCTTTTTCTAACAGTTTTCAATTAATTTTGTGTTTCAACTATTCTAACATGGATAGATGTGGTAACAAGGTGGAAAAACAGAAAATTGGAACATCTAAGATACCATGTAATATTTGTCTTTGATTACTTCGTAGGTTCGCAAATGAGTACAGGAGACTTGAAGAACATTCACCTGAATTCGTAGATTTGTATACTGTTTTCAGGCACATGCGTTAAGTTCAAAGACTGATACCTAGAAAAAAATTACATATAAATACAGCGATTTTTAAGCATGAAGAAAAGACCTTACCATTCCGAACTCCTATGATAATAATATCCTTCGATTGTAGCAGTAGATTTCTGGAAACATATGTAATAAAATCCAGCGAAGGAAGCACCACTTATATCTTTAATCGTATGATCTGGCACCAAAAAATGTTCCTTCCACCTCATAAACACAAAATCTGTGTCTGCCAGAGCTTTATAATCGAAATTATCCGAGTTGAAGGTCTTTGAAAACTGGGCGAAAGAGGAAAATTTGCTCTAAAAGAAAAAATTCAGATTGAATGTGTTCCTCCCAAGATTTGTTCAATTCTCACCCAATGTTTCTTATCCACATCTTCATCTGCGTCCCATTTTCTAGTTAAAAAAGGATATTTTCGACTTATGATTTCTCCATCAAAAAATGTAGTCAAGGTGGGATATTCATCTGTCAGTCCATTTATTTGTAGATAACCACACAGATAGGAATTCTCTTCATCGACATGCTGTAAATGGATAGTCAGTTTGAAAATTAAGGCCTATACTGCTCTGTTTAGGTATGATGAAATATTATAACTTTATAATTCTAAAATTTGTAGACATACATCAATAATCAATGTTACGATAGTGCGGTGCAAGCATCATTAAAATACAACGTCCACCAAAAACAATCAGAATGTCACTTTTACTCAACAAGTGAAAGTGGGACATCTTAGAAATAAAATTTAAGCAGACACTTTTAAGCGGATTTGAAATATTCCCTTTGTGCTTCAAGTTCAGAAATAATTTAACTTCTATTTTTAAATCTGAAACAATTTTTCGTGAAAGAAAACTAACCTGCAAAACCACTTCCACTTCGTACGAACTGCCTTTGGACTTTTGGAATCCTTGAAATTTTGAGCCATTGTACAATAAAGTTTTTGCAATTCCCGGCTGTTTCGAATTGGCCGGTGGGGGAGGCACACTATCCACCCTTACCGGCATGTCTTTGTTTTCAGAACGGAAATTTACACCCTCCGTACTGTAAAATTGCACTTTCTTTTCACCTTCCTTCTAGCAAATTCTGGCGTTGATTTGTGTACCGCACTGTTGCCAACAGTACATTTCCATTCAACACCTAGCCAACTAGGGGAATTTCATCTTCAAATGAACGTTATTTATTGAATGCAGGCAAATATAGTAGATGATTTCACGATTTCAAGGAAATTAATTAGATAGTTGGCTCATAGAAGTATCAAAATAGAAAAATTTGAATTACTGAAATTGGATTGTTGACAAGTGACGGTTGTTGTTCATCTGTTGGTACTTCATTATTCTCAATTCGAATTATCGAATTTGTTCAAATAATGCTTCTCCAATTCCGTCTTATGGATTTTTTGAGGATTGCATGAGCTGCAAATATCCAAAAGAGATATTTCACTATCATATTTATTTATACACTGTTTGTTAAGTCTTTATTCATTGGAACGCGCCCCTTATTTCAGTCCTAACAATTTGGGGGGCGCATCAATTAATAGGTCCCGCTGAATTCCTCATCTCCATGGTTACTTTCGATTATACTTCAAAATATTCTCTAACATTGTCAATCTAAAAGCAAGAATTTGTTCGAGACGTCCAAAATGTACTGTTCGGAATCTGAGCGACCAATAGAGAGAACATCTGATTTTTATCGTACGTGTAATCTTCCAAAAAGATTTGAATATCCATCTTGGTTTTACGGCTACGGAATACAACGATCTCCCCCTATAAATCCATTCTACAGGACTACTTCGAGCGATTATGGAAGGTGAGAAACGAATATTCAATTAAGCAGTGATACAAATTTCTGTGGTTTTTAGGTATCCCCCCTCAATACATAGTGTACCAACATCCTTCTACCCAAATGTGCAGGAATTCACCAAGGTTTTAGCCAGGGCTGGCAATTACAGAAATTATTCTTTGAATGTTGGCATAGACCCATCAGTTGTTTAGGGAAAACATATTTCCCTAGAAAATTGCCGCAAATCATCAGACTTTGGACCATTGATAACATTTATACGTATTATACCTATGTATGTAACATATACGTATTTCTATATTATATGAAATGAAGAACATGTTGTTTCATTTTATTCTTGTTTATATATTTTGAGCCTTATACTATAAAAGAGCGTTCTGAACTTTTGGACGATTCAACTCTTTTTTATGTGCAGGATATTTTCAGAAGGATCATTGGTCGTAATGTGTCCACTTTTAATTTTACATTTTGATTTTTTCCGATATCCATCATTTAACGATATATAAATGTTCGACATCCGAAGCACGTTTGATATTTTGCAGGTTTATTTCATTAACTAGATCAATGCGGTATTGCAATTTCGATTACGATCAATATTTATGTCGCATGAAAAATCCATCCCGTGTAGTGTAAATTTACATGCTCTCAACAGGGGAAATATAATTTTCAATGAAATGAATTAAGCACCCATAATTTATAACATGCCCGTTTAAAATTGTACAAGGTGTTAATTAAGTCTACAAACACATGCTTCTTTAAGTGATTTAGCAAACATTCGACAGTAAGATGAATTAAATGAATAAATAAATGCTAATGTTTCAGGATCACAAAAAAAGGGAATAGTTTATTCTAAAACAAGTTGCAGAATGAGCTCCTATTCCAACACGAATGCGAAAATGTTCGAATTGCCTTCTGCAACGAGTATTAGACGATATTTTCTCTATTTCAGTCAAATCTTGTGAAATATATTCTCGAAATTCAAATTAGATACTTTTGTATTGTATCTTGCGGTTGATGTGCCTTACGAAATTTTACAGATTACGGAATTTGAATTGATTTGATTTGAAAATTTAGAGGATCGGAGGTCTGTAATGACAACCACAAAACGAAAAATGTATCTGAAAACAATGCTGTAATGAGAGTCATTACAGAAATACTTTTAGAACTCATTACGATACTGAAATAGAGATATTATTTTTTTTGATATAGAGGAAGGAGGAGTGTCACATTTCATTCTGTAATTAAAGGCCAGCCATGAAAATTCCCTTTGCTCCAAATTTTTTTCAAAACCTTTGAAATTCGTAGAAATCTGAATATCTACATTTAGATTGGATTTATATTTGCGATCGCTGCAAGTGAGTAATAGGTACCAATCGTTGTAATTCGATTCGAGTACTTCAGTTAACTATAAATTTCGTAACAAATAAATAGTGGCAGCCTTTTATTTGAATCTTATCGATCCATCATGTCAATTAGTGTTTCGTTTAATATTCAATCTGCAAAACAATTTATTTCGAGCTTTAGCGAATTATGCATGAAACGGTTGGCCATTTTGCCTCCCAACCCTGTATAAAACGCTCAGGCTGCATATATAGAAATAATATCATTTCCAGACCTCTGCAAAAAAGACATTCATAAAATTGGGAGACCCAATAGCACACAATTTTTCATTATGTTCACTCACTACATTGTATGTACCTCAATACAATTATGGAAAAAAAGTGTTTGAACAAATTTTTCATGTATACGCATTACTCTGATAATAAAATATGTACAAAGAAGAATTATACATCCCACAACAAGTAAATTATTAAGAGCCATACCACAGCGAGTTTCTTAATGAGGTTATGTAGGAATATATTTTTCCTATTTATTCAGCTATCAATATGTTAATAAGCAGATTCGAAGTATTCGAAGATTGATTTAGTGCCGTATCGTTAATTGGGATACTTCGAAGATTGATTAATTGAAAGAACTAAGCTAGTTCAGGAGACCGCCCATGAGAAATGCGGATTGGTAGATATAGGTCATGAGACAAAAAGATTTTTGGTAGAGGAATAAAGGCGGTCCTAGACTGAAGAGATAGTGCTGACTTGAAATTTCATGCATCTCATTCCATTTTTTGTATTATCAATATGAATAAAGGAGGAAGATGAATATGATTTAACTTTTCTGGGGGGCGGGTAATTACCCCCATTTCCCCCCTCTCTAGGATCGTCATTGGAGAAAGAAACGCGTTTGAGGTACCACCCCAAAGTGGTGGAGAAAATATTTTAAGTTTCTGTTCATGGAGAGAGTTAAGTAGTGCATCTAGGGACTCTGGTCGCGAAAGATATCCTTAGATCACTCGGAAGACGGAGAAGCCGTCGGGAATCGGTAAGGTTCAAATTTTGGTACTTGGGAACTATTAGGTCGTTTCGAAGGGAGAAACGGTTAGAGTAGGTACGTTACGGGAACAAGGTAAAGTTTTATTTCGTAATTGACGGAAATACTAGGTAGCTTCGAGAAAGGGAAAACGAAGTAGTAATTGTTTGTAAAAAGGGAAATTTTACGTTTTGTTCAGTTAGGATATTCGAGTCGGGAAACGCGATCGTTAATTTGGTTAAAATTTCGCGAAAACGGGAGTGTATCGTACCGGGAGTGATTTATTTCAGGAAACTTGGATTACATACCAGCGAGGGAGAGCAAAAGGTCAGAATTTTCTAATTTTATTTGATGAGAATAGTCGAGTCCAAAAGTCTTGCCATCTTTCATCGCCTATCAGCTCACAGTGTAATTTCGTAGTATTATGTTATGTTGAAATCTGGGTAATTAAGTAACTTAGAGAATAGGAAAACTTATATTTTTTAAGAAAATTTTACTTATATAGTCTGAGGTGCAGACGTAGGAATTAATTTGTTAATTCATTAAATTTTTGTAGGTATTTTGGGGAAATAGATGTTTTGTTAAGTTATTTCAGTGGTTTTAATAATTCCCAATACTCAGAATTTTCTCTAAGAAGAAAAATAACACCAGACCTTCTCTTTTCTGCAGAAGGCCGGACTCACCCTCTCTCCGAAGTGGAGAGAGCCTAAATTTTGTTGTTAGGTTGACAACGAAGCCGCTCTCATTTGTCAACCCCCTTAACATCTAGACACTCCCTTATGAACAAAGTCACTTTTACACAAAAAGGACAATGATCATATAGGGGTGTGGATTACACCAATGCCTGTAATTAGTTGAGCATGGAAAATTGATAAAGGTGTTTTTAAACTTTTTTCTTGTTTTTTTCTGTTTTTCCTTTCGGGCCATCTTTATTATTCAACACAGAATGAAGCTTAGTACTACGTTCAATGAATAATTCGGGGTGGTGGGCGATCCTCATCTTCGGGAAAAAAAATTGTTAGCGGTATAATATTTCCAGTTTTCGGAGTTTCTTTTGCTCTCACGCATCCCGGCTATCAGACGTGGCGTAGAAAAGTCTAATTTAGCACTGTTGGAACCGCGCTAATGCGGTAACCTATTGATAATAATTAAATTTCATTACAAAATCGAATAATTTTATGGGTGAATTGATTCCACGGATGTGATACGCGTCCAATATTGATTTCTGCGGTTGGGAAGAGCACTAATGCAGAAGTTTCCGAGCCTATTACATCGACAACTGATACAAATGGGGCAATCTTTGAGTCCGCACGGTGTTTCAATTTGGGAAATTTGTTGGATGACTGTTTCCGGCGGCTGATTCCATTACGAGGACTGGTGGATGAAAATCCGATAGGTTATAAAGGTTTTTGCGGTTTCACCTGCCGTGTTCGGGGTTGCGTATACCGTGGATTGAATTTCAATATCAGTTATTACGTATAGGTATAAATTTTGCACCTATACCAATAATTTTGCACCTGAAAAATAAAAAATTAGTTCAATTATGGGAGATGAACAGAGCGGTCGATAACACTACGGTGGAGTTACAATTTTAGACCAAGAACCCTCTGAAGATGCCTACGGCAGATGTAGGCATGACTTTATAGCCCCGAAAGCTCTTGCAATGTCATTATATCTGGTCGTAAAAGCCTACACTTATTTATTGAATGCATTATTTTGTAGACAAAAAAAGGTTTTCAAATTGGATTTTTACGTTTGGAAAACCTTTTACTCTTATAATTCATATTTCTCTTTCTAATTGCTAACTTTAAGTGCAAAATGACATGAATACAAAATAAATTCTTCGAGCTAATTGGCTGTGGTCCATTGGGAATTATTTTACCTATGGGGGATAATTGACTTAACAATGATATTGAAGAAGTGGTATGCCTACAGTTCCCCTTCAAATTGTATATGCAAGAGGCTGTTACAGGAGTGATTTTTTTTTGGTGCGTAATAATTTTTCTTACAAGTCAGTCATCTGTGTATATAAAAATGAATTGCTGTGTGTTAAGTACGCTAAAACTTGGAAACGGCTGGACCCATTTGGCTAATTTTCATCATGACTTATTCGTGGAATTCCAGGGAAGGTTTGAAGGATGAGAAGATATAAAAATGCATGTTATTTAATATGGTTTTTACTTAGAAATAGAAGTGATCGATTATCAATGATCATCGATGTTTGACAAGTAAACTTCGATGTTTTAAAATTGATTTTGCATTAATCATAACATATCGTTATATCTATTTCTCGATTTCGATAATTTCTTCAATGTTATCAATTAATAATGAATAATTAATTAATAATTGAACATCATGTTCGGTTATCTATGTTGTTATCGGCTTCGGTGATCATTTGTGAAAGTGTCATTTCAAGTTACGTCCTATTATTGCAGTTGACTTTTACCTCAAAGTGTGCGAGAACTTTTTTGTCAACTTGGTTAATTTAAATTTGCGATGCCATCCTTCTTCATATAAGTACCACGAAACAAAACAAAACATATAATTCATTAGGATACTTTGAATTACTTACCACATTATTTCCTTTTCCCTTTGTTTGTTTAAAATATATTATTCACAAAAGTTTAGCTTATTTAATTATCGATGATGTGACAAAACATAATATTCTTCAATCTGAATAAGTATAATCTGCTCTTTTATTCATCAATTGAGGCAGTACGAAGTCTGCCGGGTCAGCTAAGTAGGCAATAATTTAAAATCGTTGGAGCAAATATATTTCTCTATTCCAGTATCGTAATGAGTTCATTACAGTACTGAAAGCAGTGCTGTAATGAACTCATTACAGCATCGATTTTAGTTATATTTTCGTCACACCAAATGCCAAGATACAATACAAAAGTAACTACGATGTAGAATCTGAATTTTTATTTGAATTTTGAGAGCATTCCACAGAACTTGACTGAATTTGAGAAATTATCGTCTAATAATTGTGGCAGAGGGCAATTCCAAAACTCATACATTCGTGTTGGAATAGGACCACATTCTGCAACTTCTTTTCGAGTATACTAGTTCAAAATTGTTGCATTTGAGTGTAATAAAAGGCGATCCTTACATTTGCTGTTATGAAATTGAACAATTGTGATGTGGGCTGTGTGATTCAAAGAAAATAACCCTGGAACAAACTCCTTTTATTGATTCAACTTATATAAAAAACTGAAGACATCTTTTACACTTTTTCATTTTTTAATATCTCTTTCTAGGTGCTCCTGAAAGTGAAGCGAGCAAGAACTCTTTATACTTATTTCTCCCATTCTTGGACTGAGCCATGTTTTGACATCAATGTTGGAAACAATCTTTCAGCAGAAGGCAGACTAACTGAAAGTGAAAAAGTGGTCAACATTATGTTTGGAGAGGAGGAAAATTGTTGAAAAGTATGTAATATGCCTGTACCTACTGTATTATGATAAGGTGGACCCCAGGTGCTTATTTTTAAAAACCATATATATATAGATAGATATACAGGGTGTTTTGAAAAGAGGTGATTCCTTCTCTAGGACGTATTCAAGAAAAAGAGCGGTAAGAAAAAATATTAAACACATTTTTAACGATTCTGCCGAAACTTCATACGAATATGATTTGGAAGTTGATACATCCAATGAATTTGTTTTATATTTTCCGATAACTGAGGAGTTCGATGGCCCCCATGTTGGACCGCCCTTGGCATGGAGCCTCAAACATCGCAACGCGTGGAAGTAAAAGCGTTGTCATCTAACGACAATGTCCTTTTTTTCCTGCGGCTGTGTATGTGAGAGCCTGAAAAGTTGCACGAACGTAGCCGATCTACTCCTCACCACGCTGTAATTACCATATAACATCGAGAAAGTTCGCGGGAATCTGGGAGAAAAGAAAATGCCACTTAGTATGCACTCGAAGACGACAGAACATGGAACACTTTTGTTTCCGGTGCCGCGACACGGAAAGAGTGCTCGTATTCCTGCTGTTTTTTTGGACCGCTCTGAGCGAATGTGAGTAAAGTTTTGGTTTGCGCAATAGGCAGAATCCGGGAAGTTGGGTTAGCTCTTTGGGTGGCGGACAATTTTTTTTCTTGTGAGTTCACATTGGATGGATTTTGTCGAAGTGGGTAAGATGTGACGTTTTGACAGGAAAGATGCAGTAATCACTCAAAAATTGGATCACTATGAAGATAAAGGCTTGTCACTTATTTTTATTTGTTTTGTCGTTTGGTTTTATTTATTTTGCCAGTTTAGCTATTTCAAATGATAGTTCTAGGATGATGCGAGTGATGATTTATTCTTTGAGTGAAAAAATTCTTGAACCAAATAGAATAACTTTTAAGACAAACATCATACACTGTTTTTCGTATCACTGCCCCATTTTGATAATAAAATAGGTGACTTTGGAATGATATCAAACTTCAAAATGCATTTCAATATGAATGGTAAACGTTGTCAAAGCTATGTTCACTTGAAAATGCTTGTTTACAAATAAGATATTTGCCGATAATGGAATGATTTTTAAAAACAGTTTTTCTTTTTTTCAGTATTGTAATGAGTCCACTACAGTACTAAAAGTACTCCTGTAACGAGATCATTACAGAACTAAAAATAGTGCTGTAATGAACTCATTACAGCATTGTTTTCAGTTATATTTTTCGTTTTGTGGTTGTCAACACTAGTCGATTCAAATTCCGTAATCTGTCAATTTCGTAACAGTCACACCAACTGCCGAGATACAATACAAAAGTCACTAGGATGTAGAATCTGAATTTTTATTTGAATTGCGAGAATATTTCACAAAACTTGACTGAAATAGGTATAATATCGTCTAATATTCATGGCAGAAGGCAATTCCAATACTTATGTTTTCGAAAACGAGCGTTGTTGGAATAGGGGCCCATTCTGCAACTTCTTTTAGAATACAGGTACTTTTATTGTAGCTTGGACGAATCTTATTTTATTCAACTCTACTATCAAGATTTCACTCAAATTTCGAACAAAAATATATGAGAGAAAGTAAAGATCATTTTATAGGAACCAACTACTTTTAAATGCTGTAAAACGGGTCTACTCGATACACTTTTCCATATTTTAAGATTTGCCTCGCTTTGAAAAAGCTTCATTGATCGCAATAGTTTTAGCTTACTTTGGGAAAACGGCTCAGGTGTTATGCTCAAAAAATCTACTCTACCTAATAAAATACATATTGGAAAAAAAAGGAACCTAGCTGAGGTTGGTGCAATACATTAAAACCATACAGGTCTGCAGAATGAAGGGGAAAAATCTCAGCTAAAAAATCCCTTACCTCGCCCGTGAAAAAAAACTTTACAAAAATATTAAATATCAGAGAAACCTTGAAAGACATCAGCGTGACTAAGGGAACATCTCTTAGTCATCTCTCACAATTCTCAATCTGAAATGAAAAAAAAACAAAAGCAGAAAAAAAAACAATTATTCAGAACAAACTGAATTATTTTGAAATTGACTACCCATTTAGGAAATGCATTTATTACATTATGTATAGCCTCGAAACCATCTTGAAATTTATAAATGGGAAAACTATTTATAAGATGTTCTATAGTCTCCCCATTTTCCCAACACTTACAACTAGGGCTCTCAACCGAATTCCATCGGAAGAGCATGCTGTTGCATTGTCCATGGCCTGTTCTAATTGCCAAATTTCTTTGTCGCTTCTATTCATATCAATTCGAAAATTTGACCAAAACGTGACTTCAATCTATAACAAACTTCAGCATGTGGTAATAAAGATAGAGGAGAGAAACTGTACATGCCTATATCAGCAACTCATCACCTCAAACTTAATTTCCACTGTATTCAATTTGCAACGACTGTAAAATGTCACTGATTATGATGTTGTGATTATTGAACTTGGAAATTTCTTTAGAAATAGCTGAAATGGAACATCTTGACATGAGTGGGAAAAGCTGTGTTTACTTTCATGTAACTTGACTGATGAAGGAAAAGAAACAAATCCTCCTCAAAATTTTCTTTTCGTAGATCCATTTGAGCATAGTTAAATTTGAGTCGAGTTTGGCTACAGGACGTTCCTGATGATCTGTGAATTTCAGAGTGTAATATAGTTACTTTCACATTACGTAAGCGTCAAAAATGGAATGATGGATTTTTCAAAAACGACAAAATAGAATCGAATAACCATGAAATCACAGCATGGCAACCGAACGAACGAATCAACACTCTGACAAGTTCGATTAAAAAACCCGGAAATAATTTCAAAGCGCTCCTTCCATAGTGCATTCTCTTGTTCCTCATAACGCGCCTTTTATCATCCAAACCACATATTTCCCTTGCGAATTTATATTTGGAATATCATCCGAGAGCACCGAATTCAACCGTCGAGTGAATCGAAAAAAATGGTCAATTCGACAACCAGAGTAGGCACGATTATTAGGCTGTAATTAACTTTTTCAGATGAGCTGATGAATTAGAATATACGTCGGAGAGTTTGAAAAAAAGGTTACTGACAACTGCTATCATTTTGCTTGCATGTTTCTAAGAATAAGAGGGTAATAATTTCATCAAAACCCAATATTATTCGAAAGAAAAAACCAAGATTATCATAGTCTAGAGAAGACAATAAAATTCGAAAGTTGAAAAAAATTTGTGAAATTCGGAGGCCTAGACATAACTCCTGTGGAACAATTTTGCCTCTCAATTAAAGTGTCCATATTGGTTGATAATTCGGAATAACAAACTCAAATGTCTGCTTTCAACCTCCTAATTCATACTGAAATATCAGGGCTGCGGATATGAGACGGTTGAAGAAACAGTCCCCCTCCAAATTTGTGCGAACATCATGAAAAAAGATGGTTCATTTGATGGGATTGATCAGAAGCATCATTCCCGTACAATCTGTGTAAGTGCTACATTATCAGCATCCTTCTTTACAATCAATTTAGCATTTTTCGACAGTTTGAATGGAAATATCCCCTTAATACCGGAGTTGGGGATTTCCTGAAGAATATTTCCGAGATGCGATATTTAGATATCTCGCTACATTTAATCTACGAGTCGTAAAATGGATTATACTTATTCGCCAGTTCTCCCCATCTTTCTTACTCTGGCAAACTAATCACTTACCGACCAACCCCTGTAGTTGATTCTCATCGGTAAAATTGAGGCAGAAGGGTCCCGAAAAGCTCTTTTTGAATCAGTTTATATAAGTGCGAGTTTTATTTGATGAAGAACCTCTTTTTTAGATAGCAAATCAGAAAACTTTGAAGCAAGCTCGGCTATTTTTATATGCCTTCGCATTTTTTAATACTATGTTACCCAGAAAGTTGGAATGAGGAATTTCAAAGTTGATTAATTCACATGAAAAACGAGAGTGCTTGCTGGAAATTCCGAGTTTTATAGATGAAAGAACAATTTACATTATTTCATTTCTAGTTTGATACACTTTCCTTGAATTATTCTGAGTTTTCACTCATACTGATTTTGGAGTTTCTCATCAAAAACTCTTTAGTAAATTTGAACTAATCGAATCAATCTTGTGTCTTTAATCAACTTGACAGTTCTTAATCGGGCAATCAAAGTTTTTTTGAGACCAAACTTAAAATGCAGCATTATCACAGACGATCACTCAATTTTATAACTGGTTCTTCATATATCTATTGCAAAAAACCCCAACCCATTCATCTGCTGAAAGCGCTGTGAAAGATTCTCGTAGTCTCTCCATGGCTAATACACCAGCTGCAGACACTGTTGTCAATTGCATCTCCAATTGAATATGTACTCAATTTCACTAATATTTATTAGGCGTTATGCGCTTCCTGAGGCTACGGTGTTAGGTGAGGAATCGATTGAGAAGGTTTAGCATACTTTTACTAAAATCAAGTGTGGCAAAAGAATTTTCACCAGATAACATTGGATTTATTCATACATGGAAACATACCTGATTGAATATAATGATATGATCGACGATATGATAACCATTATGAAAATTAATAATATATGACTCAGAATCCGACTCAAATTCAGATAATATTCGAATTTTCTGAATTACAAATAAAGATTTCTGAAATATAATTGATTGAGATGAATTTCATATGACATCGTCTGAAATTTAATTGACTAATCTGAATTACATTTGATGTTTTCAGATATTCGAGTGACTAATCTGAAATTCAATTTACAGTTTCTGAATTGAATTTGGAAATGTTGTAAAAACGTTGGTTTTTTAAGTTGCATTTTGACGTTCGTGGCATTGTTTTATTTGATTTTGAAATTTCTTGATTTCAGTTCTTTTAAGGTCAGATTATCTTCTTCATCCAAGAAAATTCAGCTTTCGTCATAACAATCTTTGTATTATGTGATCTCTGGTTTTGGAATACACATGATTCGTAATCTGCGATTTGATAATTTTGCTTTTTTTTATGATGTCTATGTGTTTACTTTTTTTTAAGTCTAGGGGTTTCGATTTATCTCTTGTGTGAGCTATTCCCAAATACAAGGAATGTTGTTAATACAAATTTCTTATTTCTGTTTAATTTGAAAGGTTGAGTTCTGTTACTGTAGATCTCAAATCATTTTATGCTTTGGAATGAGTTATGCTGAATCAGATTGTGCTGATTATTCTGCTTCAATTCCATCTTAAATTTTATTAAGGTTTCTTGATAATTTACATTTGTCTTGTACAGGGTGGACAAATTACACATGTGATGACATATTACGGCGTACTTTTTCATTGACACTGATAATGTCACCGGTTAATTTAATGTGCAGATTATTTAATTCGGTGGCCAACAGATGTGACATACATAATGATTCTCCCTGCTCTGTAGTGGTTGCCTATTTGGAAGAATCTCGTATGCCCGACCCTTCTTAGATTAAGTTTATCTTTATTTTGTGTTTGGTATTTATTTCTCTCAATATTATATGGTTGTTTTTGAAATATATTTTCCTGTAATTGGTTACGAAGGGTTTGAAACAAGGATGCTGTCTTTCACCTACTCTATTCAAGATATATATCCAGGAGGCTCTTCATAATTGGCGTGAAAAATGCTCAGGAATGGGAATCGAAATCAATGATCACTATCTGGCCACCCTATTTTTTGCAGACGATCAAGTAATAGTTGCAAGTTGTGAAGAAGATGCAGATTACATGCTCAGAAAACTTAAGGATGAGTATGAAAAGTGGGGAATGAAGATGAATATGACGAAAACTCAATACATGAAGATTGGTGAGGAGGATGAAGACCCGGATTTGGAAATAAGAATGTTAAATAAATGTGAACAATACAAATACCTTGGCGGTATAATTTCAAACGAAGGAACAACAAAGAGGGATATAAAACACAAAATTCAACAAGATCAGAAAACTGTTAAGATACTAAATTCACTTCTTTGGTCTAATCAAATCTCTTTGAAGAACAAATTGACCTTGTACAAATCCATAGTAGAACCTATTCTAACTTATGGTTCGGAGTGTTGGCAAATGACCAAGAAAATAAAAGAAAACATAGATACCGTTGAAATGGATTATTTGAGGAGGCCATGTCGAATATCCAGAATTGAACATATAACGAATGATGAAATAAGACGAAGGACAAATAGAATACTAAGAACATCTGAAAGAATAGAAACCCGACAGTTGATATGGTATGGTCACGTGCAACGAATGGAGGATAATAGATGGCCGAAACGAGCATTCCAGTACAATATAAACAGAAAACAAAAACGAGGAAGACCTGCTACAACTTGGGTGAAGAATGTTTTTGAAATTATGAGGGATAGAGCAATTCATGAGGATGATTGGAGAAATCGACAAGTATGGAGATCGAAATGCGAGATGCGGCAGAAGCTGTAGGATCCTCGCTAATATAATATAATATAATATAAATTGGTTTTTTTTCCTGTTGGAAAATAAAGGCTTATTATAACTGCATTTCTCTATCTTACCACACTTTATTGTGGTTGATTGCCAAGGTTCTGAAAATCTTCTTAGGCCAAGATTATTTTCTTCTGTCACCCTTGGTTTTGGTTAATCTTCGAGAACTTCTTCTATGTGAGGACTAATTATCTTTATTTTCAGCTGCAGAAAAAACAGAGTGCATCGAAAACGGCAAATTTTATCGGGATCCAGGCCGTGCGGTCCATAGAACTTGGACAGAGAACGAATGCTCCAAATACTTCCTCTGTCTCGAGGGCGAGGTGTTCGAGTTCAAATGCTCCACTGGGCTCTTATTCGACGTAGACAGGCAGATATGCGATTTTAAAGCAAACGTAGACAACTGCGACGTGACATCAGGTGAGAAAATTGCCATATATTACATTCGCTCGCGAAGGGAAGCATGAAAAGTACGGAAATTACAGTTAAGATGGTTATTTTTCGTCAGATGTATTTTTTATGAGCTCTTCTGGTGCGTAAGAATTGCCTGGATGCGAAAAATGCCTTTTCATTTCGTTTTCCTCTTGGAGAGGCGAGTGGAATGTTTTTGTTTCTCTGTATTTCGTTGCGCCCGAACGGATGGAAAAAGTTTTCAACACGGAATGCTGAATAATGATGTTATCAAGAATTAATGCATGAAAGATAAACTAAAGAAAAAAATAAATCAAAATAAATCAGTTTTGTGCAAATATTTCACTTCATATGCGCGAAAGCATGTTATTTTGTAATAATGGAACTGGAGCCATCAAACTAAGAAACGTCAGAACATATCCTGTAGGTTCATGCTGGGAAAAATAACAATTGTCTGTCCTTTATTCGACACTATATAACAAACCATTATCCCCTATCCCAGTTGGATGAATCTAACTTGGGTACAGCCAGCCTCTTCTCAATTCATCCCTCAGGTACAACAGAACAAACCTCAGGTTTTTTTTTTGTATGTCACGTAGTTACTAAAAAAAAAAAACGTTCATAGGCTAACTTCATTGCTTTTTCAGGACCATTTAGCTCTTGACGAGGTTAACTTCTCACTGGTACTCTTTCTTAATTGATATTCGTATGTATCAGCATGATTTTTTTTTGGGCAAGTTTTCGTCTCAGTTTATTATGCTAATCATCACCTTTCTGAATTAATTAATTATAAGAAGGCTTATATCACTTGGTATATGAAAGTACTGTCGTACTTTTCCATGGTTGAAGTCTGATCTATTCATCAAGCTTCTATCAAAGTCTTCTACATCTATTTTCTCTCTAGATTTGCTTCATCTTTCGACCAAACTTATGCCAGCTGACGTTACATCGGCCAACTCTTCAACTGACCTCCTACAAGCCATCTTCATCAGATACTACCATCGTAACGGTCTTTGTAATTTTTCAAGTTTGTTAAAAGGGCTGAGTGAAAATGGGCTTATACATCTTGAAAATGACGGAAATATTCAAGGTGGCTCATTTGTGTTTTTGCGAGAACGGTCCATTAAAATTACGGTTTTAATGCACCTTTATAAAGAGGCTTCCAAAATCTTTAAAAGTGTCACCCATGTCAACACTTTTTACTCACCCGTTAGAATGTCAAAGCCTTTCGAAATAGAACCACTCTTGTCATTGGATTGAAATTGTTTGTCTTTAAATCGGCCATTGTCCAAGAAAATTTATCTATTATTCGTTCTTTTACAGAGCTGGTCACTCCGAAACCACTTTTAGAAAGAGCTAACTGCCGGATGTTTGACCATCTCGGTTGTGCAGATGGCACTTGCTTACCTCAAGATTACTTCTGCGATGGCTCTTTAGATTGTCCAGATGGTAGTGACGAGGGTTACTGCAGCGGAAAGGAGGATCCCAATGGAGCACCCTCCTGCAACCCCTCCAAATGCAAGTTGCCCTATTGTTTTTGCTCAAGAGACGGTATGTTCCGTTTGAAACTCAAAAACGCGATCTGAGAAACATTCTATTCCAGGTACTTCAATTCCTGTGGATATGAACACTAAAGAAACGCCTCAGATGATCCTGTTGACTTTCAACGACGCTGTCAATGAAGAGAATTGGGACCTATATCTTGAGAACATTCTAATTCCGAAAAGAAGAAACCCTAATGGATGCACGATTAAGGCCACTTTCTTTATCAGCCACCAATACAACGATTACCAGATGACGCAGAAACTGTGGAATTTGGGACATGAAATCGCAGTTCATTCCGTTACGTAAGTAACAATTCCATGGGACTTTTAAAATGACTCTTGTACTTCAGAAACTGTTGAAACGATATTAAATTCTTTAGACATCGAGGTCCTGAAGACTGGTGGTCCAACAACGCTACCATTGAAGATTGGTTTGACGAAATGGTGGGGGAAGCAAACATCCTCAATAAGTTTTCGAAGATAAGACTCGACGAAATCCGTGGTTTGAGGGCACCATTTTTGAAGGTTGGATGGAATAGGCAATTCCTAATGATGAAGGAATTCGGTTTCGAATTTGACAGTTCTGTTATAGCTCCTTTCAGCAACCCACCATATTGGCCATATACTTTGGACTTCAAGATTCCTCACAGTTGCTCAGGTAACTTCTTCTTTTCTTCTATGAATGAGATCTCCAATGAATTCGATAACTTCTTCAGGACAAAAACAGAACTGCCCTTCAAGATCATATCCTGGTCTATGGGAGCTCGTGATGAATCCTTTGGATGTTAACAACAACATATGTCCCATGATCGACTCTTGCTCTGATAAGTTGACAGGGGAAGAAGTTTACACGATGTTGATGCATAATTTCAAGAGACACTACCACACGAATAGGGCTCCATTTGGACTTCACTTTCATTCTACGTGGTTCAAGAAGCAAGACAACTTATTCGCTTTCCAGGTTAGATCTACGATTATTCCATAAATTAGCAACATCTTCGGAGCTTCCTATCCTCTCTTATATCTATTGATCACTTGCACTTGAAACGATGAAATTCTGGTGATGTCATAATCATGGCCAGTTCGAGTATTGAACTTAGTTTTGCATGTATTCAATGAAAATTGTATTGCTCACATGGAAATTAGTTTAATGAAGTTATACGACTAATTGAGAAGTTGTTGCACATTCTCACTGTTTGTATTAGGTATGAAGTCAAAGTTTCGGCTCGATTGAACTTTCTTCTCTTTCAGAAATTCCTCGACGATGTCTTGAAGAGACCTGACGTCTGGTTTGTAACCAATTCCCAGGCTGTAAAATGGATGAAGAATCCGAAAAAAATGAACCAGCTTGAATTTTTTGATGACTGGGGTTGCAAGAAGTACTTCAAGAAATCTGAGATAGCTTGTGGTACGCCAAATGTGTGCAGGGTATACAGCAGAGTCTTCCAACAAGAAAGGGTCTTCCACACTTGTTCAGATTGTCCCCACAAGTACCCTTGGTTGAGGAATGAATTTGGAAGCGATTGAATAGTTTTGTACTGGGTAAGGTAATAGTGGCATTGATGGTGCTTGATATGTTTGTACTGGTCCTGCATTTAGGGGAAAAATCAGGACAGATATATATTCAAATCATTATTTTCATAACTGCTCAAAAATGACCCTGTGGATGACTATTTTGAAGGGATAAACATCTTTTTTTCGGATCAATGGTGTAAGGAGAAATATACATGGTACAGTAAAATATCTTTAATATTTCACAAAAACATTCAATTAATAACAATAATTGGATTAAAACATTTCACTAATAGAAGTATCAGACAATTTTACAGTAATTATACAACTTAGTGACAAACAAGCACAAATTTCATATGTAAATCGAAACCAATTGAAACAATACCGCAATAAAACGTTCAATTGATTGCATAATGGAACAATTTTTCTTATTTGGCACCTTTTTGAAAACTGGTTAAAACCTCGAATACCAAAGAATCTAGTTAGTGTCAGGAGTTTTAATATATACAGAGTATAGAGGAAGTATGTGCGATAGCCTTCAATATTCCTAGAGAAAGTGGCGGAGCTACATCGCTGCAAAGAAGATATGTAGGTACATACATATTTTCTAGCAGCTAAATAGCATTTTTCTTCTTAGATTTTCATGGGATTATTTCATCAAAGATGAAGAGAGATCGCGCACTTCATTCTCTATTTTTTCATGACAGGACATATCGAGATGTTATAAAATAATATGTCTTTCAGGTGTAGGTATTTTATCAAATGTTACTCCAGTAATTTTTTCTGTTGATTGAATGTTTGGGATTGTCTAAATTTTCTTTGACCTGAATATCAAATAAAGGAAATGTTTTTGAATTGATGCCAAGATCTCCACTTAAGCTTCATGAAAAAAATTAACGAAATCATTATCTTTTATGTGAAGTTGAACATTGAAGCCAATTCAGCTTTTCCATATCGATATATTAATTGCAATAGTCATAAAATTATAGCTCTCGAATATATTCTCGATTTATCAACTTGTATTTTTGTCCATCCCCCATCCCTTTTTATATTTCCATAAAAAATTGAAGCTATATCCTTACAATATAATCATCTTATATACAGTCAGGTCTGAAGGTACCTTAAATAATTAATATTATCGAACATATTTCATGCTAAATATCACATCAAAGTCGTGGAAGAACCTCGTTAGAGGTCGATTCAAGTTCATTGAAATCACCTAAGCAGTATGACTGAAATTACGGTTGTAACTAGAAATACCAGAGTTCTGCACTCCTTCGTAGAACTTCCATTTGGGGGGCGTTGCCTCGTTTCAAAAATCACTGAAATAAGAAATAAAAGTTATAGAAGAGTAATATTGAAAGGTATATGAAGGCAGAATGCAATTAATGGATCGTTCCATAGCTTCTTGAATGAAAAGGATCTGAAGAAGAAAGTTTAATGTAATCGTTTTTATAACCCGAGGAATATTGGATAAAGAATGTATAAAATACTTCAATTATTAGTATTATTCTGAGGGAATAAAGGTGATAACTTGACTAAATAAAATTTTATTCACGAAGAACAAATGTTCAGTCATATATTTGAAAGTTTTTTCTGCTCTCGTCTGACGAATTCATCAGTTTCAGGCAATTTATTGTCAGTAGAGTTCTTACTATCAAAACCTGTGAGTTTGGATATGCCGTAGTCTTTTTATAAACTCAGTCATATTATAATACGCCTAGGCTTTTTCAATTCGACTAGGCATAATGCAATATCTCCGAAATAATGGACGATCTTACAATTTGACTGTCCATTTAAGGCTTATTATAATACGCCTGCTTGGTTATTCGGCTTATTGTCAAAACTTGAAAGCGAGCGATTTCCCCAGATTCTGACAGAGATTATACTCGTCGTATTGTAATTCGACTCTATCTGTTGTTGTTGTGACTTACTACTCTACTAATTTGCCCACTGAAATTGTCAAAACTTGAATACTGAAGACGATCTGGGAACAGTTCTAAATAACACTATTTCTGAATATGCTTGCTCTGCAGATACATCACTAGAAAATAATGAATTATTATCAAGAAGTCCAGATAATGTCACAGATCTAAGCCAAAATGAAGAAATAGTCGAGAACTAAAGAAAAGAATATGTAGAGTGCAAGAAAAAAGCTGCAGCAAAAATGCTGAACGTAAGAAATTGAAACCTCTTGAGGATGATCAAACAGTAGCTATTGAAGTTCCTAAAATTGATAGAGGACCTCTTGATTCCAAAAATATCACAGAAACCATAGTAGAAGTCTCCAATGATGTTTACCAAATTGGTACCACCCATGGTCTGTTAAACATCTCGAGAGATGAAATTACTGATTGCCAAAGATATAAGAATATTGATATTCCAGATAATAAAGTAATTTTCCTAAGAGAAGCTTTAAGATTATTCGCAAAATTCGAAGGAAAGGGATTCAAAACAAGTTCTTGAAATCCAAGCAAGTCACGCTATCGAAATAATAAAGGTTTATGTTTTAAATCCCATATTAAATGCACAAGTGAATGTCATAAGAGTAATCCATGTTGTAATAAATAATCCAAATCTGAAATTATCTATTTATTTTTGTCTCTAAATCGATTTCCATAATCTGCCTGATACACTTACAGACGTATCATAATACGACGTATTTCATACAGTCAAATTCTAAAAACTATCGCGTACAGGTTCTCTTGAACAAAAAGACTAAGAAGGCGTCAAGCGTATTAAAATACGTCTGAAAATATCAGTCATATTGTCAGATTTTCACTTGCTTTGGTTATTTTACAATACGCCTAGTCATATTGAAAAAGCCTAGGCTTATTATAATAAGACTGAGCCTGCGACAGATACATTCCATTCAAATGAGTTAAAATTTCACGCGTGAAATGTGCAGAAACTCGAAAATTTTCTCGATGAACAAACGACAAGTGATAATTTCTTGGAGGCACCCTCGACTCAATTTTGGAAATGGAAAAAGGAGGGAGCAGAAAAATTTACCAAACCAAGAAAAACCGAAAGAAGCCGAGAAATTCTGACATCCCGTATGTTCTTTGGATTTGTTCCCGACGTGTAATTGAGAGAAAGATGCAGAATTCATCTTCCGCGAAGCAGCTTTCTCCATCATGGATTTCCACTGAAAAAAAAACAAATCTTCAACTCCTTCGATGGCAAAAAATACAAACAGATCGGCTGCGTTCGTGTCAGAATCACCAGGCGACCAATTTGTCCAGAACTCACCCTTGAGGCGCTGTCCCTTTTCACGAAGCCGATTTATCACAGTCTGCGATTTTTCGATGGCAAGTTCGTCCAGAAAAATCGCCGCCTCTGCCTTGATGACGTGAATTTCAGTGACATAGACGAAAAACCCGAAACAAAGTGCTGGATTGTTTCATTTGACACAATTGAATATTTCTACGAATTTTTATTTGAAGTTCGAGAGAACTGTATTTTCGTGTTCGATTCAGTTAAGAGATCAAAACGAGGAATAAGCGGATTAGTCATCTCTTATATATGCGAGAAAACGAAGCAGCTTCTAATGAGTTGTTTCATTCCGATTCTATCCCTATTTAATTCAGGAAAAGAAAAATCGCCTTCGTGTGCGTTGAAAAAAAAGGAGTTTGAGCTCCGTTTCAACGTAGATATTTAATGAACTCACTGAATGATTTCCAGCATTATCTCCTCTGAAGCAGAAACAACTAGCCGGAACCGGGCTTTCAGTCGGAAAAGCTCAGTTTCCACCGGAAAATTCTCCCTAATTAAAGCAGATGTTCGTTACGAAAATATATCGGATGGTGAGTTCTCCCAATTGGCCTGTTACTGAGAAAATTCAAATAAGTTGAAACAAATTCGCGGTCCGAGGGCATGTTCTGCTAGAAAATTAATTATAACGAAAAGTTTTTTGCGATAAAAATGGAAATTCGTTCCGAATGCTCTGAATTTTTCAGTGAAAGACGTCGGTATTATAATTCATTAATCGGAGATTGAAATTAGGTCCTTGAATACATTGGAGAAAGTTTAGAAGTTAACCGGATTATATTGTTCGCGCATAAGTCGACAGTGCCGTGTTCAGGCAATATATTCCGAGTTGGAAGCTGATAATTTTCCATTGTTCGGAAAAGTGCTGATTTCCCAATCCAACTGAAAATGGTTTTAGGATATAATGCAGAGAAATCACACAGAAATATAAAAAATATGAGGCATATATTGTATATTTGGACCATGCATTTGAAACGTAATGCGGAGATTGCTTTTATTTCGAAATAGCAATAGTATATTATAAAACAAGTTGCAGAATGAGCTCCTGTTCCAACACGAATGCGTTATGGGTGTTTTAATTGCTTTCTGCGAAGAGTATTAGACGACATTTCCTCTTTTTCACTCAAGCTTTGTGAAATATTCTCGAAATTCAAATATAAATAATGCAGATAAGTGACTTTCGTATTGTATTTTGGCAGTTGGTGTCACTAACTAAATTTGACAGAATACGGAATTTGAATTGATTTGATTTGAAACTTGAGAGGATCTGAGCTCAGTACTGACAACTAGAAAACGAAAAATATAACATTAAAGAATGCTGTCATGACTACTTTTAGTACTGTAATGAACTCATTACGATACTGAAGTAGAGAAATTCTAATATCGAAATTCGTCGACCGCTGTCATAACGAATGGATGAGAAATTTGTTCATCGCGCTATCCAAGGATATATTGAGACTGGTAGCCAAAGATTATAGAGTATAAAGATGGGAAACGAAGCGACTACAGTGATGTCAGCGACATCTGTTTTTCAAAAGTAATCGAATTATGGTTGAAATATTTAATTAGGGTCCATTTGGCATAGATTATATAGAGATTATTAGTAGGCTGTTGTCAATTTTGAAAGAAATACTTGAATGAATATTTTTGCTGAATGATGATTGTATTTTCTCGCGTATTTTCCACTGAAATAACTCGAAATCTACAAGAGTAGCACCTAGCTCACTCCATAATCTTGGTTTGTGTGTTTTTCTGTTATAAATTTTGTGTTAGAAACTGGCCGACATTTAAAATGCATGGTGATTAATTGCAGAAAAAATAGAAAGAATAATCTTGAATGTGCATTCTTTTCATTACCAAAGAGAATGGAAATGTAAGTTTTGAAACTCGTATCATGTAACTGTCTTGTTCATTGTTTTTTATTTTCAGTGTTGTCAAATGGATAGAGGTTTCGCGGCAAAAATATATTGTTTTGGATAATTTGTTTGCGATCCGAATTTTCTTCGGTCTCATTCATTAGATTAAGAAGTTCCACTCATAGAGGCAATGGTGGTCAGAAGAACGGCTTGAACCTAAAGGTTGTGGTTCTCTTGACGACCCTTCAAGCAGTTCGACTCATCTACTAGACCCTCTGGACTCATTAAGGTTAAAATACACTGGGTAAGATATGTATGAATCGGGTCCAGAACAACTGTTTGATTTATCGATGTTCGATTTATCGAGAGTTCACTGTATGAATAAGTTCCTGAAATTGTTATAATAATAATTCTCTAATATGTGAAAAAATTTTTGAAATGTTCTCAATTTCATGATTATTGTATTGTAGTTGATTTTACACAATCATTTCAAATAAAACTTTAAAGAATCCAAAACGTATTTCATTTGATTCAAAACAATGTTTAGATGGAAAATATAATCCTGATCAAAAAGCAGCTCCTTCTTTTGTTTTGTCGATCAGTATTTTTTTCTAAAAGCTCGACAAAGAATACTCATTTTAATGGGAATTTATGAAAAGTATAATTCGAATTTCGCGCCTATTGAAATAGTTTTCTGTACTGAATTATGTTTTCAGCGCCACCTAGGTGTCAAAAGTAAGAAACTAGCCAAAAATCGTAGTGGGATTTTAGTACCACAGATGTAAGGGCGTTTCCTATCTTTCTAACTCTATAATTTTTGCTGGTAGCATTGGGAAACGCTTTGGTGGTGGAAAACGCTGTACTGCAATGGCGCCAGCATCGAAAGGATGCCCCATCGATTAGAGCAACTGCAGAGCTCGTGACGTATTGAAAGCTTGACGTCCAGCCTTTAAAAAAAATATCGGTTAAAGAAGCTGTTTTGTTTGCTCGATGGTGGAAGCTTCCAAACCTTGTCTTCCCCGACAAGGAAGAAGAATATTGAAACGAACAGAATGTAGAGAAAAAAAGGGAAATGAAACTCTCGAGTAAATACCTATCTTTTGGTCGACTTAGCACCTGGATTAAGTGAAAAATAGATACAATGTAACTCTGAGTTGTTCTACAGAACTCTAGGTTAATCATTCTAACACATCCTGATGAATTTGACTCTGAGATCTAAAGGAGAGAGCGGATTCTCATTAATATTCCTGCAGCAGCCTCATCCATTAGGAATGCTCCAATTTAGAGAAGTTTGACTCAAACACAAAACATACGAAAATACTGTTACGAAAGCGCCCTTATTCATACAAACGACGCACCCCGAGCTTATTAAATTATCTCTAATCAAATTTTCCCCATATCACCCTTCAAACCACCGTTTCACGATTATAACAACCTCATAATTCCGGCGGAATTAAGGTCCTCTCCACTGTTCGGCGAAGAATTAATACGGCAGAATTGGAACGTAATTATATGAGCTTCTGGGAGGTTCACTTGAAATTTCAGAACAGGATACTCGAGATGCTTTTAAAACATCTCGTCTTATTAAGTCGTATGGCGTCTAGTAAATCGTTTTTTTACGCGGATACACGACTTCTTGGGGGATAAAGGTTATGAAATGATGTCGTTGTTTGCGTACTCCGAGGAATATTGAATTTTGGATGTATTATGTGCTCAGTGACATCGAGGGGGTTAAACCTAGCAGAAATAATTCCCCCAACGTGATTATTTGGGGAGAGGATGAACTTGAAGTATGTTATGGAATGTCAACATTTCATCTGAGAATACTATGTCATCTTTGTTTGCAGATTTTTAGGGGTTTGCATTATGTAACATTCTTGAATTTACGTTGTGTATAATATATAATCGACAAAATTCGTTTGTGCCATTCAGATGTCACCCTTCAACTCAACTTAGGTAGTCTGATAAAACTTTGCTGTGATTCTGCGACGAATTTCATTGTAAATTGTTAACAACAGTTCCATTCTTTTGAGTTTTCACTTATTTTTTTTACTCAACGATACCGAATTTGGTGTGAAGTATGAAATCTGTGATTTGGTTTGTGTGAATGAATTTGTTTTAGTATGTTATATATAGGGTCAGTTCTTAGTAGATGCTGAAATATTCCGGAGAATGATCTGTTACAACCTAGCATGTAGAGAAATAAGTTGAAATAATTTTGAATCGTTAAGAATTGCCTGGGAAAATCAAGCGAATAGAACATGGACGACATAATTGTTACGTGAGAACCGTGAGCTGTATGTACTCAAGCAGGATAATATAATACTCTCATGTAGAGTACAAGTGCGTCTGAAATTTATGGGAAAGTTACCGATAAGAGGATTGCAGAATTAAAACCAGATTAGTAACTCATGTTGTATGTTTAGGGAAAGATCGTGCCGAGGTTGCGAGACGTATTTATGAGACTCTCATTTAGGCTAGTTTTAATCAATGAGGGAGCGCGGACAATTGACATATTTCAAAACTTGATAAGCGTTTTGTGGAAAAGCGTTAATTTCTTGAAACTAAACAGAACATGGTCGTTGAGTATGGAAGGGTTAAGGGTTGGGTCTCAGACAGAGGCCGTCTGATTAGCTATTCAGGGAATAATAGGTTTAAGTACTGGTGAGTCCAGAGTTTTTTATTCTCCCAAGGGCAAGTATTTTCATTTTATAAAATAATAAGTTTGACAGCCAGTCAATAATTTTCTTGTCAATTTCTTGTGGGTTATTTTTCTCATTCTGATTTTTTTTACAGGCCAAATAATTTTTTTTCAGGCTGAATTTGTAGAAAACTTTTATGTTATATACTCGCAAGAAGACTTTATTTTTAATTATCATATAATTGAAATGGTATCTCATTTCTAGTTTATTTCCATTACTAGTGGAACCCCGGAAATATGTCCCAACACACTTTGTATTTTGCATTAACTTCTCTATACTAAGACAAAGACCAAATTAAAAAACAAAAGATTCTTTGCCTTTAGGGAGGCAACCTTTTCAAAACATAGACAGATTCAATAAGCTCACAGATCTTTCATCGTGAGGATGAAGCAATGAAATGGAATTTTTCCATTTGTTTTTTCTCTTGGAAATACTTGGCTTCACAATCGTGAAAAGAATTGGGAGTTTCCATCACTTGGAAAAACTCTCATGGGGGTCCCGCTTTGGGGTCACTACTAAAATCTCAAGAAGTGAAAAACGATGTGAGCAGTTCTTTCCAGCATGTGACTGAAGATGTAAAATTTCTCTTTTGACGCTATTAGATGTCGCCATTTAGATTAATTTACTCAATTCTTATATAGGTAGAAGTAGAAGTTTTTTTTATGAAAAAATGAGGCTGAAACCGGTCATTTCGATGAAAACTTTTTTGAATTCCACATGTTTCAAAAATCTATAAATTGACATAACACCTCTTTGGTAATGAACAGCCGCTCTTCTGTCGGTTCTTAATGAGAGAGTGCTTATTAACAATCTCACTTATTATTTGTGCAGTATGCCAAAAGAAGTACATCAGCAGGTCAGGGTGAGGATAGGCACCTTCCGGATATTCATAAGTTTAGGACATAGGAAAGGACAAGATTAACATACAGATCGGGAAAACAAAATTGGAAACATCACAGTTTCTATAGTTAACAAAAACAAATTCTAAAACATCGACAAATTCAAATTAAATGTTTAAATGATCCACCTTGTTGTGCCAAATAGTAGCCAAATCTATTTTAAAGAGAAAATCTCATATCTCTGAGAAGATTAGGCAAACTTATTGTCTCTGCAATAGATTGACCACCGAAATATCAATTTATGATTTGAATTTTCTCTCTAACTCTAAACATTTTGATTTACGCAAATCTAATTCTTTTCCAAACCGTCTGGCTATCAGATCTGACGTTCGGATGCGACTAATGTGCATTGCAATTCGCGGTAGCCAAGAATTGCCAGTCCCTTATTTGTTATCGAATCGCAAAGAGATTTCAATTCTTCCACTGTTCTACTTGACTCGGAGCTCATTCAAATTTAACATACACATTCCTATGTTTCCAAAAGGATTTTCTTTATCTGTAAATGGTTTGTCCTGATGGGAATAGAGATAAGTTCTGCTACGAAATGAAAATTTTTTCAGTGGCATACTTACAGGTCGTGTCAGCTGGATGCCTCTCCGATGCCTGCGGCATAACCCCCCAATGGACCATGGGCATCATCGTCGTGGTGCTCCAATGCGGCAGCGTGATCACGTGCGCGTAGTGCTCCTTGTGCTTCTTCTTTTCCAGTTCGGCGCTCTTTTCGGAACTCCTGTAATAGACGTCGTGAAGGGAAGCGACGCATCTAATTTTAAGCCGTCCCCGAGAAAACAACTGCTTCACGATCGGCAGCCGAAGGATCGAGTCGGCGCTGGAAAAGAGAAGAGGTTTGAAAGGGCGATAATCAAGTGATCCAGGCTTGTTGTTCGGAGAAAGAACGGACTGGAGGCGTCTTGACGGAATTGAGGGACTGATTGGAGTATTTGTTGGATTTCTTGGGATATTGGGGATGATTCTGTTTGGTCCCAAGGCCAGATTGATGGAATTTTCTGGGAATAACTCGAAAATTCTTACGGGGTGAGTTCAAACAAGGCTTTTCGCAATAGTTGGACTAATTCTCGAAGCTTGCATTCTTATTATATTCAGATACTTTCTTGATCAGAACAAAAAACCTGTACAGGGTGGGCATATTTCGATGTTTTAGCACTACAACTTTTGAACCAGAGGAGATAGACAAAATCTGACACCCCATTCTCGATCTCTTTTTCGCAGAAACTTACAAGAGTAGTATTCATTTTTGGCTACCTTCTTTTGTTTTCGAGTTATAAGCGAAAATTGGAGAAATGGTGATCGGAAAAAATTCATATCTTCGCTAGTACTGATGATAGAGCTCTGAAATTAAAACATTATAAAAGCTTTTTTTTACGTAGAATCCAGTGGCATGCTCGTCTGTTTTGCAGCACTATTAATTACGAAGCTGTGACCTAAAGTTATGTTTTTTTAAATAGGAACACTAAATGCCTGTGCCATTTTCTGAAAGCTTAATTTTTTCTGATTTCAAAAATATATAACATCGTATGGTTTGTACCAATATGAGTATAGAAATTGGTCAAAAACCTATTTTCATGTGAGTCTCAATACTTTCTATGGTTTCAACTGTTGATGAGCCCAGAAAAATGGAGCTTCCTATAACAAGAGCATAGAAATGAAAAGATTACTAGAAAGAAATTGGGTAATTATACTATACTAAATTTTTCTGTGCTTATCGACAATTGAACCAATAGAAAGTAATGTGACTCAGATGAATATAGGTTCTTGACCAATTTCTATACTCATATTGATTTATTGATACAAACCATACGATATTTTTGAAATCAGAAAAAATTAAGCTTTTAGAAAATGGCACAGGAATCTGGTGTTCCTATTCAAAAAAACATAACTTTGAGTCATAGCTTCGTAATTAAAAATGCTGCAAAAAAGACGAGCATGCCACTGGATTCTACGTAAAAAAGTACCTTTATAATGTTTTAATTTCAGAGCTTTATCATCAGTATTAGCGGAGATATAAATTTTTTCCGATATCACCATTTTTCCAATTTTCGCTTATAACTCGAAAACAAAAGAAGGTAGCCAAAAATGAATACTACTCTTGTAAGTTTCTGCGGAAAAGAGATCGAGAATGGGGTGTCAGATTTTGTCTATCTGCTCTGGTTCAAAAGTTGTAGTGCTAAAACATCGAAATATGCCCACCCTGTACATTACACCAAATGAAATCCTTCTCGCCACATATGCAATCTGCACCGGGTGTTCTAATTTCATTTTTATGAAATATTCACTAGGATGGAGAACTTCGAAACCAATGTGATCTGAAAAACTGCCAAACCAGATTTGATTTATGGATCAACCAGCTTGAGGTGAATGAACTGCTCCACATGAATTAGTGATATTGACTAAAATTGCAAAATATATAGTTTAAATGGGATTGTGATGAAACTTCATATTAATATGATTTCAAGTTGCAGGCAATAAAATTAATTTTAGCCCAGGGAATTCAAGCATTTTGAGACTATCAATACAATGAATAACAGCTTCACATCTTCTCTGCATATTACACACGAAGTTGTTGAACATTTCTGGAGGAATTTGGTTACATTGTCGAAACAAAAAATTTCTCTAAGTTCGGTTAAAACAAAGTCGACGAAAATCACCGAAAATTCTTTAAGTCCAGCTGAAACGAAAACCTCCAATTCGTTTAAATCCGACTTGAGCAGATCTGACGAAATCACGCCTTTTCTGGGAATTGAAATTAGCTTCCCTTAATAGGTGTAAGACAAAGAGCCATAAAGATTGCAAGAAAACAGATGCAAAACACATTCTCCGACATTCTTCCAAACCAGCAACTTTAACGATATTCGACACTTTCGCTCTTGATGCAGAACCAGCTCTCTTAGCGCTTCGACCAGATATTTTCAACAATTGACTACCTGCGTCGCCGAATCCGCCGAACAACCGAAAATCTCAGCTTCTGAAAACAACGAACAATCCAGCCTTCGAAATACAGTATTTTTAGATTTAAGTTTTCACTTGTCAATTGTCGTCGCCGTTCTACAAAATCAGTCTTTTCAGACTCCACATTACTTTCTGCAGCAACGATTTATGACTCAGTCTTTTCAGACTTAACCTTATCAAAACTAACACCACCCCTGAATTTGTTTTTGTTAAAATAAATTGTTAAACCGTTCTACATATTTTCCTGGAATCCTATCATATTCTTCACAACATAAACGGGGAAGAAGCTCTCTCAGATCATTTGAAGATTCTGTCTATGATCATAGACAACATGAATCATATGTTGTAATGAGATCGTCATAGGTTTTTCATATGAATATAACATATACCTATTAAACCCTATACTGCTAATGTGAAAATAAAATTGATGCAATCTAGTTGCCATGTCTTTTGACCCATACGACAATCTGCGCATGCGCAAACTCAGAATTTGACAAATAGAGAAAAAGTGAGGTTACGTTTTTTCAATCTGACATTACACTTTGACAAGTGAATATAACTATTTGAAAATATTTGAGGTTGGGTTTTCGCGCATGCGCAGTGCATAGCTGGGGACAATTGTACCACGTGATCGCTGCTTCAAATGAATGCAGGTAAACGGGCCAATTCTAGCGGTATAGGAGTTTATACGTATATGGAATATAACCAGTATATCTATGACCATATCAATATGATAGTCTGTTATTAGCCTTAGGTACATCAATTTTACTAAATCGAATGAAAAGCTACCATCACTCTCGATTATCTTCTACATAATCTTATACAGTCCATCAGGAATGTACTCGAGTATAAATTGTATCAACTCCTACAACAAACGCCAAACAAGAGAAGGTCCAAGCCCCTCTTTCAATGCTGCCACACTCCAGCGGACAAAATATCGGACAAACATAATCAATTAACTGATGGGTCCTCCTGGGTAGCATAACAGAAAGGGCAACAAGAGAATTCGATGACGGATATTGTAGTTTTGTCCTTTCGAGGATGCGAACACCGCATGGCAGAATGACAGTGTTTCCAATTAAACGGCGAAAATTAGCTTTCGCACAGCGGCGGTTTTGCACCCTGTTTGCTGATCTTTAATATTCGCTATGTGTTGTCAACATTTGGATCGTAAATCCTTATTAATGGATGGAGTGTTCGGCTTTTTCACCAGAGATAATTCTGCAGATTCTCTATGCTTTTCATCTGAATGACTGAGGCTCTCTATTAAATAATTTTTTACTATGTTGGCAACATTGTCGTATAGCACTAGTCACAACCTACAAAACAATACAAGGACAAGTTTACTTTTTAGTAGAGCTAGAGCCGAATTGTTTGGAAGATTATTTGTGGTAGTTTTTTAAGACACTCTTTCATTTTATATTATTCTGTGAAAAAATATTATTCGAAATAAAAACATCACTCTTACATATTTGGTTCTATATATTCATACCTCCTGACAGCTGTTCCACTCACAAGCTTGCCAACACAAAATTGAAAAAGATCCACGGATTTTCCATTACACACAGAAACTGCAAACGTAGAAATAAACTCTGAATTCATTCCAACATACCTTTGAGGGTTAGGTCCACAATTTCCTAGAGTTAATATAGACCAGACTATAACATCGAGACTCTCGAATATATGATTCGTAGAAAGTTGGTAAAACTTCTGAACGCAAATAATGCTGAAACTCGGACAGACTTGATGGGCCAACCCAGAGCAAGATAAATTCAGGTATTTTTATGTCTCATCCCTGGATTTCGAGGTATTGATCCAAAGAATTCAGAAAGGTATAAATCTCAAAGAATCATGAAGGAGAATGTTGGGAAGTTATTCCAGTTGGGAGGGGCGGGGGTGAGATTGATTGAAGATGGAGTTCCAAACGCAAGATTGTGTAAAAAAAGGTGAGTAACGATCAAACTAATTCTTGCATAGGTATCTAGAAAAATAATGGAAATGAATCACTTGAATCTTTTTAGGAGTCAAAATTCTAACAAGTGAGTCAAAGTATGTATACCCTCTTTCTTGGTTCATCCACTCTGAATGATGTTCTGGTAAATCACAAAGTTGTTTAAGATTCTGGTAGGCCTGTTGCGAAAACACGATAAAGGAATGCTCACGTGTAGCATCTACCTCAGGTTGTCATCGAATTGAAACCTTTCATATGGTATGCATTTGAGGGCTGTGATTCTGACAAATAAACGTTGTTTTTATAATCACTTTATCATATACAAAAGCCTCTTATATAAAGCTATTTATTTTCGAGTTGAAATGTTCCGTTAATAGCACCTGACAGACCAAATTAAAATGGTTACTGGAAGCCATTTAGTTTCAAAGACAAGTAGGTAAGTGGCACATTACATTACGTAGTCGAAAAGCGGTTTCAACAATAAAATCAGTTACAGTGAACCTAATCTCATTCGCTCATCTCATGAATACTGTAATTGTCTCGTTGTAAAACAATCCCTGGTTGTGAAGTCACCCTGTAAATTCATGGGAACCTGTCGACAACATAGATCCAACTGATAAAACCGCAAGTTTAAATATTAACAGGTCAGAATTTCAATGGAACGCTGTTTTCGCCGTGATAAGAAATCGATTATACGGTCAACTGCGATAAAACTCGGGTCGTAATTAAAATATGAGTCGAAGGAGCTTTTGGTAAAGTTCCAACTGCATTAACCAGTTTAGGCCATTAATACTGCGGAAACTATACATCCGCGGTATTTTTCAGGGAGGTAGGACGTAAAATACCCAACTTTCTATTATATCCCCTTATAACTCCCATTAATACCAGAACAATAATTGTATCGGATGAACTTTCGCAGTTTAAACGTAGAAACAACTGGGACGCCCTCTGGCGGTGACTGAACTCAGAGGTCGGATAATGGCTGAACGCAAACAGCTGGTCGTCAATTGGCTCAACTTCTGACTACGTATTCTAGACGAGACTCGATTGTGATTGCCTCAATTTGGAGTCAGACATGTCCTGAGGCGGATACCCCCAGTTCGGAGCATAGTCTA
This sequence comes from Hippodamia convergens, assembly GCA_038502775.1. NCBI lineage: Eukaryota > Metazoa > Arthropoda > Insecta > Coleoptera > Coccinellidae > Hippodamia > Hippodamia convergens. The sequence goes on along the minus strand of CM076612.1, from coordinate 21,956,024 downwards.
GATAATTGTGTATTATGGGGTGAGTTTCGTGCACGGATGCTATGGGGGTAGGTTCAGTGCGTGATGAAGGTCTCAGTAGGGAGTATCGAGTGGGGTCTAGGACGATTAGGCCTCATCATGAAGAAATATTTGATGAAGACCCTTTCCTCTAGTTCATTACAAGCTTGTACCCAATGTCTGAATGGTTCGCTTCATTGCTTTATCCGTTTTTCTATTCGGAGTCAATACAATAGCCGGCAGAATGGAGCACAATAATGAAATTTTATATTTTGTTGACGGGAACATGATGTTTATGGAGTATCGATTCCACAAACACTCTCGACCCCCTTCTCAATTCTTTGGTTGATTCCAGCAAATATCGGAAAACATGAACAATCCAACTGTCGGTAACATTTGGAGTTCAGTCCGGTGTTTGATAACTTGGATCAAGGCATTATTGAGGTCAGATATTCGATGATGGTAGAAAGGGATACATTTCTCTCGTTCTTATCTTGAGACTCAATTTGAGTTGAATCTATTTATGTAAAATAGACGGGAGAGATTCCTCAAGGATCAATTCTTGGGCTAGTGTGATTCCAAGCAAACTTTCCGCAATTTATCGATGATTCCTAAGGTATGAAGTTGAACTTACTCATGGCCTACAGAGCATCAGTTTCGAGAATGTCTTTAAATCCTATGTCCCTTTTCTGGCTTGTGATGCTAGACAGAAAATGTGTAGTTTAAATACACGATAAACTGCGATTTCCAATTTGAGTTAGTTGCCAGGGTCATATCAGGATCATATCATAGTCAACTTATGAAAATCCTAAAGCATTTGGAACTTTGATGAATCTCTATACCTCCGGAAACTAAACCATAAACTTTGTTTTTCATTTCGAAGAAAATGAAATCATCAGGTAATCATGTACATATTTTGATCGTCTCCAGATATCTACTTATTATTATTAATCAAATGATAAGGGCTAAAACTGCGCCTTTTCAACTTAGAAACAAATTGATATAGCTAATAATAGATTCACTCGATTAGGCCTGTGAAGATAGTAAGACGTTCCCTACCTTGTGCCTTTAGAAACAGTTCACCTCTGAACAGATGGATGCTTCATTTTTGATTACTGCTGATTTAGCTCTATGATATCGTATATGTTGTTCATTCCCTGATTATTTTCGACAAGGTTTGGGTTGTCCATCAGGTCATACGTTATGGTGAGTTTCAACCATGCACACTTTCTTTGATTCCACATCATAACCCTGTGGTTGGAAGTGTGCACCTTCTGGTTTTTTATGGAAATAAAACAGAGGTTTTGTGTTTTCATTTGAATAATCATCAGAAATATAGAAAGTTGAATGTCACTTTCGGTTCTTCTGCCTTAAAACATAATTTTAATCCTAGATACCAGGAAATCAAACTTGATTCCCTTATAAATTTCAACGCCCATTCAGATGATCTGTGTTTGGAGCTCAAAACTCGAAACAATATTCTTCAGAAACTAGCTGGTTCCTCATCGGTAGCTGATGCAAAAATACTTCGTACGGCAGCGCTAGCTTTGGTTTTTTCTGCTGCTGAATATTGTTGCCATGTTTGGTTGAACAGTGTTCATGTAAAAAAAAAAATTGATGCCCAACTGAATTGTTCTGAGGATTATTTCTAGTACTATAAAATTCGCACCTAATTCTTGGGTACCAGTCCGCTCAAATATTGTCCCTCCTCATATTCACAGAGACAAAACAACTTTGAATTTTTGGAATAAATTTAATTCCTTTCAAAATTCAGTTCCCATATTCACCTATATTCCTGATAATAAGATCTCCAGATTGAAGTCGCGTAAACTTTATTGTACTTTTCAACCGTCGCCCGTTTCAAGTACTTTTTGTACTTTTCCGAGTAATATGCGGACTTTTCCGTTCCGTGTCCCCAAATCTATTACCTTACCGTTTAGTAGAACCTTTTTTGTACTTTTTCGAGTTATCTACAGGACTTTTTCGCTCCGTGTCACCTGATATACTGCCCTACTTCTTAACGATGGAATTAACTTGTCACCTTTTTGTGAGTGTTCTCTCCTTCTCCAAATTTTGGCATTATCAATCAGATAAAGAAATTTGGCAATCTGAATCGAATGAACGCAATTTTTTCAATGAAGATCTTATTACTGTTCTTTCCATCAGAGTTCATTGCTTTGACCTCCCCAGAAGAATGTCTGTAGTTAATCGAATCAGAACAGGCCATGGACGATGCAACAGCATGCTCTGCCCATGGAATTTGGTTGGGTGTCCTAGTTGTGAATGTGGGGACAATGAAGAAACTATAGAACATCTTATAAATTGTTACCTCATTTATAAATTTCAAGATGGTTCCGAGGCTATACACAAAGTATAGCCTTATTTAAAAATAATTTAATTTATTCTGAATAATTGGTTCCTTCCTGCTTTTGTCTTTTTCCATTTCAGATTAAGAATTGTGAATCATTTTGTGAAGAAGAGTCCATCCACTGATAACATGAAGATGTTCTCTTAGATCATGCTGATGTTTCTCAAGATTTCCCTGATATTTAATATTTTTAGTACATTTTTTTTCACGGGCGAAGTAAGGTTTTCTTTCTGCAGAGGTTTTTTCCCTTTCCTCTTTTAATCATACTGCAGACCTGTATGGTTTTCCTGTGTTGCACCAAGCTCAGCTGAGTACCTTTTTGTTTCAATATAAATTGTATTATTTAAGCTCTCTGAATCAAAAGAATAGTATCTATGAGGTTTTTGATTTAGAAGATGGGCAGATTGATCATACCTGTATTGAAATATCTTGCTTCTAGGGCAACAACTGAGAGACTAGAAATAATGAATAATTCTACATAACACAACATGCTCCCAGAATGTTTACTTCCTCATATTTCCTGTTCTGCAGCCATATACCCCAACAAAACCCCCAAATTCCGTCAGGTTCAACCCCAAATCTTTACCGCTAACTTTGAAAATCCCACCCCTTGCCCGTACGTGCCAGATAATGCCTGCGCGAGCTCGGAACTCTGGTCAAAGACGCCAATTTTCTGGGAATTCGACCCTGGCTGCCTTCATCCCTTGGTCTTCCCTCGCAACATACAAGGATAATTACATAACAGAGGTATGAGACCCATGGTAATTCAATTTTATTAAAAACTGCCTCGGTGGAGATACCGGACATCGTCCTTCGCAAGAGATGGCTCTAGGCGTCAAGAGGGTTAGAAATTCTCACCCTGGGGTCCGTCGTTTAAGATAATTCTTGGAGGATGTTCTCGATTCCCGTTGCCTCTTTGGTCATTGAATTGTTTTAAATGCTCGTCGTTGAGCTATTGTGGACTGTCAATTCATTCTTCGACTTGCTATGTTGGTTGAAGTATTTTTTCGTACATCTGATTGCTGGACTGTCCATTTGAAATCTGCTTTTCTTGGTGAATATACGATGTATTTAACTTCATTAAGGGTGCTTTTACTTGCAACGAAGTTGGGTGATTATGATGCAGAAACTTCTACTAGATTTTATGGAACACCAAGTTACTTTATAAAGTAACAAAAACCCCTATGAAACAATTTCCCAGATTGAAAAATACAGCTCTAATTCTATTGGTTCAGAGAGCTAAAATAATACAATACATATTGAAACAAAAAGATACCTGAGAATGGTGCAACACAGGAAAACCATTCAGTACTGCAGTATGATTGAATCAGGAAAAGGAAAAAACCTCAGTAAAAAAACCCTTACCTCGCCCATGAAGAAATGAAATACTTAAAATATTAAATATCAGGGAAATCTTGAAAGACATCAGTGTGATCTAAGAGAACATCTTCATGTTATCCGTCGATGGACTCTGATAAACAGATTCTTCACAAAATGACTAGCAATTTTCAATCTGAAATGAGAAAGACAAAAGCGGAAAAGAAACCGATAATTCAGAGTACTGAGCATAAATCTCAGAAGAACAGGGCAAAACCATAAAGTGTATCAGATAATTCATGGCCTACAAATTGATGTTTTGCTTGGTAAAATCTTTGCTGTAGCCTTTTTGATCAACTCTCATGTTAACTACCACTAATTGGTGTCCTGCAGAATACTGAATGTTTTTATTTCCGATACTTTGGAGCTACCTCACCATATTTTTTCAACAGAAGACCTTCAATATCAAAGAGATTGACTTATTTCTTGTACAGTTCTATCATTTCAGAAGCCAGGACAACTCACAGAGAGATAGCTAGCATTTTAGACCAAATGTTTAATTGTACGGTTAAGCTCCAGTGAAACTCTCTCACATCAAGAATATCTTAATACATAAAAATCAGTCGGTCATATTGTTGGTTACACCATTTATAACTCAAGATTGGATGAACTGTTCGTTATGAAAGTTTTTTTGTTGGATTCTTCTACGGTGGGGTTAACATAAAATGCATTCAAACTATGAAAAATTTTATGAAACAGAAAAAAGGTAGAAAATAGTTTTCCTTCTTGCGAATAACTCAAGTAGTACATAATTATGTGTCCGAATTTCCACAAAAATTTTTCGCTTGAGCCCATTGTGAATTGGCACTAAAGAAAAAGAAGAAAACATCTTAGCGTTTCTGTCAAAGAGGTACCTGCAGGTTAATTTTTGGTTCCGTGAAGTGAAAGTATCAGATACCAAGACAAAGGTTATTTCTGTTATTAGTGAAAGTATTCAACTAAAAAGACCTTATAACTTTAAATATTGTATATGATTTGCAGAGTACTCAAAGGAAAATATAAAGGTGAGGAAGTTCTCATTCCCAGAATTCCGATGATCCCAACATATTTGCCATTTGAGATCAAGAGAATTCAATTTCCAATTCGTCTAGCGTTTGCTATGACAATAAATCGCAAGGCCAGTCCTTGAGTGTGTGTGGCATAAATCTAGAAAATTCTTGTATTTCACATGGCCAGTTGTATTCTGCTATTTTTATTCTCACACCCGGGAAAAAACTAAAATGTGGTTCATCATAAGATACTACAATGAGACAATTTTCAAATAATAATAAGGTACCGCTTAAATAAAGTGAAGTCTGTAAATAATAATGTACATACCTACCTATTTCAATGTAATTAAATTTTTCGTATATTTTGTACTTTAATTTTGTCTTATTTACCTCCTACTTGAAAAAATTCCGGTTTTGTTGATGAAACTTTATGAATCTCTGAGGAGAAACATAGTTCGCCGGGCCAGCTAGAAATGCTATATTTGGGATCAGAATAAAATGAAATCTGGAAGATTTGAAGCCATTAAAGAGCACAGAAAAGCATTGACACATGCTTTCTCCAACAACATACAATGTTCTCAGCACAGAGTTGGTTAGACATTATATCAACCAGACGATGCAATGTTATTGATCTGTCTGAAATTAGATTTTGAAAACATTTGGTGAAGAATTTTGCTCATGGGTATTTGTCGTGTCCGGTAAACCCTCAATTTTAATCAGCGTTTATCCGTTTGAAATCGAGTTCGGTTTATTTGATTCGCCGATCGCCATACACCTGTCCGGGTTACCACTGACCGTTCCGCAAATGATTTTGATCTATTTTCCGCTTTCAGGATTATTCGATAGGGTCGAAATCGCTCATGTGAATTCGCGATGGATATGGCGTTCCTCGATATAAAAATTACGTACACATCGGACGTCAGTACTTTCTTGCGATGTTTCTAAATTTCATGACTTTGTCAGTGGGTTGTTTTTCAATCAGTACACACTGAGTATAATAATAATTATATGTTTATTAACAAGTTTAAATACAAATACAAAAAATAAATTGATTGTTATCATTTTTGGGTATGCAAAACCCAACTGAAGCTGTATAATGAAAGATAGTTTCCAAAGAAAACCTGAAGAAGCGAACGTCTGAATCTCCCTTTGCAAACATCTATTTAGCAAATACCGAGCCAAATCGAATCTGCAGAAGCATGACCACAATGAACGAAAGAGATAAATTAGGTTTAAAAGAAGCAGACAGAATACCGAATGCGACTGTTCCATATCCCAAATGAAAATAATTAGATTTCGGGGATAAAATCGAATAAGGGAAGAATTTTTTCGATATTCAGATGATCAGATACCCCTCTTTCCCTTGGCGATTCTCGAATATCGCAGTCCTACATAATCCCAGTCGTTGGGGGGAGCACACGTTGATCACGTATCTTCGTTAGGCGTTACACAAAAGAGAGACCCATTCGTTTCATTCCAATTCGCATCAGGGAAAAACCTGTTTTCTTTCTGCTCGACACAAACAACGGAAATCGAAATAATTGAATAAAACCGGGAATTGTCGCTGAGAGGGCAGTTCTGCGGATTCCCAGATCCTTATTTGTGGCTGTTTTCACTCCAGGCCATCTAAAAACCTTTAATCAACTTCGTTCAATCGACAGCTCCAACAATTAGGAAAAATAAAATCGAATTTTTTTCATTAAACTTATTTTTCCACACCATGAAGGACCATTTATGAAGCAGTAACATTTTTTTTGTTTCAATGAAATTCACATAAATTTTAAAGAATCCAGCTTTCTGGTTTATGTATGGCAGCCTTGAAAAATCATTTTCAAGAGAAGGTTAAATAATTTGTATATGTATTGTATAATCATTTTTCATTTTGCCTTGTATAATAACTTTTGAATCAGAAAGAGTAAAATCAAATCTATAATTAATGTCAGTGATGCGAACTGGAGGAAAATTATCTCTAACGCATTGCAAAGAAGGGGAATTATGTTTTCTGGAAAAACAGCATGTATATCTGTTCGAGATCAGAGCCACGGCATCCAATTTTTTCCCATTCTCCCTGTTGTTTCCAGCGTTACAATTAAATTAAATTTTATAGCGACAGTTGTTCCTGTTTTTAATTAAGCCGCATTATTTTCCAATTAGATGACAGGCTGATATTTTCCAAACCAACGATTTATTAGGATGGTTCCGCCCAGAAAAATTCTGTTCTGCCCTTTTCAATTAGTGTAGTCACGAATGATAACAAAGATATACTTGAACAGCATCAGAAACGGCTGAATTTGATTCAGGACCAAAATCCGTCCTATTAGCTTGTTTTCCTCGTCCTTTCATCAAATATTCCCCCCTTTCGTTCGTTTGTTTCAAATCGCTTCTTTTTCAATTATACTTGATGGGATCAACTGTATTGTTGTTCCGGATGATATGATGGTGTTTCCACACCACTTGACCTTCACAATTCAACTGGCTGCCTCAACGAATCTCACACAGGCATATTTTGGATCGAACAGGTCTGATTTCAAGAATAATTTCCAATCGACATATTCACAACACCAAACGTTCAAGCAAACGTGAAAGTAGAGAAACATTCGAGATTAGATGTATTCCTGACAAAGATAATTGAACCAAGTACAGAGCCCTGAGGATTTTCGTGGCCTATTCGATCTGAGAAATTTTCGCAACTAGACCATGTGAAACTTTGAACTTCTGCATAGGTGTTTTGTCATCATCGATTCAACCCCCTTGGCTCTTATTGTTCTTTCTCATTCATGTACATTTCATCCATTAGTTGTGGAAATTAGTTATGTGATTGTAGGGTCAGATCAAAGGGTGTCGATTTGAACGTTGGCAACCATCATATTATTTATTTTGTTCGTATTACAGGCACAGAGGAAATAAACATCGTCAATATGAGGAATATTAACAGAGAAACGCTTTATTGATGTTGTATGATGTCATCGTGTTTAATTGAATATAGCTAACCAAAACTAATGAATTCCAGAAATCCGATGATTAATTAGCTTAATATTGCTTTTGAAATCTCGGATTTATTTCTGCCATGATGTAACGGTAAGAAATTATATAATTAAGGGAGTAGTTTCAGATGAGGGTTAATTGATACACAACGTTTCAAGGTTACATCTATCCAACTTAAAAAAATTTGTCAACGTTTCAAAAAAAATCAATATAATATGACATTTTGGTTTTTTTCAGTTTGTAAAATTTGTTTGGTGCAGAAAAATCATAAGAAGAATGAAGCGTGCAGTTGGACTTCAAACAGAACATGATTGAATTTCTATAAAAAATCACTTCACTTGAGTCACAGTCCTTTTTCTGTGTCGATTTATCTATCGATCAGCTTTTGATTTGGCACTGTACTGGAAACCACCTTCTAAGACAGTGTATGATTTTCGTGACTCATTTTAATTTCGCAAATATATTCAAATAGTGACATTGTTGATATGATTTGAATTGATGGTGTGGTGAAAATAGTGCTATAGTGCAGTCATTTCGACAAATCTCAGTAAACAATTTGATCGGTGAGTTTGTTTATTCTGTTTTTATTGCACAGCTTTTCAAACCAGCAATTTTCCCCCACTTTATTCGAACTCAAGAATTTCTGATTATTGGTAGTGTTCATGTTTCTAATATTGAAATAATGTTCACAGGGATTTGGACAAAAATATATCAATTTAATTTTCCATTAATACATCGCCAACGTTTTGAATCTACTGTGATTCTTTCTCAAGGCATATCTTTAGTAAAACTGACCAAATTCAATTGAAAAAGAATCAAGAAAATTCGAAATGTTGGCGATGTATTTATAGAAAATTAAATTGATATATTTTTGTCCAAATTACTGTGAACATTATTCCACTCATAAATTCTCAGAGGTTATCATTCATTAAAAAAGCAGAATATGCTGCTGTCAAATGGAATCAAATGACAAGTTTTATTGTTCATGATTTTATCAAATTTGTAAATGGGTTTATAATGGCTTTAATAATTTTCCACAACTAAATAAAACTTCAATTTCAAAAGGCTGTAGCTGGTAGGAAAAAGAGTGTTGAACATAAAACAAAGATTGAAATCTTTTGAATCAATTCAGAAACAGCCTATATATACTTCTTTCACCTTTGTCGTTTTGAATATTTTGTATGAACAATATACATTGAAATGATTTATTTTGATGCCTTTTCTCACCTGTGAAAAACAAGGCCTCACTTTTGAAAACACCCTGTATTTCGTGAGTTATGGAATGCACAATTTAGTGCGAAACCACGAACAAAAAAAAAATTTCAATCGGTTTTCTAGAGAATATTTCGTTATGAGATTTTTTTTCCGAAATAAGCGGACAACAGTTTCCGTAATACGGCCGGTTGCGGACCATAATGAATCACCCTGTACATCTCCCTCGCAAAAACCGAGAGGAAATTGCAATCACGTATCTCACTAAGAAATTCTGACGAATATATTGAACGAATCCATCACAATTTATATAATAAAGGGTTGATACGGAATCTCGAATTCATCCTGGCATTCCTTTTCCTCTCCGCCGAAATTTATTCAATCCCGAATCCGCATTTTCGTCCGCACCATCAGCAGACAATTCATTCTCGCACGTTCTCGCGTGAAAAATAGCGTTTAGGAAATCAATTTTCTGTACATATAACCGACTCGGAATGATGAATCACCAGAACACCTCACGACATGTTCAGGAAATTCGAATAAGAACAGCGAGATTTTCATCGTCCTAATTCGAGGACATGAAACGAGGTCTCAGGATGGATGTACAGGCCAAACTCTGCGCATTTTACTGTTATTTCTTTGAATACGAACAGGACTGAATATTGCTGGCAGGCCTCAATGACTTATGATCGGAATCAGGCACAATTTTTTCGTCATAATCAGGGACATTAATAAATGGAATACTGCAGAAGGTGAATCTCAATATATAAAACTAAGTCGGCCATTTTGTTGGTTACACCATTTATAACTCAAGATTGGATGAACTGTTTGTTATAAAAGATTTTTTGTTGGATTCTTCTCTGAGAATTTTGATGAAATGGAAAAAAAAAGGAAATAATTTTCTTTCTTACGACTTACGCCAATAGGTGTCGCTACGGTTAATAGCGATTGGGTGAACTACATTTTCTGATAATATTCACGCATCTGTGTTCATGTGTTATTAAACCTTTTCTTTCCGCACATTACGGTAAATTTCATGACGAAAGTTTTTGAATAAATCCCCATTCTACTATTATCACCATTAGGTGGCAATGTAAACAAATACTGTGTATTTTGAGATGCCTAAACATCTTAGAACTGAAATTCTGAGGTCTTTGAGCAGAAGTGAGTGCCGATTCACAATAGAAAATCTGCTCTATTCATTCTCAAAACCAGGAAAAAAACTTAAAATGTTGTTGATCACACGGTACTACAATGAAAAAATTGTAAAATATAAAAAAAAGGCATCTCTTTACGTCTTAAATATAGAGAATTCTTTTGATGTATGAATAACTGCTTGATTTTGTCTGTTTCTGGTTCTTCTAGACTGGAAAGTGGAAACCGTTTCATTCGTTATGAAGATATAACAATATTTTGAATTTTTTTCGATTTAGAAGATGTGCCATAACTTTTTGATTTTTGAAAATATCTAAAAAAGATGAAAACTTTCAACAAGCATTGGGAATAAGATATTATTTAAAAATTTTTTTCTTTGATTTTATTATTATGAAAAAATAATTATTTAAAATAAAAAAAAAATTTTTTTCCACGAGAAAAAAAATTGAATATAGTTTCTCATTCCCGGCGAAAAAGCACTTCTAGAAAATTTTAATCGTTTTCAGATATTTCCGTAAAAAAAAAAGTTATGGCCCATTGTCAAAATTGATAATATATATATAAAAAAAAAATTAGATATCCTGAAACGGTTTTCATTAATGGTGTTTTCACGAAAACCGAGCCCAGGACACCTTCCGAAGTTTTCACCTATCTGGTTCAGAGGTACCTAAAAAAGTCAAAATCAAGCAATTTGGAATACCCTCTGTACATATTTCAATGCAATAAACTTTTTTGTATATTTTGTACTTTTGTATTTTTTTTGTATTTCACTAATATATTTCCCTGTTGAAAAAAACGAATGGGAAGTACAACTTTATTCATCCCTAAGTCGAAAAAATTTCGCCGTGTCAGCTAGATTATCTAATTGCCACCACCAGATCCTTTACGCTCTTTAGTTTCTGAGATAGATAATGATTCTAAACACTTCTTGGCCAACATTAAAAAATATACCTAACTGTTGTTCCCAGACGATATCGTTTGGCTCAACACATATTATTAAATTAATAATAATATTATTATCGATTGAGGTAATACGAATTCTTCCAGGTCAGCTAGTATAAGTATGTAGGATTCTTTCTGGTTCTAGGGAACTAAGCACCGGGTAATTTGACAACATGTTTGATGAATGGAAGCAAAAACACCGGCAACAAAGATCTTCGAACTACAACCAATGAACCCAATGAGCTTTTAATGTGATGAGCTTTCATCAAATGAATTCGTCTCAAAATCTTGTCTGATAACCCCTTAACAATCTTTAAGTCTTTCCTATCGAATCTGATAATCGTGTTTAAAGCTTACGTCTAACGTCTATTTTTTCCACTAGTTTATGTCCAATTAGACACACACTAGTGGGAAAAATTCTCGTCAGATAGGATCTTCTGAACTGCGTTTAATAATTGTCGACGTTGTTAATGTCTACTGTCTCATTTTGTAATCAACGTTCTTCTATTTTTCTCTAAGAAATCCTTGCTCTCTTTTCCCCGAGCAACCATGCAACCCTCAAGTTATTACTTTATTGACAATGAAAAATCAACGTCATGTCTAAGAACCTGAATAATACTTCTCGAAAATCAGTTAATATCAATAGTGAGAGAAGAATTCATTAGGGAACAGAGATAATATCAGCGTACCTTTGAAGTAGACTAGCCTTTTGTTTCGTCGTCTTGACAGTTTTTTCAAGAATAGGTTAGGTCCTAGCATTTTATGATATGAAGATGTTGTTTACAAAAATATGTAGATGTGAATGAAGTTGTGAGCCTTTCAACTTAAGATCCGAAGACGTTTCCTTGCTTTACCTATTTTGACTCGATGTCAATGCAATGCCGGCCGGGATTTCTCCCAAATGCCCCCCTGTGCACAGGACGGACAGGTGAAGCTCCACACAGGGCGAAATAATGAAGAAAAACCGAATAGAAAGACAGCACGCATCTTGCGCCCCCAATACCAGTCACGAAACGCTGCTGGGGGTGGTGTACCGCGATAGGCCGTATAAAGAACGGTTTTTCCTTTTGAAACGGACTCGAGAGGAGACATGTAACAAGCTGCGTGACTGAGAACACCGATCGTAGGGATTATTGAAAGGGAAACAGGTCTCAAAGGGATGAAAGAGACCACTAGACGGCAGGTGTGAGTATTTCGACACGTTCTTCGGAAGGAATAAAACTGCACGGTTTTTCCCAATTGTGCGTATGTGTGTTTGTTCTATTTCGCCGTTTTATGGCCCTTTGTTCTGCTGGCAGTGTTTCGGCAGGAATATTAGAATATTAGATCATTTGAATCCAGAAGCCTATTGCTCCAAACTAATTTGCAACTTTTCACTTCATACTGTTCAATTCTGGATGCTTTTTTGTCAACGTAATCAATTTTTATACTGTGAAGTGAAAAATTGAGGAACAAATTCGAAAACTACTTCACTACCTTTCAATTCTGAATGCATTTCATGCAATGGAATTCATTCGAGAAGTGCAGAGTGGAACGTCCGAAAAGTAGTTTGGTACAATAGGCTCCAGGTTTGTTTTTTTGTCAGAACCCATTCAAATTTCGTGCAGCAGTTAATTCAGTTTTCAAGCCTCAAAATCTCTGTTACATCGCCTTTGGTTCTTGTATTTAGTACTGTGATTAATCTGTTCACTCTGCGGCAGTTTCGTACAGTTTTCGTGATTATATTAATCACAAGCTCATACCCGCGACTCCGCTCGCCTTATATATCAATTTAAAACAGAACTGATAGGTTCGAAACCCAGCATTTATAACCTCGTATCGAAGAAGAGACAGACACGTGTAGACATGACAAAACTATGTCTAATAATTTCAATAATTTCTTGCTTCAATTCATACTCGTTCAACCTGCTGTAATTTTCAAAGTATCTACTATCAACTATACTGAGAAAAGCATTTTCCAGCAGGAATAAATGCCGCAGATAACAGTTACATTAATTCTTATATTGATTCAAATTGACCATTATTTTGGACGGAATTGAAAATTTTGAAAATGGCTAACTGTCTTCGGCAGTTAAAAAATATGCCGTCGCGGACTCATTTATAGAATTTTTCGAGCACTACAAAATTGTCTCTGACCATGTTTCTCTATCTCTTAAAGTTTATGCAGCGTCACCCGTAAAAGCCAGAAAGTACCGGAATTTTTCATGAAAAATCGATATTTTTCCCATTTCTTCATTATATAGGGATGAATTCTATATGAAAACCTGCAAAAAAATTCTCTACAATATAGCGAAAGTTTCATCAAAAACGGTCATCTGGTTCTTGATTCTATAGAGGACAAACAAACACACAGACATTCACATCTATATTATTAGTATGGATTTTATGTTGTCCCTCTGTCACGGTTTTTAATTATATGTCAAATTTTCGAAAAGGAAGTACTGCCAACCACTAAAGATTAACATTTCTTCAGATGCCAATGAAAGCAGGAACAAAGGGAAGCATGACGGCGTGAATATCCCGGAAAATCTGAAAAACCCTCGTAACTATGACAGCAGAACTTAATCAACCGAAACGAAGGGAAAATACGAACTGAAAGCGCAAAAATCGAAACGACGCTCTTCTCGAATAATCCGGCTAACTAGAGGAGGCTGTGAAATAACTTTGAAGCTTTGAAAGGTGAGCGTCAGGAGCTTCTCCCAATCCGAACCTTGGTGGGAGATGGAGACGACTAAAAATATTATATTCCATAAACGATATCGGTCTGTTTGGAAATTCAATTCATTCGGTTGTAAACAGGGAACTATTCCTGGAATTTACTGATAGGTACGACGGATCATTTGGAATTTGAACTATTGTTTGTAGATTTGCGGGTGTTGATATCCTTTGTACTTTGAGTTTAATTAATTATGCCACATTGGTAGATGATTTTTCCGTATTTGTGTCCAGATTTAATCTGGCGCTATTGTGTTAAAGAGTCTTGTCTTCCTAATGACGTTATGATCGAGAAAGTACCTTTAAGCATTCGGCAAAACTTCAGTACAATGCTATGCAATTACCACTGATCACTGTATGTATAAACAACTTCAGTTTTGCAAATATAAAATGAATATAATACAACGAACAAAGGTATTTATTGTTATAAGTTCTGTGTAATTGAATACTTTGTAACGTTTGAATTTACCGCCTTTGATCTTCGTGGGAAGTTGATACGCGACCGAGTCCAGTCGAGTACGTGACGCCTGAGACGCAAGTTACCCCGCAGAGCTGACGTTGCATCGAAAAAAGCAGTAATTTATTCCCTTGTTCTGACTTAAAATAGTTAACTTAGGCAATTAACAGGATTGGTGAGTACCAAGTTGATCAGACGACCAAATATCTGTTTTTATTAACGATTCATGTGTTTCATATGGGATGAAAGCCGCTTGGGATCCGCCATTTCGAGGATCGTACGAATTTCCATCTGAATTCTTCAACCATCTGACGAATCAACCTTCTTTCTGGATTATTTTACCTATGTTGTAGTTAAATAACTGAATTTCACGGTTCCGTGACCCTCTGATTTTCGATCTCTCGATATATCTGTGCCAGTGTTTCAGTGAAAACGTGGACATTTTTCCTCATCTGAATTGTTTTTGTGTAGATTTAGATTATCAGAGATCTCGGGGAATTGTGGAAGTTTTGCGATGCAAAGAACTGATGTGAATGTTTTTTTTTGATAGCCTATTTGGAAGGAGCTGAGTCCCCAGAATCTTTTTGGAAGAACCAGAATCTTTCCTGGAGGGAGCTGAATCTCCGCATTTTTTTGTGGAGGGAGCTGAGTCTCTGTATCTTGTGAAGAGAGCTACACCTTCGACATTTCTTCGGAGGGATCTAGACATCTGAAGCCTCATTGGAAAGACCAAAGTCTCCAGATCCTTCAATACCTGCACCCTGAAGAAAATTGAAACCTCGACGTTTCTGTCTCAAAAAATACAACCTTCGCCTCTTGCTACAAGGTCTTCCAGGAGATCCAGGAGTTCGAACGTTGGAGAAATTCGAGAGATGGTTATTTCTCTTATCCAGCACCGTTATAGACAGATAAGTCTATAACAACCAACGAAAACACTTGTGAATTGTGCCTCGGACGAATTGTTCATGATTGAACATATTCTTATCCTCGTATAAAATTGTTTTGATCCTTGATATTAGACACTGTAAATAGCTATTGTCATCAGAGAGGAATAAATCTCGACTGTTCAAATTTTGATTATCATTAGCCTGAGTAGAAGCATATTATTTCCTTTTACTTCATACAAATGTAAGGTGGTCTCATGCCCTGACTAGCTAGAGCATCTATCGTTAAATTATTAATTATTATTACACAATTGGTGAAAAACTTATGGCACAATTTTCCTTGTATTTACACAATTGAAAACCAATGTGAAAGGGTGTGATATCTATTGTAACCTTACAACTTTCACAAATAACAGAAATCACCTTTGTCTTGATCTGTGATACTTTCACTTCACAGAACCAAAAAATAACCTGCAGGTACCTCTTTAACAGATAAGCTAAGATGT
Source organism: Hippodamia convergens (assembly GCA_038502775.1). Classification (NCBI taxonomy): domain Eukaryota; kingdom Metazoa; phylum Arthropoda; class Insecta; order Coleoptera; family Coccinellidae; genus Hippodamia; species Hippodamia convergens. Next base: position 21,940,437 of record CM076612.1, on the reverse strand, counting down.
TTTCTTCTTTTTCTGTAGTACCGATTGACAATGGACGTAACCGAGAAACTCCTGTCAAAGTTCCTACACATAATTAGGTTTATAATTATTTTGAATTTATGAATTCAATTTTAATTTCTGATCACAGGCTACCACAGTTAGCGTTATTTTAAATTCAATACTTCAAAATTATTAACATAATCATGTGTACGGACAATCGGCACTCACTTCTGCGCAAAGACCTTAGAATTCCTAGGCTGAGACGTTTAGGCAACTCAAAATACACAGTGATTATTTACATTGCCATCTGAAGGTGATAATGGTGGAATGGGGATTTTTTCAAGACATTTCGTCATAAAATTTTCCGTAGTATTCGGGAGAAAGATAGGTGTAATAACACATGCACTCAGAGGGTAAAATACCGTCTGGCCTCTGAAACCGTATCATCAAAACAAAGTTAGGCATGAAAGACATAAGTGTTGATGAACCTACTTACTTTAGAATAGGAACAAAGATGAGGTCGGTTATTGCAGAAGATACTCACCTTTGAAAATGTCCATCAGGATGTATCCTCGTATGTTTTTTGATCTTCGCAGGATCCACCGACTGATCATTGACGTACCACGTGAGATTCACTGCGGGGTAAGAGGAATCAGAAGAGCAATTCGCTCTCAGCATCTCTCCGACTCTATACTTTGTCTTGAAGCCACTGATGTGAGGGTCGGTTCTCGGCAACTCAACCACCTATATACACCGATACATGTATCAAAAGTGTTATACAATCTCCTCTACTTACTTCTAAATGCGACTTCTTCATGTCTGTGAAGAATGAAGGTTGATCTGCTGTAACTTCGCAGCTGTAAACTCCGCTTATGTCTTGATCGGCGTTCATCAAGACAACGCCAGTAGCTGTCGAGTCTTTTTCTCTGACATCCAGGCTTAAACCGTTTATTCTGAACTGTTTAATCGGTTTTTCGTCTTTCGGAGTGTACCTGAAGAACTCCCTGCCGTGTCTGTACCATTTCACTGAGTAGAGGTCATCCCCTTCAAGGTCGTAGGTACAGTTCAAGATGGCGTCGTGTCCTCGAATGACCGCTGTTGGAACGTAGATCTTCAGGTCCTTCAGAGCAAGACATCCTGTAAAGAAATTCAAATTAGACAATCATGATAGATATAAACCAGTCGAGGTCGGAAATTAACAAACTGAAGGTGGAACAGATGATGCTAGTAAGGAAGGAGTCATATTATTGGCCTGAATTATGAGATTCTCGATGGAACTGGAGGACATCTGAGAACTCATTGAAACTATGGAGATTGAATATTCCAATTAATCTCGATGAAGATGCCAGTATTGTATAGTCTATTGTAATGGAAGGATGCCAAAGTTAAACACAAGATGGATCAACGCCATAATCGGCTACTCAAACATGACCAATTGCCGGAATACCCTTTCCTTGAACTTGAGGAATTGTTACGACTGAAATCGATGCCGTGGGATCTCGCATAACTTCTCAGAGCTTGAACTGCTGACAAACTTTAGAAGTCTCCTAGGAACTCTCTGAAGGTTGTTTACCAGGATCTGACCCGCTGTGAGTTCTTACGGCATATCCAGACGGTTCGTTCAAGTTAGCCACATTCAAATTGCAAGTTATGAGTTCGCAAACGCAGATCTGTTCCGAATTCAGCATGAGGTGCAGATGGTTTCGCAAAGGGTGGATTATTACGAGGAATAAATCAGAGGGGAACTAGGAACGTTGTAATGCTGTATGAGATACCTCGAGGACACTCATACTAATGTATATAATCTTCTGAATACATCGATATAGCATAAACGAAAGTCCCCATCAAAAAGGATATCAAGTTGAAATTTATTTTGAAGGGTTTTATTTCAGATATCCTATCCTATACTACTGAAATCATGAATGCGAAAGGTTGTGAGGATGTGAGTATGGATGATAAGTAATTTGACAAAACAACGATTATTAAGCTAGTCAGAAGAATGTCTCGGAGTGTCAAACGACGTTTTTCGTTTGACACCAGGAGTTTCAAAGAGAAATCGTAGATATTTCAGTGTATGCCTTTTGTATATATTTTATTGTATTTTATCTATTGTTGACGATGTCTGCCGTACGATTTTCCTGCTCAGTTGAAAAGCCATAACAGTCTGCTGCATCTCGTCCTGTTACTCAGTTCCTGAAAATGGTGATTCTACTCGCCGAAACTAATTGAGCGTACGTGGATTTGCAGTCATATTAGATGAATTTGTTTCACCAAAATAAGGCATTATATGTCTCCCATTAAATAACCCTTTTTGATGCCTATAACATCGTTTTGAAAATTAATCAGGAGCATTTTTCATAAAGAAAATTGAAGTAATGCATTACTTTTTTTGTGTTTCTATTTAATATTTTTTTGATTTATTTCATTATTTACTACACTTTTATCTAAAATCCATGTCCTAATAGGCCAAGCAAATTAGCTGTTGAAGTTGCTCAGCAGTCCCATGAGTGTGTGGTTATTGTTGTTGACGACACTGCCTCTTTTGTAATTTTGACTGCTCCAGCCCCTAAGTGCACCAAATTTTTTTTACTTAAGCCTGGCAAAGGCAAGCAAGACGATAAATTGCCTATTCCTTCTTGCACTACAAGTTCTTCTCTCTTTTTCGAAAAACAACATATTATTCCTTCATGTTGTAAGTGGCTTGGTTGAGGACAACTGAAATTATTGAAGACGTTGAAAATCAACTGAATCAATTATAATAACAAACTAGGGACTCATAAACTAGTAACTAACAATAACTCTTGTTTCTAAGAACAATATATTACATATTTTTAAATACGTCTCTAGCGAGTGTTGTCTAGCTGCTGCTTCAGTTAGAGGCAAGTATAAATGAGGTTTTGGTTAAAAATTTTTCGAACATCTCGTACCACAATACATTTTATTGCTTGAAATAATTTTTATAAAGGCTGCCATGCATTTCTTCCCTGCCTCGTTGACCTTATCGGCAGAAGCATTAGAGTTGCTTAACAATTCTGCTGCTTTCAGCGGGTTTGTGTTTATTTCAAACGTCCTTAGGAATTTAATTTTTCCTTTACCAAAAATGATTACGTAGTGTCACAGCCATTAAAAGAATGAAGAAATAATATGTTGTTTTTCGAAACAGATGTAAACTTGTAGTGCAAAGGAGAAAAGACAACATCGTCTTGCTTGCCTTTGCCAGGTCCTAATAAAAAATATTGGTACACATAGGGGCTGGAACAATTAAAATTACAAGAAGGTCAGTTTCCTCTCCAATCTTATCCACACACTCATGAGACTGCTGAGCAACTTCAACAGCACTAGGTACGATTAAATGATCAGCACTCTCAGCAGGATGAGCAACACTGCGCGATTTTACATTTGGATAGGAGGAGGCAGGTTACGTTTTCATCACAATTTGCTGGTCTCTCATTCTATAACATTTCGTTCTAAAGCTCGTTGTTTCAAGGATATTAAACGTTTTATAATGAAAAATTGTTTTTTTTTTCAAAAAGTGTAAGAATTTGCCATATTTCGACGTATGATTTCTATGAAATTACTTCTTTAAAATTCGATGTCGTAGTACTTTTAAGAATCAGAATTTAATGCTGAACACTTATGGTTATTATTACGAAGTTTTTGATAAAGTGCTTAGTTCAGGAGCTATTCGAGAAAAACCTAAAATAGTCCGAAAATTTCGAGGTTTTTCGAACGTCACGACATACGCTCCACTGGGAAATTGGAGAAAGCTCAAACTACTCTTATTAGAGGCCTAAAAGAATGATTGAAACAGTTTCCCGAACTCCACCAATTATTTCCAGGCACACCATTTTTTGAAGCTAATTTGCTTGGCCTCTGAGTCTAATAGTTGGTTTTCGAATAATTAATAGAAACTCACACTCAATTATGAGTTTCACGGACTGTCAAAGTTAATATTGAATTGGAACTTGGGAAGGTAAGGAAAAACTGACACCATATATTCCCGAAAACTTCATCGGGTTCCAAGTTAATGAAATTTATCGTATCCAAACAGCATCTCTCTCGACTTCATGACACCGAAACTCGTTCACAAAAAAGCTTTTTGTTCGGCGAGTCAACCGCCTCTTCACTTTGCCTCTGCGAAAAGTGCGCCCTTAGCAAATGTCGCAAAATGACCTTTCATCTCTGGCGCACGCCTTACAAATTGAATACAACAATTTCGGAAGTTGTCACGTGCATGCGTTCGCTTTCACCGCACGTGATCCAGCTGGAAATGGCAGCACTTACCGGAAGTGGGATGTAGTGAGAGTGAAGTGCCGAAATAAGAACCGGATGTATTGCCTGGATAATCGACCGGAAAATGGATTTCGATGAGGGCAAGGGGTCACATTTTTTCAGGAGGAGTGCGTTCGAATGGACAATTGGAAATTGGAACGTCAATTGCGGATGTTTTCACTGGCTGCACGGTTACATTGAAATGAGCGACTGCTGGAAAATAAACACCGCATGTCGGAAAATAGCTGCAGGTCAAATTGGCTGGAATTTAATCATTCAGTAGTGCGGAAGGTTATTAAATTGAGAAGACTGCATGTCTAGATTCAGAGGTAGAGGCAGAAAAATTCAGTGAACACGTTGTACATTTGCATTTAATGTCAGTTGTCAACGTCGATTGTGTAATGCGGCACTGATGAAGACCAATGAGTTGGAAACCGGTCTGCCAGTCACTCTTTCTTTCGATGGCAGCCCGTTCACCTGCAGTTCACTTCATAATTCAGATTTTTGCTAGTTCACTTCCATTTATATCATGAGACTTATCTACTTGCATTGAGGTCATCTGTGTAGAGTTGAGCACTCTTCCTTCATTGACCTTTCAAATCCGAAAGTGCCCCTGCCAGACCCTGCATTATATATCCTCGGTTATCAAAGTTTTAAAGTCATAAGTGTTTTTATGATTAGATATTCCACCTTTGTCATACAATGATCCATTTCTCAAACTGCCTCGAAGATGAACAAAATTATTCCAAGTATCGTGCTGAAAGGCCATTAATTTTTTGTGAGTATATCCTATCTTCCAACTCAATAAAGATATGAGGGGAAGACTTTCAAGGCCAACTAGGCTTGATTAAAGTATTTCCCGTTCAGCAACTCGTAACTAGGTTAACAGCAGTGCGACAAATATTCGCTAGGCAGGCGATTTCGGTGTTTTATTGGCCAAATTATTATCTACATCAAACGAATAATTGTGTTTACAACATTCCATGTACTTGTGGAAAAACTTATACAAGACCTTCAGAGAAGAGAGAGCGAGAAAATTGAAAATTAAAAAAAAAATTATTAGATCGAAAATTGTAACAATTTGAAAGAAACAGTGTCCTCAAATCAAACAAAACCAATTAAAAAAAATCGCCTCATTCGTTGAGTTCAAATTTCTGAATATTTTGTACTATTTATAATCTTTGAACTCTCAGGTAAATGATTAAAAATTCTTGTACAGCTATTTGCAGGATGTTCTGTGTAGTGGATAGTTCGAAGTTTGACTCAGTTTTAAGGTTAATAATTCTGCATGTGTTCTGAAAGACAGCGAAGGGTATGAAAATTCCCCGGAATTTTGTATTTCTTCATTTTCTAATGTTATGCTTGTTGGTTTGATTTATTATTACTGTGCATAGATAGGATTCGATCAACTTCAAAGCTTTTCCCTCTTTTTTTCATGGATTTGAAGTTGATTGAGCAGATGTCCTTGATTTATTGCTTTTGACATATCCAAAATCATTGAAAGAACTAATTTGTCCGTCTAAAACAGTTTTTTTCGTGAGTGTAATGAGAGTTTTGTGGACTTTTTTTCAGGAGTGTGCTAGAGAAGAAGTCGCATGTTGGTGTGTTAGGATTTCAGGCAGAGTTTGGTTAATTTTTTTTGCCAGAGAAGTTGCTCGGAAACCACTCACAGAACCTTTCTGTGGTATAGCAACATTTACATATAAGAAGGAGTTTCTGGAGAAGAACAAAACTGAAAGACAAACACTCTGACAGAATCTCCCAAGGTTGGATCACCCAAAAAGTTCCTTCGGAATTTTGAAACTGAAACCAACTACACCTTCTCACTGGCTTTCTTACAGGGCATTGTCGTCTCAGAAAGCACTTGCTGAGAATGGGCGTATCGGACACTGACGAGTGTAGATTCTGTGGGGAGGAGGAAGAAACTTCTATTCACCTAGCCACAGAATGCTTTGGCATTGTGAGCCAAAGGAAACAATGCTTTGGTCAAGGAACCTGTAGGAGTAAGGAATTAGCCTCACTGAAGCCTTCCGAGATATTGGATTTCATAAGATCTCTAGGACTGGAAGGCGAGCTGTAAACCTTTGTCAGGGAGTATAATAGACCATCTGGTTGCAGTGGACTGTAGCCCCTTGCAAATTTTTAACTATTGATTAATTTTGCTGAAGGATATTTAATCTAACTCACTGGTAGGTATGTTTATTTTTTATTATTTTCCCCTTTTCTTGATCATTAAACAAAACAGATGCCAGAGATTGTCGTTGGATCAAGATAAAAATATGACTAATTTATCAGCAAGAATATTTTGATTGATGTGATAGAAAAAAATGGGAACATTTCCAAATTAGGTAGGTCAATGTCCATGTTCATGAATGTAAGATGACATATTGAGATAATTTACGATAATTCTTGAAATTTGCTCAGACTTTGCAACGTTGGGTTAGATTGAGAAAATCTTCGATTCCGAAAATTCTTAAAATTTGGTAGAATTTCCATTGGAATTCAATGACGAGATGGGATATTCCAGTTTATACCGGTATGACCTCACTTCAAATGGGGTGTTGCTTCAGAACCGATAGGTTATCGAAAAAACTTATTTTGATTGAAATGGATTATCCAATAACTACTCGCATCGTATCCACTAGAATTCCAATAACAATAATTTGTCGGATTTGGTAGATACTATCGATAACACCTGAATGTGGAATTGAAATCATAACGCTGATGTTCGGAATTGTGTCGAAATAATTCATAACAATGTGGTGCATCAGATAATGCCTGATGAAAATGTAGGTACGGTCATTATCATTTGCGGGAACAATACACACAGTTCGTGAGTTTCTAGTAATACGAATATATTAGGCTGGAGCACTTCGATCGATGGCCAATAAAGAATAATTACAAATATACCTTTTCATTATGATGGGGTTGCTTGATATCAACAGTAAAATTAACGAATGTTGTATGCAAATTCTCGTTATCTATTGATGTTGATCAGATGATATCCCACCCTTAATCTCTGCATTCGTGGTGGCATCTCTGATGATACCTACAACTAGCGATTGCATCTCAATCATACAGGTTGCAATTATATCCCACATCAAACGTGTAGGTGGGTCTCGTGCTGAATAACAAAGATAAGCGGTAACCCAGACCAATTAGCGATTGCTCAGCGAGCTGCCAAGGTATATATCTTCTGCATCTGATACAAATGAACACTGTTTCAGGTTTGAAATGTATTATCTCGATGTTTCCCGAATGGGAACACTCCCGAAACACCTGAACGCAGACTTCGGTCTGTGGACCGAATGGAAACAGAAGCATTCCATTGAATGAGAGAAGAATGAAATGAGAATAATATGAAATCAGATGCAACCTTCAATTCGATCGTGTTCTGTCAGAAAACATGGAGACAGACTGCGGTAAAGTACCTCAAAATTGACTTACATTAGGGAAGAGGCTTTACAAGGGTTATATAATTTATTTGTTTTTCATTTGTGAACGTCAGTTTCTAAAAACACAATATTAATCAAGAAAGTTTATTTAATCAAGTCACTAACTTGTAAAACTGACAGTCAACATGCAAAATTTTTACAACTCAGTAGTATTATTTACACTAGAAAATTTTGTTTTATCATCATATATGTTGAAAATCATGGTACAATTGTTATTACTAGTAACACAGATTTTTGATGATGAAAGAGTTGATGCTGATGGTGATGAACCATTTGTTGACTCAGAAATTGCTGAACTCGAGGACTGCAGAACATTTTTACTCTCCTCACTCCCAAATAATTTGCCAGACATTTCGATTTCTTTTGTTGACCGAATCATCGACATAACTCATCACAATTTCTGTGCTCTTTCACCCTCCTGCACGCGTTAGTGCTAAAATATTTCTGGGTCTTTTAAACCTAAATATTTCGATATTTGCTTTGGGACACCACCAATAGGGTGCGGGCCAGCATTAAGGAAAATGCATTTTCCATGTCAGTATGTCAAAAAAAATCTTAGGTTTTCTGATCCAGGAGGCCGAAGATTTACATATTTTCTGTATAACATGCGGGGCTGCAGCCATCATCGGTTATAGTTAATATTCTTGTTGTTAATTTTTTTTTGCCGCAATGACACAATTCCATATCTTCTATATCATTCATGTTTAAGAAGAGAATTTCGTCACATCGACAACATCCAAAAATCCCAAGTATTGTTACAATTTTCTCCAGCAACCACTGGGGTCATCAGGAGCATATAAAAGAAATGGTTCAACTTCTTCTTTACTTAATACCTTGGCTTTTTTGGCGAATAATGCTCATTTTTTCGTTTCAGAAACGCTTTTACAAATAAACGTCATATTTTTCAATGAATTCTTTAAGAAAAACAAACCTGCGAACAGGGACGTTTCCTTTGATTTTCAAGCAGCTTTTCAGCATAGACCATTTTGCCCATAAAGTGTTAGGGCTCAATTTAGCTGATAGTTCATTTTTGTTTTGCCACTATTTGAAGTCGTCGTATTCTCGCACCTGCCTTGAAGCTGATTTTGCAGGTAATAAACTTGATGCTACACTGCTGACTGCCTCAATAATTTCTTTAGATACATTCATTTTCGCCTTCGCCATAACAAATGTAAAGAAAAATAAACAGACATGTTCATGGCAACGCTTATGACATTTGCGACAAATTATTGAGATTTTTTTGGAATTTATCTAACCTTTTTACAAATGAAACAAATAAAATATGAAACAATACACGCAAAGTAATGGGTTTTACTGGCTCAAGGTGGTAACTGACTCGCCTGCTGCTCGTCAGTTATATCCTCCATTCGCCAGTAAAAACCCTTTTACCTTGCTAGTAATGTAATATACTATATTTAGGTAGTGGGATCTCGAGTTGAAGACCGACAACATCAAAAATATAGAATACTTTATCAAACTTGCGATGTCACTCACGTTTAATTTCATTGTGAGATTCTAGTGTACACTATATAATGCTTCTTTTCCCTCGAAAGCCTATTCAAATAAATCATATTCACTTCAGTCGAATTCCCATCAAAATCTGATATTTGGTTCTGAAGTTATGTTGACAAACTACATGATATGTGACTGATATGAATAGGATCATAAGGATATGTAATGCTTTATCCAAACTCCAGTTATCAAAAGATTCTCTGAAACTGGCTGAAAACTATTCTTTGCTTTCTCGATTCAAATGGAACGTGACTTCATTAGCTTTCGTGCTTCGAAGTAGAGGCAAGTAGGAATGGGAAGATTTTGGTAATTTCTTTCCTAAATGCGTATTCCTTCAACCTGTCATTTCTCGCGAAATGAATTAATATTGAAACGTTTTTGTTCAAACTCTTATAGAGTTCTCGCTCCTGAATCGACATTAATATGACGTTGGCATCACGAATACTGTAGATTCACTACATCGACCTTCTTGAGAGTCTATCCTTTGATCCCACTAATTTCCATCGGTTCGGAACCACGTTGAAACGTCAGAATCGGATTAAACGAATGACCAACAGAAGGAGGACTCAACTTTCTGTTCCTCCCGAATAAATCAGTGCCGAAACCCGAAATTCCCGCCACGGAGTTTTTACCCCAAATAAATCAAGCCGTCGGAGCATTCACCCCTGTCCGAAGTCGTGTCGATTGGAATCCCCTTGTTTACCTAATTCCTCCATTTTCGGAGTTGCCCAGAGATCACGTAATTGATTGGAGTTGGGATCGGCGTTTTTCGTTTTCGTTGACTGAGATGTCCGATATGTTGTTTTCGGCCTGAGGTAGATCGGATTACTCCGAGAGCTAGACTCGGATGACGCAGTGTTTGCCTTCTTCGGTTTCAGGAAGGCATCAGTGGACAGATTCGGATGGTGAATTCCATCCAAAGTTCATGCTATTTCTCTGTTGGAGGAAAACATGGAAGAATCAGGAATGAACACACGAGAATGAAGAGCTTACTAACGCTAGTGATGCTATTTCAAAACTTTTCTGTAGATATCTTTTGGAAAGAGATATGTCATCAGGAAGTTTAACAGTCGAAAGAGGCATTTTAGGCCTCACTACGCCTAAACCTTCAACCGTCCATCCATTTTTATTTTTGAATTATTAATGATCTTTTTTCTCGTATTAGGTTAGTTGATAATTTACCTTTTAATTTTAACCTACGGCACTGGACTCGAGTGCTCTATTCAGGGGGTTTATTTATCAGACGGCTCGAGGCACTTGGCGCTAGACGCTCAATTTCTTGAGTGTTAGCAGATGTCGATTCAAAGAATCAAGATTCCTGAGAAAACATCAACCTGAGGGTTTCAAGGTCTCGAGGGAAAAAGAGTTCATGGGGTACCTCGAGAAAAATAGGGACACTCGATTGGAGGATTTCAGGAAAGTCAATCAGAGAACGGGAAGAGGGTCGGTCAGAACGTGGAGTATTAATTAGACGAGGTTCCGAAGAGCCGATTAGACGAATCTTTCGATGAAGTGATTAGACGGACACTAATCGAAAGTTAGACGTTAGATTTATAAGACGAAAACATCATAGACGTGCGTTCAGTGACTGAAATCCCGAGTTCTTGTTGTCCTTGTTTTTTAATTCATTAAACATTTTATTAAACTACCTGATGCCTAGTAATTTCCCTAGACACAGTCAAATTCCTACATACATTTATGCGAATAACATACGAAATCTAGTGAGCAGCTCCTTGACAACAAAAATCTCTCATTGGTTTTTTTATATAGGCCTTCCATGAGCAAATAAAACTTATGTTTCTGAATCCATCTCAATTTTGTGCTAAAAATCTCTGAAATAAAATCAAACGGAAAAATCTTTCCTACGTAAATTTTGTCAAGAGCAAATTGGTTTAGAAAATTTGTTGCGTAACAATGAACGAACAATAAAAACTTGAACTTTCAATTCTTCTTGTAAATTTTTGCAGTTACTAATCAAAATCAAGTCACGAAAAAGTAACAAATATAACTTCATTGGAATAGGTTCAGGGAGGCAGGTTCCATGTTGGAATGACCAAGGCTTGGTGAGCGACGAAAAATAACACCTGCTCTGATCGTGTCATCATCTTTTCGACGAGAAGAAAGCCTACATCTACGTGTAGAATGCTATGCAATACTCTTCAAAATGCAGATGGGATCCAAGTTCCCATCGAAACCATCAGACGACGTTTGAAAGAGGTGAATCTACTTTTTTCAGAATCCTTAAATGATCTGCGAGAGCTCCTGCCCCGTTTATGGAACCAAATTCCTCAAGAAATGTTCAACAACCTCGTGTGTAGTATGCTAAGATGTCAAGCTGTTATTGATACCCGTGGGGGCCATACATTGTATTAACAGCCTTAAAATGCTTGAATTTTCTAGGAATAAAATCTCGTTATTTTACTCGATTTTTCTTAACCATCCTGTATACGCTGCAGACCTACAGGCTAAAATTTATTTATTTCCTCTGCAACTTGAAATCATATTACATAATATTCAATATTACAAAATCTCATTTAAACTATACGTTTCTGTAATTTAAGTAAATATCCCTAACTCATGTGGAGCAGTTTACTCAATTTCGACATTGAATATCAGCAAGCCAAGGCATCATTCGATTTCTTTTTTTTCCAAATTATCAAATCGTTATTGTTTTGTTTTTTCTACTTTTTGTTTTTGTGCCACAGATTGTGATCAATTACGAATTATTTCATAGTTTTTGTAGATTTCAAGTGTTTTTTTAGTTTTTTTTAAACTATAATTTATTTTTTTCTTGTGACAGTTCTCTTAGGATTTTCTCTCCGAGTCGCTGAAACAAAGAACAATCAGAACATTGTTTTAAATACCAGAAAAAAAGGCCAAATTCTTTCAAAAAGTTGTTGTCTAACAATGAAAAGATAGAAAACACTTCGGACTCCAGAGCTGCGTAGCGACACCTTCGTCAGATAATTTCTGGGTTTCATTGAACATTTCAGAATCGTCAGGAAAACCCTAAGAAAACATTCACAAAAATGCAAAAACCTTCCATAAAATACTTCAATATTTATAATTTTCCTTTTCGAGAGGCTCTTGAGTGTTTCATATAAATTCGCCCTGTATTTTTCTATTATCCACACGACTTCACAATAGGAAATTTAGCATTTTCATTGAATATTGTTTGTATGTCAACCAATTGGCGAAAGACTTGGATCCTGGAACTTCAATTTCTTATTATTCTTATCATCTCAATTGATTTTGAACAAACTTTTGATGAAATTGTTTGGCCTTAGATGCTTGAAACGTTTGCTTATTTCCAATTGGTGAAAATAACGCTGGGAATTCTGATACATACATGAAGTTCAAGTAAATAAAAGCGTGTTAAAAATAACAACCAAACCGATGCCCAAAGGCGATTTTCAAATTACGTGTTCCCGCCTCCACAAACTCCCAGAATGAGTGGACTACCTCTGTATTCCCTCAGGAAAATCTCATTGGCAGTCTGGGCTCAGAACATAAATATCCCATTAGGGATATGTGCCGAAACGTGCGAGTTCTTGATCAAAGCGGATGCAGATTCTACTTCCGCAAAAGCTGTTCTTGTTTTTCCCTCCCCTAACCCCTCGCCGAATTCTTGGAATGAACTTCAGCTGTGCGCTGCATATGAATGTGTAGTTGTTTCGTTGAAGATGTTAAGCCGGCTCTAAAAAAATTCGGTGGTTCGGGGTGGGATTATTATGTTGATTCGTGTTATAGAACCGTTGAGTCGGTTGGCGTCCTGAATATCAATGACTGGAGGGTCGTATTTATCGCATAAATGATAGTTATGGCCAGTTTATTGAATTGTAAATGAGAGTTTGGTCGATCACGGTGTTTTCCCCAGGCAGTTCATAAATTCGCACTTTGTAACTTGGAATACTGAGTGGAATATTTGATGAATACACGCATATTGCGTATCGAACGGCCTATGTTAGTAGAGCGCTTCAAAACAAGCATTTTTATGGTTAGGTTAGGTTGAGCTTTATTCGTTCATTTTGGCATCGATTTGCTTCTGATGAATTAGTGCAAAAATCTAAAAAGTAGATTTGAAAGTTTAAGTTTTCATTGTTCGTTCATTGTTTCGTAACAAGTTTTTTAAAATGATTTGCTCTTGACAACATTCAAGTAGGAAATATTTTTCTCATCGATTCATCTTCTAAATTGCTTAGTGTCCACATAATGGAATGCAGCACAATTCAAAGTGAATTCTATCACATTATTCTTGAAATTTATTGCTTCTCAAGAGTTTAGGGATTTCGTATTCAATCGTTTTGAAAAGTATGGAATCTTCGAGAAAATCGCTGTAAAATCGTTTAAAAGTCAATAACAACTTGAATCGATCCGATAAAAATCAGTATGAGACATTTCGTCAATCTGCTCGGCTTTCTTCTGAAGTTTGGTTCTTTGCATAGTCTTCATGAATGTTCTTATTTTGATGGAGTCAGTTTATCAACGGATTCGATTCGAAGTTCGAGTCCAACGTTCAATCGAAACCATCAGACGACGTTTTAGAGTGGTGAATCTAGGTTCTAGACGTCCATTAAGAAGGGGTTCCATTAACACGTGACCATAAGCATCAAAGACTGGAAAGGGCAAGTCTGCATATCAATTGGAACGATCAATGGCGTATTTTCCTTTTTACTGATGAATCCAGATATGAACGATTTTCAGATTCTCGAAGAATAAGGGTATTGACAATCCCACGCATACTCCGTGATGGTCGCTATATCCAAGAAGTCCATCCATTTCGAGGGTGTAGTGTTATGGTATGTTTCAACGGGCGCACAGTTCTAGGTACACATTTTTCCTGGGAATATCACCGCCTTACACTATAGGGAACGTGTCATTGACAATGTTTTGCCAAACTTTCACGCTGCTATTGGTGAAATTTTCAATTTCTAGACGATAACGCTAGACCGCACCGTGCAGCCATAGTTGAGAATGCGCTCGAGGAGCTTGTTATTCCACATTTACCAATACCTCGGCACTCACCAGATTTGAATTGCATAGAACATGCATGGGCTATGCTCTAAAGAAGATTAGATAATCATCAACCTACCCCAGAATCCTTGAATGATCTGAGAGAGCTTCTGCTCCGTTCATGGAATCAAATTCAATGTTCAACAACTTCTTGTGTAGTATCTAAAGAAGATGTCAAGTTGTTATTGATACCCGTTGAGGCCATGCATTGTATTAACAGCCTTAAAATGCTTGAATTTTCTAGGAATAAAATCTTGTTGTTTTACCCGATTTTTCTTAACCATCCTGTTTACGCTGCAGACCTACAGGCTAGAATTTATTTTATTTCCCTCAATTTTAAATCGAATTAATATGAATTTTCATCACAAAATATCATTTAAACTATATCTTTCTGCAATTTAAGTCAATATCCCTAACTCATAAAGAGCAGTTTTATTCCAATCAGGAATTTCATTGAAAAAAAATTGAAGATGGTTTAAGAGGTACAATGTTGGAATTGATACAAGACTCTGAATAGGAGCTGAAGGCCCTATTTATTTGAGTCTCTTCCATTGATTGACAAAATGCTATATTTTAGGGTGAAGATTGTTACTCTGGTTCTATGGTCTATGTCCTTTTTCGTCTGGGTCCCAGACAAACTTCCTACGTAACATCTGGCAATAATGCCAGAGGTCCCGCACGAAATCGGCTTATACAAGAACTAGACCGTTCTCGGAGCTCTTCTGTGATCAAAAGAAATGGCGGAAACGTAATGAAAGGGCGTTTGTTGGAATCAAGAGCCTTTGGGCCCCTTCCATTTTTAATGACGTTCTTTACCTGAATTGCCGAGCCTACTGGTGAAAAGTCCCTTTGAATTATTTAACGTTTTCATTCATTTTCCTCTCGAATTCTGAATTAATAAGTGTTCGCGAAGGCTGACGAATCCAGCTGTCATTATTGATTGTTATCGAGTATAGGAGGAGGGTATCTTCAGAGGTACGGATTTAGAACATCGTATTCAGTAACACCTTTGAATTGATAATGAGAATCAGCCCTAAAAACAATTCCTGTATTCATAAACGGAGGAATCTAATATCTTCTGAGGAAGAAGGACTAAGAGTTTAAATCTTCCTCCGAAAAGTCTTTGATTCGATATGTATCGATGTGCCCATTAGTGCTTTTGTAATCAATGAAAAAAAATGAATAGTTCTCATGACATCCGGGATTATTTCTATTTGTGCCAACTTCACCCTCAGCACCAAAAGTTTCAAATTTCCATGAATATGCCAATATTTAGTGCCTACCTAGTGCCTATTAGTGCCGTTAAAACTGCTGAGATATCATTTTTAGGTTGATAGTAATCGAGTGTTGTTTTTCAGCAAGTGTGAAGTTAGCAAAAATTTGAAAGCAATAATTCTGAAACTATGTCAAATATTTAGTGCCTTAACAGTGCTAATTGGTGCCGTATAAACCTTTGCATGCACCATCATAGTTTTTTAGTTATACGCAATTATATTACCCCATTAATCATCATCTGGATACTACAATAAATAATTTTTTTTTGTACATAAGTACATAATCAATTTCATTCTTCGAAATTTAGATTAGCGTTTCGAGTCGTATGCGCTTGATTCGCCCAGACGATAATAAAATATCCCGATGTCCTCGAGTTTATATTACACAGAATGAATCGCATAACTCTCCATAGATGGCGGCATGTTATTTAAACATAAAATTGCTTATAACTAAAAAAACTATGATGGTGCATTGAAAGATTTATTCGGCTCCAATATTAAAGCACTAAATATTTGACATACCCTGAGTTGCAGGAACGTCCATTGAATTTAGTGCTCCCTCAATTCTCCATTAAACGAAGTATTCATGGCTACCGTCTATGGATATTCCGTTTGAGGCAGAATTAAGGCAACATTAAATTTTAATGGACATTACTGAAACTGTTAGTATGAGAACTAGTGCTTCCAACTTTTCGCTAACTTCACACTTGCTGAAAAACAACACTCGATTACTATTAAACTGAAAATGATATCGCAGCTGTTTTAACGACACTAATAGGCACTAATTAAGCACTACATATTGGCATATAAATTTCATGTAAATTTGAAAATTTTGATGCTGAGCATGAAGTTGGCACCGAAAGAAATGATCCCACATATAATGAAAACTTTTCATTTTTTTTCATTGGTTCCAAAAGCACAAATTAGGCCTAAATATTGGCATATGAATGTAATTGATATTTGAAACTTTTGGAGCTGAGTGTGAAGTTAGTACCAAAAACTTGAATCGTCAATATCTCGAAAATGACAATGGTGTTATCATTGATTCGAGCGGCACTAATAGGCACTAATTAAGCACTAATTATTTAATATAGTTTCAGCATTAGTGCTCCCAACTTTTCGTTGATTTATTTTCATCAAGGCACTTGGCCTGGCTGTCCAGCACTTCCATTCTTACGAAGGAGTAAAAAATTTTATCGATTCAAAAGATGATCACTTTTTTTGTATGCTACTCCAAAGATAGGAAAAAGTTGTGGGCAGCGATGGACAATACTTCGAATCACAAATGTATAACAAGTTTCTTATAATAAAGCTTCGAATTTCGGGAAAAACGGCAGAATAAAGTTGTACACTTATTTTTATTATTGGTTTTCCATGAAGCGTGAGACTTTTTCCATGCTTATGGAGTATACGTTTCTCGGTTGTAATCTCCTCCGGGCATCTCTCACGGATCGACTCCGCGACTGCTGTTCTGTATCAGATTTCACCCTGTTCCAATTCCGGGGCCGAAAATGAAGGTTTACGTACGCTCCGCAATGTAATCGCGCCCTCTAAAACTCCCATCCTGCGGAACGGCATACAAAACCCCTAATCTGGTCCATTTTTCAGTGACGAACGAATCAGCTCCTTCTTTTGTGCGTGCCGTTCGACCTGCGCTCGCTCGGAATCATCCATTTCAATTAGGGCTTTTTGAATTATTCGTTCGGATAGGGCCCCCCGGTGGCCCCATTCATTACCCATTCATTAGGGCGTAATTCTGACCCATTCACGACGAATTAAACTGGCTTTGGTCAATTACGAAACGAGTTTTCTGTGTTGGGGCTTGCGGATGTCGGTTCTTTTTCCGTGGAACGTTTTCGGAGTCGCCACTGTTTGCAGTTTAATAATGTAGCCGGTCGCCGTACTTGGATTGTTCTTCTGCTGTATGGCCACTTGTCGGTCCTCGTTTGTTATTAATGGCGAATTTCGTAGGGTCCGCGATTCTCATGCTGATTCGACCGAGGGTTTGTATGTGAGGCACCAATCTTCGAGGGCCATTCAGCTGGCAGAGCTGCATATATTTTTCTTCGTACTCGAGTACTCTAGGTCGACTGGGGAATGAGATAATCTGATTATATCATTGTGACCATTAATCAGTAGGATGTTACACTTATCTTTACTCCGAATGATGAATGATGAGGTTTCATCGACAAACTGATTATATCTCAAGACATTTCTGATGAAGAATTGAAGTAGGATCTGTGAAATATTCATTTGCTCTTCAGACAAGATTTCTTTCAGAAATCCATATGTCTCTATTCTTTGTAATTTAGGTGTATAGCATGAAAGTTA
This sequence comes from Hippodamia convergens, assembly GCA_038502775.1. Taxonomy (NCBI): domain Eukaryota; kingdom Metazoa; phylum Arthropoda; class Insecta; order Coleoptera; family Coccinellidae; genus Hippodamia; species Hippodamia convergens. Next base: position 21,922,601 of record CM076612.1, on the reverse strand, counting down.
ATACTACTTCATGAGATGAAGAATTCATAAACAGAATAAGGTATAATATAAATGATAAATGAAAGAGAAAAGAGACCGATAGCAGAGAAGAGAATTGGACATAGTTATTTCATTCATTTAGCACCCAAATTCTACCTTCTTTGGCCTCTTTTATTCCTAACAATCTCAATATATAACACTTAGTCAGCCATTTTGTTAGTTATAGCATTTAAAGCTCAAGATTCGATTAACTGTTTACTATGAAAGATTTTTTGTTGGATTCTTTTACGGCGGGTTAACATAAAATACATTTAAACTCTGAAAACTTTGATTGAAATGGAAAAAAAAAGAAATGATTTTCCTTCTTGCGTATAACGCCAGTAGAAGTCACGACGGTTAATAGCTTTTTCGTGAAAGTATTATATTTGATATTAATTCTGTGAGCTACATTTTCTAATAATATTAACGCATCTGAGTTCATGTGTTATCACTCCTACTTTCTTCCGAACACAACGAAAAATTTTATGACGAAATGTTTTGAACAAATCCTCATTTTACTTTTATCGCCATTAGAAGGAAATGTGAACAATTACTGTGTATTTTGAGTTGCCTGAATGTCTTGGCCTTGGATTATGCAACGGAACACGTTTGGTGGTGAAACACCTCAAAAGTAACGTAGATATTCCATTTGAGTTTTGGGGAATTCAATTTCTCATTCGTCTTCCGTTTGCTATGAAATGTTTTTTTATTATTATTAATAATTATTAAAGGAATATACATAATGTGAAGATCCACGAATTGGAAAAAGATCAATACTTCTCGATGTAAACGACAGATAAAAGGATGAGGACACAGCAAAAATCGAATCTTCGTTGAACAATAGACATAATTTATGATATTCTTCCAAATAAATAGGTAGAATATTCAAAAGAAACTTGTGCAGTATTTCAATTTAGATGATAGTCGTTGATGTGTGTTTTTGTCAGAGTAAATTTTGCATTTATACTTTTTCAATTTTTCCGTTTTGTGAATGTGTTTTGTGTATTTGCCTAGGCATTCGATTTTTACCATATCGCTGAAATCAATTTTCAATTGAATTCAATATTTCGATATGCATTAGTTCAATGAAGTTTGCATTTCTGACCAGGATCAGATAAAAAATAGTCTAGTATAATAGACCCGGTGCATACGCCATTTTGTATCTATACTACATTCATCAATATAATTAGAATCAAGAGTGAATAATTTTTAGGGATTGCTTTGAATTATTCATTTTCACAATCAAATTTGTCATGACTCAGACAGATGTTGTGAATTATTGAAACCTATGAAAAAGCCAAAAAACATTTTTGCGCAGCAAACAAAAACCACCATCCGAAAAACGTTCTGGCTTCGTCGCCCTCAATAAAATAAATTGAAGCAATATCCCTAATTGAATTTTCCATCAAATTTATATGGGCGTTCGCCTCCTACATTCCTCCAAACCGCATTTTACGCAGGCTTTTTCACGTTACCTTTATCGGCCATAAGTGACGTCGAAAATTAGGCACATTTGTTGTTCCTACCCCGAATCAACCCCTGACAAAACCGAGCGGGAAACGGGGCCATCATCTCCTTAATCGGACAGCCTGACATATTACGTGAGATACACGCCTAACAATTAACGTTACCCTGTTAATCCCGGCTGCCATAACTCGATATCTCAATCAATATGTCGGATATCCCTGTAGGTTTGACGTGTGCCAAGGAAATTACGGCTAAGATGGTAATCCCGCAGTGGTGTTCCGGGTTATCCCTAGGGATATCCCTAGTCGATCGAATTATAACGCTGATTGTTACTTGTTGTGTACTGGGGCTTAGCCGGAGGGCTAACCGGTGATAATGACAGTTGATTCAATGTGGATACATCGTTTAATTTGCCGCGCATGGGATTTGGCGCTGACTATATGCCGGATTTAGGTACCACAGGGAATTTACCTTGCAATGTCCGATAGAGAACTGTTGGGAATTTCATCTAATAGTAATTTAGCTGAGGATTTCATTGTTATGAAATATACTGCTCCACAAGAGTTGGTGATATCGTATTCAATCGTTTCGAGAAGTATGTTATCTTCTAGAAAATCGCTGTGAAATCATTTCAAACTCAATTACGACTTGAATCGGTCCAATAAATTTCAGTATGAGACATTTCGTCCATCTTGTCGCGTTTTTTCTGGAGTTTGGTTCTTTGCATAGGTATGCTTCATGAATGTTTTTATTTTAAAATGGAGTCAGTTTATCAACGGCTTCGATTCGGAACGAGTTTTCTGAAAATGCCAAGACGTAAATTAACAAACGCCGAGGCTAGTAGGGCTATCGGAATGCTACAGGGTGGCTTAACTCAGGTTGTTGTAGCGGGAAGGCTTCAAGTCAGTCTCGACTTTGCAAAAGGTTCAGAGGGACAAGTTGCGTGTTGGAACGACCAAGGCTTGGTGGGCGACGGAAAAACACCTGCTCAGGATCGTTTCATCACCGTTTCGGCGAGAAGAAAGCCTACATGCTACGGAATATTCTTCAAAATACATATGGGGTCCATGTTTCCATCGAAACCATCAGACGACGTTTGAGAGAGGTGAATCTAGATTCAAGACGACCAATAAGAGGAGTTCCATTAACACGTCAAAGACTTAAATGGACAAGGCAACATATCAATTGGAACGATCAATGGCGTAGTGTTCTTTTTACTTTTCTTCAGATTCTCGAAGAATAAGAGTATGGTCAATCCCACGCAAAAACCACGCAATCGTCGCTATGTCCAATAAGAAGTCTATCAATTCCGATGCGGTTGTGGTATGGGCCGGGATATGTTTCAACGGACGCACAGATCTACACATATGTCCTGGGAATATGACCGCCTTACACTACAGGTAGCATGTCATTGACAATGTTTTGCCAAATTTTCACGCTGATATTGGTGAAACTTTTCAATTTCTAGACGATAACGCTAGACTGAACCGTATAGCCATAGTTGAGAATGCTTGAGAAGAGTTTGGTATTCTGCATTTACCAATTCCTCCACATACTCACCAGATTTGAATTGCATAGAACATGCATGGGATATGCTCCACAGAAGATTAGATAATCGTCAACCTACCCCAGAATCCTTGAATGACCTGAGAGAGCTTCTGCCTTGTTTATGGAACAAATTCCTCAAGAAATATTCAACAACCTCGTGTGTAGTATGCAAAGAAGATGTCAAGCTGTTATTGATGTCCGTGGAGGTCATACATTGTGTTGATAATCTTGAAATGCTTGAAATCTCTGAGAATAAAATTTCGCTAATTCACTCGATTATTCTCAACCATCCTGTATTCGCTGCAGACTACAGGCTGAAATTAATTCTATTTCCTGCAACTTGAAATCATTTTAATATGAACTTTCATCACGAAATCTCACTTTAACTATATTTTTCTTGCAATTTAGGTAAATATCCCTATTTCTTGTGGTGCAGTTTATTTCAATAAAGGTGGAGCCGAGCGACAGTGATTCGTCGTCTGTCAACTACGAAAACACGATAATAGAAGTTCATAAATTGATGATTAAAAGTATTATCCAACGCTGGCCACTACTTTTTGCATCTTTCAGGCTGCATGCGAATCCCATGTTGGACACAGTCAGCTATTGCAAAAAGGCGTAAGCAAATTTGTACACCTAATATGTTGCAGAAAACATATTTATTAGTTTAACTTTTAGTCAGAATACAACTTCAACAATCTTAATATTATTTCTCTATTTCGGTATCGTAATGAGTTCATTACAGTACTAAAAGTAGTGCTGTAATGAAACTCATTACAGCATTGTTTTCAGTTATATTTTTCGTTTTGTGGTTGTCAGAACTGACCTCCGATCCACTCATTTTTCGAATCAAATCAATTCAAATTCCGCAATCTGTCAAATTTCGTTAGTGACACCAACTGCCAAGATACAATGCAAAAGTCACTAATCTGAATTTTTATTTGGATTTCGAGAATTTTATTCAAACCTTTAGTGAAATAGAGAAAATATCGTCTAATACTCGTTGCAGAAGGCAATTCCAACACTCATGCTTTCGAAAACTCGCTCCTACGTCGCTCGTTTTCGAATTCCGCATTCGTGTTGGAATAGGAGCTCATTCTGCAACTTGTTTTAGAATATACTATTAAATATTGATGAAGCGCAGATAAGAAGGGTTGCCAACTGAATTTCATGACATATGAAACTAAAGTTTCCTCTCCATTGATGTGTCGGTAATGAAGTACCTTTTCGGAGAATAGCTGATTAAACAGGGACCTTTTCTTGAGTAAGTTATTGACCAATCCCGGACACAAACTCATGGACAAAAAGTCTTGTGCCAACTTGAAAAATACGCCCTCATATCTTGATCCTGAATTTCGAAACATTGAATTCAATTTAATTTCTACAGAAAATTCCCAAGCAAACAGAAGCTCCCTCTAGAAAAACTTCGAAATGAAGAAACTTATAAAGAAAGATTGAGTACAAACATGCGAAGCGTCCCAACAAATCGAATGAGATTTCGCCAATAAATCCACATCAAACGAGTCGGTGAACAAAGAACAATGAACACGTCATGATGAATAACTAACATGTCTTCCTATTCCGGCCCTAAGATGGATATTGAAGGTCGGTTTGTTCCGGAGTGGCCGTCGGGCGAGAAAATAAGAAGAAGGCGAGCATCGGCCACTCCATTAGCCGGAAATCAAAGTAGGCCCGGTATCCCATCAGAGGCGGCTTTGGAAAAGGACGCAGTTGAAGAGTGACGGCCGACAGACCGTGTGATTGGGCGAGGCCGGCCAAATTCGACGTGAATGTTTAATGAATGTCCGAACTGGAAATCAAAGGGCCCTTTATCGGAATAAAATAATCCCAGAAGTTCAGGGGGAGGACTCGGAGGTATCAAAAGACCTTGGCTTTCCGGGATTAAGGCAATATTCGAGTGAAAACGCGTGTTTTCAATTTTCCTATGAAAGCCCTTGCATTTATAGATTCAATGGAGAGATTACTTCCACCTCGTTTTCCCAGTCCTTCTGTCAGCTCGACTTTGAATATATACCGGAGTCTGTTGCAGAAATAGAAGAAAACATATCTAGTGAAATGTAAACAACTTGTCGAGTAGTCAGTATGATATCACAAAGGCAAAGAGAATATTCGATAACATACCGAGCCACCAGCATATGATGATATGAAGCGAAAACAAAAACTTCATCGTATATCCGATTGGAGTAACTTATCATTTAGCAAAGAAAGAACTCGATCCACCAGATGAAAAAAAATTGTCGTCTCACTGCACCTAAACCTGCGATACAACTCATTGTGGTGAATGTGGAAATAAGTAATTTCCTCCAAGACTAATAAGTACATAAAATGTTTCATCTGGAATTATCAGAAAAATTCATATCGGGATCCCAATAAATCGTTATCGGCATAACACTTAGTCAGCGCGTATGAAAAAAATCGAATACTTCCAATTTTGTTTATTTCTGAAAATGATAGAAATATTTGAATGCCAAACGCAGTAACTTTCAGTCAGCGCGTGTAAAAATTTCAAATTTGTTTAGTTCTGAAAATGACAGAAATATTACAGCAAGACGAGGTAAAGTTTATGCGCCTATACCTCAACACCTCCGAAAAAAAACGATAATATTCATTATTTGTTTAACGAAGGTGGTTTCGGACTCCGTGAGACTTAAAACGCTACCTTGCATGATTTTCGGATACGCCGACAAGGGAAGGAGAGAAACGATTGAGGAAAAATTTAATTGGTAATGCCAGAATTTGAGTTAGATAAACACTCATGAGAAAATGACAAGTTACTCCCATCGTTAAGATCTAGGGTGGAAGATCTGGGGACACGGTACGGAAAAGTCCTGCAAATTACTCGGAAAAATACAAGAAGGGTATTACGAAACGGTAAGGTTATGGATCTGGGGATACGGAACGGAAAAGTCCTTAAATTACTCGGAAAAGTACAAAAGGTATATCAAGTTAGGTTGGGTAACGGGTGACGGTTTAAAAGTCACATATTAGTAGCAGGTTTCGTGAAGTGAAAATCCGCTATAATAGAGTCTTCGATAAGAAAAGTTTTGAATTTAATTTTGTTCTTTTGATATTAGGACCAATCGATAAGTGAATGCGTGAAATTCGTGGAAAAAGGAGTGTGATATCCAAATGAAATTCGAAAGAACACTAGGAAGAAAAGATCAGTTTTTATTTGATCCGAATTAAAGACTAGGCATGTAAAGTTGGTTCATTTTGCATTCTTCAAAATAATTTTTTTATGTGAGTTATCTCGGTAGTTTCAATTGAAACCCTAAAACAAAACTCTCGGTAAGGTGGTAAGGAAAACTAGATACTTAGTCCTGTTATTTGTACAAGAGGCCTTACCGACATTTAGATCACATCTATGTTTTTGCTACCTTCATTCAAACAATATTCGACAACTTATAATGTTGGCATTTCATCTAAAAATGAATGGTTGAATAGCAGACTTGTTTATTTCAAGATAACAAAGAAATATTTTCCTGGGGAAGTGACTCCAAGATCACGCTGAAAGAGGATTAATTTCTTGTATCCTCAACATTTATGTTTTCTTCTTAACTTATAATCCTTCAAGACGTTTCATCCGTCTTTGTCATTAACTTTTCTCAACAATAAGCCCTAACTGAAAAGGTATAAAGAAATAAATAATTATCAATCGAAGAACTTCCAAATCCGAGTAACAACATCCAAAATCTCCGTTTCTCCAACTCCATTCAATTAAAACCAGTAAGGAGGAATGTGAAACACCCTTGTATCTCTTGAGAGAAGTTCACCATCCGTGGAAGCTGTCTGGAGCCTCTCGAAGAGTGTAGCTGCAAGATTACAAGGTGAAACTCTCAGAAGACATCATAATCCTCCTTATTATCCTTTATTGAAATATAAAGGAGAAGCGAACGTGAGTTAAACGGTTCAATTCCTCTGATATATAGTGTTCTTTGATGTGAGGCCATTATTTCGCAAATTCCTTTATTGAATTCTGACGTTTCCCAGTCTTCGCGGTTGTTCTGCAGACTTCTGGATGTTTATCTGTAATGGGATTGTCTGGGGTGTGGGGGCTATGGGGGGAGATCAGACAAGGGAAATCTTATTTCGTTGTCATTCGTCATTCTAGATGGAAATTTCATTAAGAGCAGAAGACCGACAAGAACTTGGGATTAATCGGAACAAGTATTTGGCTCAAACATACTTCGACTTCAATAAGTAGATGATTAGCATCCCGAGGTCCACCATTGCTAACATCATAATGAATCTCTGTAAACAAGTAAGCGAGATGTAATCATAAACTTTCGAACTCTTATGATAATGTCATTTTCAGTGGTAATAACCCAGGGATATTGATAATCGAAGAAATTTCATCACAGATTTCGAAAGCTTGTTGCAACAAGCTTGAGAAAGTTGTCATAAAATTTTTGATCATTTATCAATGTCCGAGGGTTATTCGGATAGAAAATTTTTTGCTACTTATAGAAGAAACTAGAGCTTAAACAATTTATTTGAAGGTGCATTAACAAAGCAACAATAAGAAAAGTTAAATGATGATCCAGACAAGTTAGTTTCTATTATGATGATGTATTTCCACTACGCATGCTATTAATGATTTGATTATGATGTTCATCGTCAATATTCAAGTAGGGATTGATTGAGTTGGCATTGTTGTGACTCGTAATTTCTATAAGTTGTTCTTGTACACCACTTTTGGCCAATCGACTCACCGCAGTCGATCTATTGGAATGATTGGTGATTTTTTCCCTGTGTATTCAAGCCAATCGATTCGGCAAACGATCTTGTCCAATTTTGAATCGTATTTCCCTCAATGGGCATATTATCATACCAGTGATCATTTTCGGATTTCCATTGATCATTTGGTCTGAGGAATAATCTGTCTGTTTTATTATTTAGGCCCCTTTTTGACATCAATTTTTTGAATAATCAGACAAGACAAACGTTGCTGGCCTTGTTTTCTATTAAAAACTTGCTTCCAGTACACATTCTTGAATCACCCTGGCAAGTCTTGCTGAATATAGGGTTATATTCAACTCGATGTGTTATAGAACCATAGTTGTTCGATTCGATACAAATAAGTTCAGTAAAGTAAGCAGTACCTTCTCCACCACGCCAAGCTAATTCTACCGCGGCTATGTGATAGAATTTCCGTTGCAGACCTTCAGGAATATTCTCATTCCATAAATCTACCAATTTCGTAATTTCTTCAGAACTTAATGCTGCTTTACAAGGATCCGATTGCACTTTTCATCGTATAGAATCGCGAGCAGCTCGCGCTTGTTGAAATGCAACACTTTTTAACGGGTCAATAATAACTTTCATTTCATTAAAATATTTTTTGTAACAGCTTACTTGTTAAATTCCACATGGCTTTCTTTGAACTCCGGCCCATCTCGTGTTCACTGCCGAATCCTTCCAAAATAAATGCCAATTTTTCCTCCGTTCGATTTCCATCTTATTCATACTTTCTATCCATGAATGATTTCCACACAAACTTCTTGCTGTAGGTGGTGTTTTTGGTATTTTTGATTCAATAATTTCGTTAATATTCTCGTCAGTTTTACACCCAAATCGTGACATTTCGAAATATGGTCAGTTTTCAGTGTATTTTGTACATGATAGGGTGAAATTGTTCATATGATACAAAGTGAGGAAATTTGATTGATTATTGGAACTGTCAAAAAATTTTCTTTGAAACCAAATAGCTCATTTAATGGGAATGAATTCATCAAATTATGTTCGCCACCTCGATTCTTAGATCATTCAGATATTCACCACTAGTGCTCTATTTCTACTGAATGAGTTACATCTTCATGGATCTCTTTTACTGTGTGGAAGTGTTAATTCTTCAAGAGACTGATTCGACAAAGGAAGAAGATATTCGTGGAAGAGGACATAAGATGTGAAATTTCATGTACTAGTTGCTTTCTTACTGACATTAGGCTCCTGTAGTAACCAAAAGATGACTAGACATAAAGTTAAGTTCTGACTCAACAACTTCGGCTGTGACCAAAATAAATATAGTTATATGATTTGCTGGTTGCAAATCCTCATTGTTCATATCCTTGAGAAGCCATGTTTCTTGACAACACTGATCCTAAGTATTCACTACAGTTTAGTTTACAGCTTTTATAATTAAAACGTTATGTTAGGGAAAATTCAACTGAACCGGGTAGAATGTTTGTTGCTCAAAAGAGGATTATATGATTAATTTTCAGTATAAATTCATGTGAGCCTTGCTTCAGTGGATATAAAATTTTTATTCTTCCTTCATTGTTCATATAAAGTTATTCAGTTTATTTGAAGAAACATGAAAAATTAATGGTTAAGTTAAGAGACTTTCATGAATATTTTTGAAGAAATGTTGCTACTCTGTACGCTACTACACATTTAACAACAAAATTTGAGTGTTCGCCTATTTATCAAGCCATAGTCTTTTACAATCATGTATCACTTACTATTAAGATGTTAAGTAAAACAAAATCAAGAAAAAAAGTAAAATGTCAACTGCTCAAAACGAGCTATCACAGTATTAAAAAATTTCTGGATGATAGTAATACTTTTGATCTTTGATTTATGATTGTTTAATTCTTTGTTTTTGTCCTTGACTTGTCTTATACATATTGATTATGTCCTTTGGGATTAATAAAGGTTATTATTATTATTGAAATCTTCAAGAATCCACAATATCGTCAAAAACCCTGCCCGCAGTCACTTCCAGTTCCAACCTGCATAAAAGATTCACAACGTCTTCCAACTTGCGACCACTTTCTGTAATGGACCTCCGCAACTTCCAGAGATCCAGGCCTCGGTTGATTGAAGGACCCGATACCGATTCCCTTGGGAAGAACGGAGTTCCCGGACCATTGCCGCATTAACCTTCGATTAGGATATTCATGAGAGCTAATCTAGTCTGCGCTGGCCGAAAACGATTCATCTGGATTTGGGAGACGCCGCCATCAATTTGGTTCGAAGCCAAAGCGCGGACCGTCGCAGTCGCGAATATCTCTGATGATAAATGGGACGACAGAAACGTCCGCGATGTAATGGCCTTCGCGGGGGACCCAATAGGCCCATTTCTGGCGTGTGTAGGACAGAAAATTTATTTTGGACTTGGCTGAGTGTTGTTGCGGAAGAGAAAAGAAGAGGAGAGGACATCCCTCTAGTATTTATTTGATTATTGAACTCTATGTAGACCCCCAAGAAACTTTTCAATATCATGTCGAGATAGGAGTACCGCACGATTATGTGTTGAGTCCCCTTCTATTAATACTGTTGTTCGATTAGCTATTTTTCACGGCATTATTCATTCATCGATACAAGCTTATATGGGAATAATTTTTTTTTTGTTTCTCATTTGTAAACGTCAGTTGCCAAAAACACAATATTAATCAAGAAAGTTTATTTTATCAAGTCACTAACTTGTAAAACTGACAGTTAACTTGCAAAATTTTCACAAGTTAGTAGTATTATTTACATCAGAAAATTTTGTTTTATCGTCATATATGTTGAAAATCATGGTACAATTGTTTTTCTCAGTAACACAGATTTTTGATGATGAAAGAGTTGATACTGATGACGATGAACCATCTGTTGACTCAGAAACTGCTGAACTCTAGGACTGCAGAACATTTGTACTCTCCTCACTACCAAATAATTTGCTAGACATTTCAATTTTTTTGTTGGCCGAATCATCAACAGAACTCATCGCAATTTCGATGCTCTTTCACCCTCCTGTACGCTTTAGTGCTTAAATATCTCCACCCGAATCCACCATAGTGGCTCCAGTTCTGTGAAAAGAGTGGCCGGTGTATAACTCTGGGTGTTTTAAACCTAAATATTTCGCTATTTGCTTTGGGACACCACCAATAGTGTGCTGGCCAGCATTAAGAGAAATGCACTTTCCTTGTCGGTATGTCAAAAAAAATCTCCATTCGCCAGTAAAAACCTTCTCACCTTGCTCGTAATGTTATATACTATATTCAGCACCAACTTTATGCTGTAGACCTCCAGCTAATAACTCTTGGTGCGATGATTTTCTGATAAATGATTTTGAAACGCCATTGTTCTGAACATTATGGGTTGCCAGTTCCAAATTTTTTTGGCTCTACAGACAGCGAATTCATGGGTTTTTTATTTGGTGGTACAATTTTCACACCGTATTTTCAGCCCTGATGGAATAGACGAAACGTAGGCGAAGTGTCAACTGTTGTTCAAATTTATGTCTTAAATCCTGTAATAATTTGAATTATCTAATTTGTAGGACGTGAAGAACTTCACAAGTTTTCTTCGATAAAACTACGAAAAGACAATATTTCAAAACTTCCTTTCGAAATAGGTAGAAAGTTATTCGGCTTAAGGACTGCCAAGGGCACTGGAGTGAGGTAGAGAATGAAATTTGGTTTCAAAGCCTTCATAAATATGCAAAATCTAATCTGAGAGGCCCTGTTCTGAATGAAATCAGAAACTTACTGATATTTGAACGAAATGATGAAACTCTGGTTCATAGGAACAAGCCCGAAAGAGTAGAGAGTCCGAAAATCTGTTACTTTAAAAAAATTCTCATGTCGCATTTTTCGAAGCACCGATTGGTATTCGTTCAATTATTCGCGCTGAGAAGGATCATTTGAGTTCGAAAATTTTGCAAACAGAAGAAGGCAAATTGAACGACGTGAATCTTGAGATCATCAGGCATAAAGCTTCTTCAGATAGTATGTTTACAATAGCCGATCTTACTACCTCTGATGTTCCCATGAGCCTCCACAGCATTGATAATATAGTTTAGCAATATCAACGAAGTTTCCTTCTTTTTAAAATTTATATAAATGTATTTGTTTTTTTGTTCTGTTATCTATGTTGAAGGCAGAAGAAATACCGAAAGAATAAATAAAAAACTGGATCATATCAATTTTCTTTCCTCAATGTAGCAACATTTTTTCCGCCAGATTTACAGCTTCCTTGTAGTTGATATCCCATCTCTTCATCCGGTGTTGACCTTCATAGTTCGCCTTCCAGTTCCAGAAATCTAAAGATATCCAATATCTGGGAAGGCTTCAGCAAGGCTAATTCCTCAATCATTGAAGTTTCTTGACCAAAGCATTGTTTCCTTTGGCTCACATTGGCGAAGCATTCCTTAGCTAAGTGAATAAAAGGTTCTTCCTGCTCCCAGATTTTCAGCAGATGCTTCCTGAGGCCATAATGTCCTTTAAGAAAGCCAGTGAGGAGTTGTACTTGATTCTCACTGAAATCTAGATACCTTTTGGATCTTATGGTATTGAAGTTTCGAAGGGACTTTTTGGAGTGATCCATCCGTGGAAGATTCGGCCACAGGGTATCTCTTCTGGCTGTCGCCTTCTTCAGAAACTCCTTCTTAAAGATAAATTCTCCTATCATAGGAAGTTTCTTAACCAGTGAGCTTCCTCCGTGCACCCTCGATTCCTTCATTGAAATTTTGAATTTCGAGTAAATGACAATGAGTTTAGTGCTTTAGTAGAAGCTCATTCATAGGATGAAACTAATACCTTCTCAAACTGTCGCCAAATATACTTCACGATATTGTGATAACATATAACTCTTCCCCCGACTCTGAGAACATAATATTTGTCGAACGAGAGAAAGATGCTGAATAGATTTTGAAAGCAAACAAATACTTCTTGAAGATGTAGTGTAGTATTCTGATGATCAAAACTTCCTTCTTCATGCAGTGTGCGTCAGAAAAAGACAACAAACGAAGACTGGCTCGGTATGCGCCCAACCTTAGAGAGGATAAGTTATATCGATGCTTCTCATGAATCCAAATGAACATCATTCTCTCCATCACCTCAATACTCGTGTTGCATGATGTTCATTCTTGTGAAATTTCCGAATGAGCTGTCAAACCGGTGGTGGATGGAAAATTGCTTCGGGGAAATATGAACGAATCCCCTACCTTTCCCCACTCAAACCTCGAACAAATTAGACGAATACCTCCAAGTTTTCCACCTCAACAGCGTAATGGATTGATTTCAACGAGACACAGCGGGAAGTTCGAAATTTTCCGAGCTCCACTTTGGGAAATTCAACTTTTAATGAACTGCATCAATCGCAGTACTCGATGTAAAGGCTAGAAGGCTATGGTCGCTGAACTTTTGATTGCGATACCTGCCGACTAGAACACATGATAGAACTTCAAGATGGCTCATGTTTGTTTTCAATTTCTTTGTGAGAGGAGACACGAAGGTAAATAGAAAACATCCTATGGAAACGCGAGATGAAATAACGCGATGTCTGTATGGAACAGCTTCCGGAGCACTTTCGTTTATTAAGTGGAATGAAAGATATCTACTGATCAGGAAGGATCGTACAGGGTATTTCCAATTCATTCAATTGAAGAATTTCTCCTGAAATTCCCTTACATGACATTTCTGATATCTTTTCACGTAAAAAGTTTTTTTAATCTTCTCACAAACTATACATATATACATCAATTGATTATCTGGTCATATAAAAGTCAATAAATCTGAAAAAAAGAAAGATGTTACAGTCAACTGCGACCTTAAGTTCTATTGTGCTTCCTGACAGAGGTGTTTTCACCACGCCAGTCTAGTTCTGGAGATCTAATGAATTCCAATTTCTGGGAAGCATGCAAGAGGGCCCCACACCTGAAAGTTTCTTGACTAAGGCTTTCTTTCCTTTGGCTTGCAATGGCGAAGCATTTGGTGACTAAGTGAATAGGAGTGTGAGGTAAACCCATCCCTAACAGATAATTCCTGAGGTCACACTGTCCTATAAGAGTGCTGGAAAGATCAAAATACCTTTTGAATCCTGTGGTTCAAAAAAACTTTTCGGAGTCATCTCTTTGGTACATGTATTGGCCTTTCTTTTTTTCTCTAGCTCCTAATTGACGTTTCAGACTGTGGTCGATGCATTCCCTTTTTCATTCCTCTCTTTTACATAGCATCATTCTGAAATGTGTGTCAGTATTTACTACACTACATTACAAAAGTAGGAAAGTTCACAGATGAGAAATTGTTGTTCAGAGAGGACCAAATTCAATGACACTTGACTCTCTCAAAACGTGTGTCTTCTTTAGATATTTCAAGAAAGGCTCCATGGGCTACCCAATGAATCATTAGATTCTGAAGTGTGGGATCTTTGATAATCTCAAGTTCTTCAGTTGCTCAAGTTCTCATAGCTCTAGTGATGCACACACAAGCAAGTTCCTGTACTTTATTCAGCATTTTCCTCGTACTTGTCTGACTTACTTTAGCAAATCAGTCTACTGTCACATATGTGATTATAGGTCTCAGAATTATGACTTACATCCATTCCAGTATTTTTGGGTTGTAACCCAAATTTCTGTGTAATAGACAGGGATATCAAAAACTCAAGAATTAATGCAACCAATCCGAATAATTATGAGACCCGTGAAAATTAATTGAAGTCATCTTAATTGCGATCAAGACAAATCAATTAGGTTATATCAGCTGAAAGTTAGATATATGATGTTTTGAATATGAATAATTCGAATGAAGCATTGCGATGAAATTATTATTCATGCAGACTCGAATCACTCGAAAATTGATTTGGTGCCGTATCGTTAATTGGGATACTTCGAAGATTAATAATTTCAAAGAACTAAGGAGACCGCCCATGAGAAATTCAGATTGGTAGATATAGGCCATAAAACAAAAAGATTTTTGATAGAGGAATAAAGGCGGTCCTAGACTGAGTAGATAGTATTAACTTGAAATTTTATGCATCTCATTCCATTTTTGTATTATCGATACGAATGACGTGAGAAGATGCATATGACTTAACTGTCCCTGGGGGCGGGTAATTACCCCCATTTTCCCCCATCTAGGACCGTCATTGGAGAAAGAAATGTGTTTGAGGTACCACCCCAAAGTGGTGGAGAAAATATTTTAAATTTCTCTTCATGAAATGACAAAGTAGTGTATCTGGGGATCTCGGGCGGGAAAAGATATCCTTAGATAACTCGGGTTACGGTAAAGTCCTAATTTTGGTAATTGGGAAGTATTAGGTTGTTTCGAAGATCGAAACGGAAAACGGTTAAGGTTCGTTAAAGAGTTGTGTCCGGATATTGAAAAAATTGTAAAGTTGTTTCGTCTCGCGCGGTGTTTCGGGATAAGTGTTCGGGTGTAGTGCCAGTCGTTTGTCTAATAAGAATTAACTATCATCGAGGGAAACGTAAAGGTCAGAGTTTTCCATTTACAACAGTTAAGGTTGGGTCCACAGTCGTGAAATCTCTTTTATTAAATGTATTTTGAACTTGAATACTTTGATATTTTGATCATTTTTTATGGTGTGGTTGATTGCACCATTCATTCCTGCGTGAATGAACTATATTGTTTTCATTATTTGAGTTGATCTAATGGAATGTTTGACGAGCATAGGCGCACGGCTGGTAATTGTATATTTCCGTGTTATTTTTCATCATACATGTTAAAATTTAAATTTCGATAGTTTACTTTCACACCTTCAAACAAAAATTTTTTTTGAAAAGAAAAATCAAGCCAAAAAGACCTTTTGCTTGTGCAATAGGCACTAGCTCGCGAACTTTCTGCTAGTTGGAGAAAGGGTTCTTTTTTCTATTTTTTTTTCGAGCTGCTATTACATCTGCACGCCATCAGAGTCTTCATATAGCTCTACAAGTAGCAATGAGTAATCACTACACTATTCATTAGGGGTGATATTTGCTCACTTGATCTATATTTGATCCTTTCCATTGGGTTTTTTCATTTCTTCAGTAAATTCTGCATGAAATACTTTCAGTCCCCAAACAAAAATGTTCAGTGTGGATCTGGTTACCTCTTCTGTTGGAGAATACTGTTAACTTTTGTTATGGCCAACTGATGGACTAGGGTAGGGATCAAAGGCGAAGAAAATCATATGAATTTTCTTCTCCTCAACAATCGCCATCAAACTTATCACTTTCTGTCGATCGGTTAAGCCCCTCTAAATCTCCAGTTAGACCCTGTGCAACTATTTCCGAACAACAACAACAAAACAGACACTCGAAATCCATGAAATCTCGCCGAGTGGCTGATAAAATTAAGCCAGGCTGCAAAAGTGGGTACGTAAACTGAGAGACGCCATTATGCAAAGCGTCTGAAGTGGCCTTTCGGCGTCGCAGACGTCGTGACGGTAACTAATTCTCGGAAAAGCGCTAAATGCAGGTCGTACACTGGACAGGATGATTGCAGCTACTTCCAGGGCGTAAGAGAGCGATTCGGATCATATCCATTAATTCTGAATCACGTCGTATAGTTTACCGTGTAGGGCCCTTAGCGCGGGACTGAGTGGTGTGGGTGGATCGTTTCGATGTTGTGTTTTACACCGTCGTTATTTGTAACAACTGGGTTCTCAGTTTTTAATACTGCTGAAACATTTTCATAATATTCACTAGCTTATCGGGAATACCTACATGAAGACATTCACAAAATAAAGACAACACTCTGACAAACAAAGCACATTAACAGACCTCATCTGAATTGGATAACTGCAAAAACTGACAAGCAAAATATATAAAGAAAATGAAGATAAAGCGACAAAATTAAATGAAATTATTCCACATCGTTTTGCTCCTAAACCTACAATCCTCACTTCAAAAATGAACTAGGTATACCAGATACACTAATTCTACTTATACAGATCAAGAAAACAAAATTGGAAACATAACAGTCTCTATAGTAAATACGAACAGGGCTATATTCTAGTTTAACAGTGGTAGAATCAAAACCTCAGAGGAAAGTGATATCGTCAGCTTGGCCGACAGATTCGGTTGGGTGGGTATTTTGAGCACAACGTATGGTACACGAAGTGTCGAATTGAATTAATAACACTCCATACGTGGTTTGGGTGATTTCATATCTCTTGTAAATGAATACGACAATTTTATTCCACTCTGAATCGAGGAATTTATTTGCTTCAATGAATGACACGAATAACTAATTCCATGAGAATAAAAAAAGGAAAACAGAAACAAATTCTGAAACAATGGAATATCAACAAATTAAATGTTCAAATAATCCACCTTGTTTTTCCAAACAGTAACCAAATTTATTATAAAGAGAAAATCTCATATTTCTGAAAAGATTAGGCATACTTGCTATTTCGGCATTTTGATTTACGCGAATATATTTCATTTTCAAACTCGACCTTAACCGAGCTGATAATAAAAGCTATTGCATAATGAAGTATTTATATTAGAAAATATATCAAAAATAGTTTGCCAAAAAAATATTGAACAGAATATCTCAAATTATTCTTTGAAAAATGATTTTTCATAGATCTGTAAAGGTCGATGTAGATTCGAATCTTCTACTAATATGAATGTTTTTTGAACAATGTGATCCTATCAAAATTTATCATAGAGAATGATGTGTTTAGCGCCCCCTCAGCTGAGTACAGCCCTGTACATGTCTAGACATGGCAAGTAGGTATCAAACGAAGTGGTCTCAATTCGCCCACATCACCTCGTTCCGAGCATCTGAGTGATCTGATAAGCTTATTATCAGGTCATTCAGGAGTCGCTTGTACCTCCAAAGGCTAAAGGTCCTACTTTTCATTGAAAGCTTAAGTACGTCTGAGGCTGAACCATTTCTCTCTATACATAACGTCGCGTGCAGAATTCACTCGGAAACTTATTCAATGCGAGAATGTAAAAAAACATCGCTGCATATAAGGGAGAAACAATTTGAATAAAATTAATTACATCTTAAAGGCACATGCGAATTTCTGTCGCGAGATCGTTTAGTCGCAAAAATGAAACACATACAGTTAAATGACAAAAATGCACGCACATGCGACTGAATAATCGCTGCGATTGTCCCAAATCAGAATGAGCAAAGCATGCGACAATTCAATCGCAATTCAGTTGCTGCCGAAGAACGAACTTCTTTGTGCGAGTGTGAATTTTTTTTTGGGACTTTATGAGGTCCTATTGTTAATATTATTTGGCTTGTAAAAGTGAAGCTACAACTCAAGCGGTATTCAGGAAAATCCATGTTATTACTTAATGTAGTTGCGATTAATAAGTCGCAAGTGCGCGCACGAATCATTTTCGAATTGCTTTCTTGGCGATTGCGATTTTTCAGTCGCTCGACACAAAATCGCAAGTGCGCGCCTAGGCACTATTTCATAATTATATCTGCTAACACAGAAAACCAATACCAAATATGAAGAGTAAACTTTTCTTGAATCCTTCTTGACTTTTGACAGGAAATTTTTCATTCTTCTGTCCTGAAAGAAGATTGCATAAACCTTCATCTTGTTTTTTCACTAGTGGTTGCAATGTTTGAATTCGATGTTATGATGTCTAAAGCGGTAGTAATCTTTGAGAGCAATATTCACTGTAGAAAACAACGCCCATATAATGAAACTAAAGTTTCCCTACTCTTAGTTGTATTCTGAATCACGCCAATTTCAAGAGAGCTGATCTGCTTGAAACTTTCGCCGAATATTACAAATCCGCTCATAGCGTGAAAATGAATCCAGTTACAAACAAACAACCAAAGTTTTCCATATCTCTGATAAATCCGCCAAGAGATATAATAGTCCAAAGAAAGTTTTCTAAAAGATTTTCCAACAAAACAATTCTTTCTTTTAGCGATGACTGAGGTTTTGTTCAGGGGGTTTAGGTGAAGTTGAGTTTGTCTTGATAATTTTCTACGTTGAGCACACATCCTTATCGTATGAGAACACCAAGTGAATGGAACAACCAAAGCTACAGGGTGTCCACAAAGAGTAGGGGGTATTTGTATCTTCGCTGACCAAGCAAATGAGAGGTTTGGAAGGGTAGCGTATGCAAAGGTTGTTACTCTACTCTCTGACGATTTTTTAACAACGGAAGTGTACCTGGAAAAAATCGCGTTTTTTGAAAAAGATTCTATTGTTGCAATGGTGATTCAATAGTGACGGCTGGACGTTTATATCGTGAAGAATTTTTAATGTTGCTTCTGGGCCAACTAAAATCCAAGAGGGAAACATGAATGACCTCCACATATCCCCGAAGGTTATTGTTGGGGCTCTCATGTCAAGTGAAGGCATGGTTAACATTTTGACAACATAATCTTTGCTACTTAATTTTCCAAAACGTTATCTATTATAATTATTATTATAATGAATAGGGGTCGTTGTGGCTTCGTTCAGCCTTCCGGGAACCTCGACCGCAAGGATCTTTTTTTCTTTACCCAACTCGTTCATTTAAATGCCAGAGACCTCCTTAGGAGCCTTGGCGGTTATTTCATGTGGATCCAGAACCGACTTCCCCATGTGAATGGTTCTTAGTTCCGCCAGTTCTGGACACTTGCATACCATGTGTTCAGCCGTTTCCTTCTCTGATCCACATAGCCTGCAGGTTTCATCTGCTGACTTTCCCACGCGATACAAATGATATTTATATCGACAGTGTCCCGTCAGCAGACCCACCATTACTCGAAGCTCAGCTCGTGGCAGCTTTATGAGCTTCCTGGTGTAGGTCGACGAGAATTCCACAAATCTCTTGGCTTGCGCAAGTCTGGGAGTATTTCTCCAAAGCGTTATTTTGTTTGCCGCTTCCCATTGTTGGACCGCTTTCTTGTATTGGTCTATTCCAAGCCCACAGAAAGGTTCAGGTCCAACAGGCTTCAGCCTTGAAGCCTTCTTCGCCAGTTCGTCGGCTGTTTCATTTCCCTCAATACCACAATGTCCTGGTATCCATAGTAGAGTCACTTTGTTGCCTCTGGCCAGTTGCTTTATGGTATTACGGCATTCATATGTCAGCCGAGATTTCTGGCTGTATGATTCCAGTGATCTCAAAGTGGCCTGACTGTCCGTGGTGATATATATTTATGCGGTCCTTTGAGATTTCTTTGAAGGCGCTCTTGAGCGCAGGTATAGACTGCTAGTGTTTCAGCCTGTGAAACCGAAGGTTCACTTCCGAGGGACTTGAATATCCTTGTTTTGGGTCCCCATATCTCAATGCCTGTACCCCTTTCCGTTTTCAATCCATCAGTATACCATATGGATGACTTCTTGTCTATACGATTTACGAAGTTCATTGCACTATGACGACCACCAATGATCGTTTCGAATGGCATTTGGAAATCGTATGTGATTGGCATCACATCTGAGGGTTTCGCCAAGAGGCTTGAGTCCAGTTGGTTATCTAAATTTTGACGAAGACAATCTTTTCTTCTGGTTTGCTCTCTGGTTTGCTTGAATATACAAACACCCCAAACCCCTTTTTTACACTCTATATATGATTTTAAAGTCCTGATATTCCTTTCGTTGATAAACGTTGGGCATGAGAACACCAAGTGGATGGAACGACCAAAGCTATAATCTCAATCCATGCAAGCTGATTTCTTTTATTCGAACCCATTAATTCAACGCTGATGCCTCCGACACTCGCAGCTCTGCAATCATGTATAGCAACTTTTCGAAGAAAAACAAGTCGGTAATTCCTACTCCTACATAATCACCCGGAAGAAGTGCATGCTTACAACCCCCACTCTATCCCTTCTCAAACAAACGCCTCGTTAACTCTCCCATAGCCCCCTTAATTGAGGAGCACGATTCGCATTCTGAGTTAGCTCTCCACGTCTCCTTCTTATCCAAACGACCCCTAATAAGGGCTATTGAAAGCTTTGTCCGCAAATTTGTTAATAGACCGCGATGGCAAAGTCTCAACTCTGGGGACTGAATCCCGAATGCACGAAGGAAACGTTTAATGCCCTAGGTTCGAGGAAACTGCATCGGCGAAAGTGATTTAGCGCCCCCATTTGATATAATTGCCTGGTAGGTTGAGGGTTATGGGGACGGTAAGAAGGGTTGATAGAGTTATGGAATGAAAAAGTTCATTTTATGTGGGTCCAAGCCGCGTGATTCTGACACTTTGTGTTGTATACTGCGGTGGGGATTATGGGTTTCTTGAGCTTCAGTGTTAAGTCTATGAAAAAGTTCATGCTTTTGAGTATCTTATGAGAGTATATGTGTTACACATCTTCATCACTATGTCGCTAATACGATTGGCGGACGATTCAGGGTTTTTGAGACCGAAAATCACGATTATTTCTGTGTCAAAATTGAAAACTGAAGCAAGATAGAGGAAGCTTTATGGCTTTGGCATGTTGTATTTTCCAGGATATGAATTTCTTGTCCGAAATTGAGCATCAAGATGACAGTTCGATCATTGTATGATTCAATTCGGAATTTTATGTGGAAGTATTTGTGTTTGCGATTATGAATTCGAGATGGCGGTTTCAAAATGGGGAAAAGATATGTGATTGTGGATCGAATCCAAAAAATTTTTTGTAAAAGACATGTCTCATTCAAAGATTTAAGATTCAAGATTTTTATCCTTATCAGAAATCTTATTCTCATCTAATCTTTATTCTAATTTGTATAAATTTAAAATAAATAAATAAAGTGTCTGAGTGATCATTTTGTGAAAAAGCTGGGTATATACCTACCGAATTCAAATCTAAACACACCACCGCACCTTACAGTACTGTTATGAACTCATTACAGCATTGTTTTCAGTTATATTTTTCGTTTTGTGGTTGTCATTACTCCGATCCTATCAATTTTCAAATCAAATGAATTCAAATTTCGGAATCTGTCAAATTTCGTAAGTCACGCCAACTGCCAAGATACAAGAAACAGAAGTCACTAGAATGTAGAATCTAACTTTTTATTTGAATTTCGAGAGTATTTCACTGAAATAGAGAAAATATCGTCTGATATTCGTGGCGAAAGGGAATTTCAACTCGAATAAGAGCATTCTGCAAATTGTTTTAGAATATATTAGGTTCTCCTGACGAAAATGAAATGAAAAATATAAGAATTAATGAAACTCAATCAATTTGTGACGGGTTTTTCAATAAACTAGCCTGTGAATTTCTGAAGATCACAAGATCAAATATGATCGAGACAAATGCTGTAGATTTCGCTCATGTATGTTTTGAAGGTTATGGCTCGACTATATGATAGCTTGGTCTCTTACGAACATTCCGTTATAGTTTTCGTCGGGAACTTATGTTTACGCGCGTGTTAATGACCATAAGTGAAATTTTTCAATACCGGTATTCAAAGGCTTCCGGAAAGTAAATAACAGGTGCATTTGTCTTGATTATATTTCAACCACATTCCTACATTTTACCTGATTAATTCTTGCGAATGTTTTCAGAGCAAGATTGTATGGTTGACTTTTTTCAATTGGTAACTAGATCTGTATAGATAATATAAGATGAAAATGCAGAACAGCTCGACGAAGATAAGGATAAGACGTCCATGAGAGTACTTCTTGGTCTCCTTGAGAACCAAGTAGAAGAAAGGGAAGAAATATATCAGCTTTATTCATCGTTCCCTTGTTTTTATAACCTCTCGTGAGCACCTAATGAAACTGGTGTTCGGAAATCTGGAAGTTTCTCATTATTAGAGTCCACAATATCCTTTCCCAACACTTTATTCAACCTCCTGCCAAAAATCGAGTTACCCGCGAGATAGAAACCCCATTCAACTTCTCGGAGAAGAAGCCAAAATTGCTACATCCGCTCATCGGGAATTCGCGCAAAGAGGGCCCGGAAGCTCAGCCCTCCTGCTCTCATTAAAAATTTAAGCTTTTCGCGTAAGATGCCTGGTTTCTCCCCGCCTTGAAGGTCTTGATCTGCCCGAAAATTTCTCATCATCGAATCGGGCCAGATGTTCGAAACGTCTTTCGATTTTCATCAGGGGTACCGCGAGGCTGTTCGGGAATTCTTAGTGGGTTTTGGTGGAGGATGGGGTGCAGTTCTGTAGCTGGTGGCAAGAATGTTCGGGTCGGAGTTGAAGCCATAACTCCTTCCGAATGCGGAAATTGAACTTGAGTTGGTAATTTCGACATTGTCGTCTGCAGATAAGACGAGAATTGCGAAGAGTTGGTATTCGATTTGATACATTGCTGCCTCCTAAATTCAAGCTTCAAAACTGTTAGACATAAAGAGAAACATTAAACAAGTCATTAGGAAATGAAACTTTCTTGGGTTTACATTACCAGTCCCTGAAACAAAATCAAAAAATTTCTTTCTTCCACTAAAATTCTTGCGCTGATTTGTGCAATAAATATTGAAGGGGCTGGAACAATGGACCTAAAATCCTTCCTGATAAAAAGACAGAGTGTATTTCAGTGATAAAGAGTATTTTGTTCAAGTTTCTTGAGTTACTATATCGACAATAATTATTCTTGATGGAACTTAACTATTAGAGTATATTCCGCTAGAGCAGATTTTTCCGTCAGATCGAGTCACTTGCATTGTCCGTGCTTCTTTATTCACGTATTGATACTTTGTTTCGTTGTTCCAATGAAGATTTTGCCACAATATTGATTTTTCAATTCACATAGTTGAAAATGAACGTGAATACAATGTAGCGAAGGAGACTATCAGAGAACTGACATCCGATCCTCAATGACTTATACGTCTGGAAATGAACGAATAATTTTCTCTCGGACTCTGTGAAATAAAATTTTCCCCAGACCTCTCTATCAGTTATTATAAATAATCCAACGGACAGGGCTTCAATTCGGGATCTCAGCATAAAGACCGTGTGACGAGAATCTTTGCTGAAATGCAAAATTGAGAAATTGGTCATGGTCCGGGCAAGCATAATTCAGAGAAGGAGAAAAAACAATTTTTGATTTCAACAAATCTGATTGGTACTACCCAAAACTGTAAGGTTGGAGACCACCCACCAGAGGAAAAAGCAAATTGGTTTCCGAAGGGAGCATTCAGTAGACCTGGGGACGACGGTTTCGTGTGGTTTACCAGGTTGCTCGGACAAAGATCGGGAAGAGTGTATCTGGGGGTCTCGGGCGGAAAAGACATCCTTAGACAACTCGGGTGACGGTTGAAGTCCGTCGGGGAACGGTAAAGTTCTAATTTTGGTTTTCTTTCGTAGTTGTCGGAATACTAGGTAGCTTCGAGAAGTGAGAAAACGAATTAGTTGGTGTTTGTATCAAGGGGAATTTTTCGTGTTGTTCAGTTAGGAATTTCGAGTCGTTAAGCACGATCGGAAATTAGGGTAGTTGTTCGCGAAACGGGAGTGAAGCGTTTCGTGAATGGTTTATTTCAGAGAATTTGGATTATATTTCAGCGAGGGAAATCAAGAGGTCAGAACTTCTCAATTTCAATTGATGAGGATAGTTTGAGTCCAAAAGTCTTGCCATCTCTCGCCTTTTATCAACTCACAGCTTATTTTCTCGGTATCAGGTCATTTTGGGTTTTGGGTAATTAGGTAACCCAGTGAATAGCAAACTCATATTTTCCTCATGGAATGTAATTTTTCGATTTTATTATTTTTGTTTTTATTGGTATTTTGGTAAATAGATTTTTATGTAAGTTACTTCACTGAATCAATTGTATAGAAATAACACTAAGACTTTCTCATTTCTGCATAAGGCCGTACCCATCCTCTCTCCGAGGTGGAGAGAGCCAAATTTTGTTAGGTTGACGTGAAGCCGCTCTCATTTGTCAACCCCCTCAACATCTCGACAACCTCGTATGAATAAAGTCACTTTTTATACAAAAAAAGGGTGTCCATTACAACACCTTTCGTTGAAAGCGTTGAAATTGTTCTCCTGTATCCAATCAACTTCATATATCTGAAATAAATTAATTTCGTTGGAAGATCCTGTGAACTCTGAGCTCAACATCTGCTTCTACCGACCTCATAAATTAATATGATTATATCCAAATTAGTTAGTTCTGACAAGAATACACTCGTATGAATTATATGTTTTGGAAACGCTTCTTCCACTTAAAGTAAAAATCGTGGAGATGTACTGATCAGTACTGATTGACTCCATTTCTCTAGGTGGCCCCTTTTATATCCTGCATGCCAATGTTCTGGGAACTACGAGACATCGCTATCACTCGTAGGGTCTCATTCCAACAAACGACAGGGCTGTACTCAGGTGCGGAGGCACAAACCTCAGGGGATTCGTACGTAACAACAGGTTTTTTAAACTATGAAATAGTTAAGCCTCCCATATACTCAAAATGGTATGAGTAACAGTTTGGACTGTTTGATAGCATCCATCAAAATGGAAATGTTGGCTAACGAGAAAGAACATTTCGCGATCAATTCAAAACGTCCGTCTAGGCAAGACAAATTTCGTGGGATCAATATTTACACTGGAACATTACTTCCGTCTGGTCCATAGAGTTGTGGCAGGTGGATCCGTCTTGCCGGAAACGTCCTAATTAGTCGGGACCGGGAGGCTACGTGAGAGCTTCCAGACATGATCCCGGGCTTTCGCCTTGAAGAAAACTGCTTTTTCGTTATCGAAAAAGACCGATTCCATTCCGATATCGGATTTAATTCTCCGTAAGCTGCGATCCGGGAGCTTTTTCAGGCTATCGCGTGTCGTGGTGGGGGTATAGGATGAAATGGATGGATGCGTCGATTGATTCTGGGTCCGAAATTCATTTTTGCCCCTTTTTTATCCGGCTCAAAGAGGCGGAGATGGCAGATGCATTTGTCTTCGGCGTGGAAGCCCGAATCATTCCCCGGGCTAAACATGGGTCTCGACGGTATAATTGGAATTTTTATCGCCAACGTGAAGTTTTTACTGGGCAATATGTTCTGTGATAATCGAAGATGTTCCTTTTAAGCAATTGGGGACATTCACTGAACACAATGGTGTTTACTTTATCATCAAAATTATGCAGATTTGTGGATGACCATTTGAAGACACCAAGAGAATTGAGTAGATACTTAATTATAGATTTTCTGTCAATACGGAAACATGAGTAAAATTGAATCCTCGCTGCAATAAAAAACCTTCAATTGATTGTTTGAAAAATTATTAAGGAAAATCCACTCACCCATCGATTTTTCATTGCAAAAACAATTTTTGGTATTTATTTTTTCAAATGGGGATATATGGATTGTGATACATCATATTAATGGTAATTTGATTACCTATTCAGTGATGTGGCTGAAAGTAAAATTGGTCGTGTCGTTTCTTCATTGAAAAATCAGGAATGCATTCAATATTTGAGATTGGAGAGTATTGCAAGCAGACGATTCTTCCCTTACTAATTATTATTGAAATCCACGAATCCATGAATTTGTAATTTCGAAAGAAGGTCTATGCTTTTTTGAATTTAAAAAATTTTTCCCTTCACGCTTCACACTCTTTCAGTGTTTTTTTTCAAATAGGAATAAATGGATTAAGATATAGCAAATGAAAAGTCATTCGATGGCACTTTGGTGTGACTTACAAAATTAACAATTTCTGATTGATGTCAGGTGCTTATTCCCGAAATAATGAATATTGAGTAATATCCTCCTACTTCTATTTTTGGAGTTTTAGGAATGCAAGCAGTTTCGAAAATGGTGGTTTATACCCTTTACCCTCAA
This sequence comes from Hippodamia convergens, assembly GCA_038502775.1. Classification (NCBI taxonomy): domain Eukaryota; kingdom Metazoa; phylum Arthropoda; class Insecta; order Coleoptera; family Coccinellidae; genus Hippodamia; species Hippodamia convergens. The sequence goes on along the minus strand of CM076612.1, from coordinate 21,896,159 downwards.
CAATAATTTTCTATTGGAAAAATATTGCATGTGCTATATCGCATTCAGTATTGTCAACGAAAATTAAATTTTACCATAAAATTCTTGCAATGAAAATTTCATGACGAAAAAACAATGGTACACAGAGTGAAAACAGTTGCGAATTAATGTATGAGATCGCAAATAATATAACAAAGAGATGAACACAATCCATATATTATTATTATTTGAAAAAAAAGTGTTGTTGTGTAGTGTAAAGGGTTGAAGGGTGAAAAATTTCAATTTCAAGAAAACATAGGGAGATCTGCTTTCTCAATTACAAGTCCATGGATTCGTGAATTTTCCTCAATTATCAGTATGTCGCAGGAATTTCGACAGATAATAACGTACCAATTCTGATTTTGACGACGTTTCGGAACCAATTGTTCCTTTCTCAAGGCTACAAAAGATTTTATTGATAACAGATATTTGAAAATGTAAAATTATAAATCCATACCTTATCATACAATTTAAAACAATGAAACATAAAGTGGAATAATTTAAAATTGTTCAGAATGAATAAGTTTCGATGTGCTACAGTCAAAGGAATAAAAAAAACAAAAACCATGGGAGATCCTCCTCTAAAAACGATGTCCTGTTCACAAATGCTTTCTCATCTGAAAGCATGAAAATGAATACCACAGAATACCTCAATAATAATTGGTAAAAGAATGAATTTTTTATGAAAAAACGACACAACCAATTCTACCTTCCGCCTCATCGCTGAATAGGATTTCGAACTGCCTCTCATTTGAGGTACCACAATCCATATAATCCATTTGAAAAAATGAAGTCCGGGGGTGAAAAATATCAAATTCAAAAAAACAAACTATAAATTGCTTTTGAAATTCAATGTCGATTGGTGTGAGGATCTTCCCAAATAATTCTTCGTAAAGAATTATTGACGGGTTATGAGTTGCTTTACTTTATTGGCACGCTGCATATAAATACTTATCTTTAATGTATGGGAATTTGAAAAAAGGTAGTAAATTGCAGATATCTTTACTAGCATAGTAGATAGATGACACTGAACTCTGTCTCCGACTAAAAGCTAATCAGGTGGATTTGCGTGTTTCCGTTATTCTAAGAGACAATTAGTCTGAGATAATCATGATAAAGCTATCAATCCTAATGGGTGTGAAGGAATTTGAGGTTAATCAATGATTTATTGGATGTAAAAAGAGGACCACCAGTGTTACATTTTGCTCTCAGTTTTTTTGGCTTACGAAGTCTTTCGACAACCACTCAAACCCAGTTATCCATCTCGTAATCTACGATTTATTGTTCCCATACATCGAGACCGATCGAGGGTCTATCGGTCTTCATGTAGGAAATCAGAATTTCTGTTTAGTGCGCGTTAATTTGCAATCGGGACCTCGATTGGAGTAGCCTGCTGGGCCACTACTCGTTCCCGTTACCCGGAAGGGAGATTAATATCCGGGATTTCAGACTGCAAATGCAGTTTTTCGAAATCGCACAGGCTTGCCAAATGGCCTCGGCGCATGCAGAACTGAACAATATACGGAAAACGGACATAAAATCGGTTTTTATAGTGCAGAGATCCTGCGAGAATCGAATCCAAGCATGCTGGAAGTCGTAAATAAGGAAATAACTGGAAATATTGATGGTGGACAAGGAGAGAAGTAAGATAAATTGATTTTTCAAGAAGCTCGCTTTGAGGGGGAGTCGAAATTTTTTTGGAGCAAGATTTGCATTTATAAGTTCAAAATGAGAATCGAAATATCTTGACCTAGAGTCCAACTATTCATTTGGAGTTTTCCCAATTATTCGATTTGAAGAATTTCCCAAGATTAACTTTGTTTTGGTGAAAAACTGGATTTATTTGTTTCATATGAATCATCATTTTAACTTTCCACCCCACATAATTTTTTTAAGAAATTTCACATGAAAGTATTGAACAATATCGTGAAGTTTTGCTCTGAATTTTTTTTCATATTTTCTCACCTAGTCTCTGAAACAAAAATCAATTCGGAATTTTTCGAATAATAGAAGAAAGGTCCATGCAAAAAACCTGTGCACTAATTGATCAGTCAGAGGCCAAATTCTTCGTAAGACAAATTTTTAAAATAATGAAACTTTTTGGAATCGTGAGAATTACTAATTCATCAATAGTATATTGTCAAACAAGTTTCAGAATGCGCGCGAATGCGAAGTTCGAAAACGAGCGACAAAGAAACGAGTTTTTGATGGAACGAGTATTTTCTCTATTTCAGTCAAGCTTTGTGAAATGCTCTCGGAATTCAAATAGAAATTAAGGTTTGTGACTTTTACATATATTCCATCTTGGCAGATGGTATGACTTACGAAATTTGACAGATCACGGAATTTGAATTGATTTGATTCGAAACTTGATTTGATCGGAGGTCAGTACTGACAACTAATAAATAAATAAATAAAACTACAAAACGGAAAATATAATTGAATGCTGTAATGAGTTTCATTGCAGCATTACCTTCAGTACTGTAATGAACTGATGACGAATTACGATACTGAAATAAAAAAAAAATTGAGAATTTGTCTCATGAAAGAGTCTGAAGCATCTAGAAGTTCAAAGTGTTGTTTTTTTCTATTGTGAGGAAACAATTTTTGAAAGGATTGGACCCCCGACAATTAGTACTCAAGTTTTACGCACGTCCAGTTTTCTATTATTGAAGTCTGGGAGAGAAATCCCTGAAAGAATTTTCAGAAAACATGCAAACACATCCCATAAAATATTTCAATGGATATCAAAAACGTTAATAACTTTTCTGATAATGAAAAAATATATATTGTATTATCTGTTGTTGACCTGTTTTCCTTTCTACATATTTATTGTATATATGGAAAATTTATAAAATTATTGTTATTATTATGCATAGAACTGAATACTGTTGACCCGTTCGGTTGAACAGTGTTCATGTGAAAAAAAATTGATGCCCAACTAAATTTTCCTATGAAGATTATAACTGGTACTATCAAGTCTACACCTACTCCTCGTTACCAATCCTCTCAAATTTTGTCCCTCCCCATATTCGGTGAGAGATAACAGCTATGAATTGTTGAAACAAATTTGATTACTTTTCAAATTCATTTCTCATATTAACCTATATTTCAGATAATAAGGTTCCCAGATTGAACTCGTGTAGACATTTAGACATTTTTGGTCAAATTTTCTAATTGATTTGGATAGAAGCGACAAAGAAATTCAGCAATATGAATGGAATGTCTGCAATTTTTTCAATGAAGATCTTATAACTGATCCTTCCTGGTTTTGACCTTTCCAGGATAAAAAAGTCTTTTCTAAATCGTATTCAGAACAGGCCATGGACGATGCAACAGCAAACACCATGCTTTTCCGATGATGTCAAGACGGTTTCGAGGATATACATAAAGTAACAAATGCATTTCTGAAATGGCTGGTTTATTAAAAAAATTCAATTATTCTGAATAATTGTTTTTTTTTCTGCTTGTTTCTTTTCTCTTTTCAGATTAAAAACTGCGACTGGTTTTGTGAAGAATCTGTTTATCTGAGTCCGTAGACGGAAAACGTGGAGATGTTCTGTTAGATCACGCTGATGTCTTTCAAGATTTCCCTGATATCTAATATTTTCAGTATATTTTTTTTTCATGGACGAGGTAAGGGTTTTTTCAGCTGAGGTTTTTTCTTTTTCCTCAGTTAATCATACTGCAGACCTGTATGGTTTTCCTGTGTTGCAACACCCCAGCTAGGTACGTTTTTGTTTCAATATGTATTGTATTATTTTAGCTTCATGAATCGGAAGGCTTTATATATAAAGTAATTGCTAAAGTTTCAAGGTGGTACTTGATCAAAATATAAACAAAAAATCTTGGAGATTTCTCTGTCACAATTTTTTGGAGGATTTTTCAGCTGAAAAAGTAGTGCACAAGTTTTAGATAGGGGTTTGTCTGCTATTATTTGAAAAAAATTTGTTACCTAATTCTCATTCTCAGTTGGTTTTTGATAATTCGAAAAAATCAGCATCCTACAAACATAAATGTCAGTGCTACATCATAATTTTCATTGCATAGAATTCAATTCCAATTCGATTCCAAAAACTGCTCCGAAATAAAACGAGTGAAATGGGATATTCCGGGGTTATGAAGAAGAATAGTTGAAATAGTGGAAGAAAGCCATGTCCTATCTCCCTCTAGCAGACAATTTCGTGATGAACGACAAGATGCAGCCGCACTACGACGTTCTGCCCTCGTCTTCGTCGCAAATAAGGTTAACTACAAGAGATCCTGCATCTTTCTGGGCTACAAAGAGATGCTTGCCAAATGGCCTGGCAAATATGATATTCCCCTCCTCCAAAACGAAATAGATGGCTGTATACGCCCGCACTTACTGCGAGATGAGTCTAAATATATCATGCAGTCTCCGAACCCTTTTTGAAACGTACCCCGCCTTTTTGTTTCATTAATAACGCAGGGTTCAGATAAAGCCTGAATATTTATTTGGCAAGGGCACGTACCCTTGCCCATTCTGATCTTTTTACGGCGGATTTATAGCGTTCTGAAGGCATGCATTACATACGACGACTAAATTAGTCAGAGCTGGTGTCTCGGGACCAATTTATACAAATACGCGTCAATAAAACCCGAATTTCTGATTCATTCGAAGAAAAAAGATTCTCATTTTGTAGGATTGATGAAATCTCTAAACACATCTCAATCTCTTCCACTTAAACGAAGCATTCTTCATTGTACAATTGAAATATGTAAATTCGACACTTGGCAACAGTTAACGCTGGATAGTACTGGTTCAGTACTAGCAGAAGAAAAAACCTAGCTCTGTCGTTCGAAGTATTTTTGTATCAGCGCCTCATGAGGAACCAGCTTAGTTTCTGAAGAATATTGTTTCGAGTTTCATGCTTCAAACGCAGATCACCTAAATGGTCGTTGAAATTTAGATAGGAATCAAGTTTGATTCCCAAGTATCTAGGTTTGAAATCATGTTTTAAGGGAGCAGAACTGAAAGTGACACCCTGTAGGACATATTCCTAAATTAAATTCAAGAATCGCGCATAAATGAAGTTCATGTTGCCTAATTGAATACTCCGACACAGGAAAAGGCGGTTTTATGCCGAAATACGTACCTCTAATTATGTCACTTCTGCTTTGAGAAGAGGGCGTATTAACTTTTCACGTTGAATAAAAGTTGAGACAACAACAAGAGTATGTGGAAATGTTTTCCTAATTGGCAATAACATCCAGAGCTTGCCACCCTCGCGATTATATAGCTGCTCCATTGCGCCATCCTGAGAATATGAATTCCGACTTGACGACAACATGAATATTAAATAGATTTCCATTTTCTTGTCTCACTGTTTTGATGTGCTTGTCAATATGTTCGAAGAGTGTGTGTCTCCCAATTTGTGAAAGAAAGAATATGTTATACCTGGAAACATTGCTCCTTCATCCTTTGATTGCCATAAAAATTGCTCAGAAAATTATCATCAAATAAAAACATTGGTAACTTATTCTCCGGTTTGTTTAAAGGGTGTTACAGTCTTATAGGCTTCTTTTGATTTCAATATTTTTGTCTATTCATGTTCTGTTCCATAGTGAAGCTTGGGTACGTCAGCTCAAAGAATTTCACGGAGAAGCTTTGAGCTCTCCAACAATACATTATTGAAAAGGGTCATTATTTTCCTCAATACGCCCTAATTAACAATTTGATGGGAATTTTCTTTCAGCACGGTGGCAACGCCGAAGTTCTGCCTCCAGCACAAACAAACTTTCGGCAATTTCCTCTAGGGAACTCTGCTGAACTCTCCCATTATTTCCTGGAAAAAGGCGTGAAAAATTAATCTGGCCGGTGATAGATCAGTACACGCACGTTTTGAATCTCTATTATTAAAATACCGCCTGTAGTCGCCAGCTGGCCTGAATTCCATTAGCAGAGGCCGAGACGCATGTTGCTGACTGGAATACAACAAGGAGTCGTTCGATCGAGCAACGTTCCGCGACGAAAATTGTAATTTAGTCGTGAGCTGTATCCGCTGAATACATAAATATCAATGTCTTATCGCAAATCGACTAATTCTTCGAGAATACCTCGAAAATGTCGTTCCCTGAAATATATCGTTACGAATTGGGCTAAACTTACAAAGTCACGAAATATATATGAGTTTCGAATATAGTATGTGGATAAAGTAAGGGACTTAATTCATAACAACATTATTGATTGAACAGAATATACGAATATGATCGAGATAAATGCTAAAGATGGCGCGCATGTAAATTTTGAAGGTCATGGCTTGAGTATGTGATAGCTGGGTCCTTTAGGAACACTCTGGTCTGGCATAAATTTCTTCGAAAATCGTACTCAACGTACCACAATACTGCATTCTACTCTTCCTACTTCTCAAAATAAAGGTTATTAAATATCTTGCGGAGTTGGTACTCCAAATGAATCGATGAAATTTCGAATGGTTGGTAAGCACCAAAAAAGATTCATAAAAATAGTGCCAAAATATCGTTCTATATTTCTACAACCTCCAAAAAACGGAACTTGTAAGGTTCTACACCTCAGCTTCATCAAAATTCTGTTTGAACCTTAAAATACGCGAAATTTCATCGAAGTATGTCTGTTAGCTTAATTCGAGCTGAATTCATCATTTTCTTTGATGATCTCCCGCACGATTTCTATAATGGATATTCATTTTCTAACGTTCAAAAACACTTTTATAGACGAGAGAAAGTAACCGACCTGTCAAGACGTGCATTATTTCCCCTTCGGACTGAAGGCTTCAGTTCAGAATGGAGCGTTGAATGGGTGAATAAAGCGATTACTTAGTTGAAGACCATTTTTTTCAAAATGATGAAAGTTTTGTAATATGCACCTCCTTTTAAAAATCGACAGAAGAGAGGTTTTCCACAGATCAAAGGAGTGGTTTTATCAATTTAGAGATGTTAATGGAAAATTAAAAGGAAACTGTGGGTATTGGCTCGTCTCTCGAATGACAGGACTGAGTGCTTGGGATATTCTTGCAGAGATTCACTAGTAATAGAACTCAAACACAAATTAATTCAATTATTTTCAGAACTCTGAATAGATAAATATAAACCTAAACTTTGATTTTAAAAGGAAGAGATTGATCACAAGACTAACCCTTAACTTTACTATTCCCTTTATAGGTTTTCAAACTGCCTCTGTATGGGAACTATCCCTTGAAATTTCTATCCCCTGAACAGAAGAAAAACTCTGTTTCTTTAAGACCTCACAGACGTCCACATGAAAGATAAGCTCAGTGCAATTTCCTGAATACTACTGGTTTCGGCGGAGGATCAATTATGGTATGGGGTGTAATACCTTTGACTGCTCGCACAGACCTAGTGTTCGTTGATAATGGAGGTATGAATGCTGATAAGTATATAAGGAACATTCTTGAAGAGCATGTAGTGCCATTTGTTCATACATTGGTGAAAATTTCATTTTTATGGACGATAATGCCAGACCACATCGTGAGCGCATCGTTCAGGAGTACCTTGAAGAGGTTGAAGTCTCTCGAATGGAATGTGCAGCAAGAAGTTCAGATCTCAATCCGATTGAGCAGGTTTGGGACAACCTCAATAGAAGGCTGAGAAGTTCATAAAATCAACCAGCTACTCTTAATGACTTAGGAATCCAACTCGGAGAAATCTGGGAAGAATTAGATCAGAACATTTTAAGATCACTCATTTATGATTAACGCAAGCGGTGGAAACACCAAGTATTATATCACTTATCAGCATTTTAGTATTTTGAAAATTGTTCATGTTCTTTCGCATAAGATTCGGTGAAATCCTGAATTTTTCTTTCATTTAATGTGTCTTGTTTCGTTCAAAACCTTCCCGAGAGAACTTAAAAAATAGTTATGAAGTCAATGTAGAGTTAACTTTCATTAAAATTGTGATTTTCAGAATGTTCGTTAATTTTTTTGCGCAGTGTATATTTGTCGCCCTGCAGGGACAGGGATCCATAAACTATCGAATATACCTTATAAAGCGGTAAGTCCTTAAAGAACACCACAATGAAATGGGTCTGGATCTGGGCGCCATTCTTTACTGAGAATTACTCTCAGTGAGATCAACTGAGGGCGCCAGCTATTGCACTAACTGAAACAGCTTAATAGGATAAATAGCAAACTTACCTGGGTAGCTTCTAGTCGGAGACAGAGTTCAATTTTATCTTAGCTGATATTACTCATTAGGTCATACGATCTGGAGATTCAAGACTTCCAATAAAGTCCTAGTACAACAGGAAATATTATTATCCACAAATCATAGGTAGAAAGGACGAAAATACGCCAGCTGCCGGAATGAATAATTTTGTCTTTCAATCAATCGATAGGTACTTCAGTGTGAAATTTTTTATTATGTTAAAAACCAAGCACTTTCGGTCTATATGAAGACCATCATCAGGATTTTTCTGTCCAGGAAACTATCACAAATGCTCGAGAATAAGGACATCACAGCAATTAAGTACAAATAAAGACAAACATAAACAAGTACATCAACATCAAATATCAAGTACAAGTCTTTATTTGCATTTAATTGTTAATTGCTGTGATGCCCTTCTTCTTGAGCATTTGTGATGGTTTCCTGGACGGAAAAACTTTGATAATGGTCTTCATATAGACCGAAAGCATTAACATAATAAAAAATTTCACACTGAAGTACCTATCGATTGATTGATTTATCATTCTCTGGTGTGCACAACCATCATTGTTAGTAATTTTGTCTTTCTTTACCAGCTTTTTTAAAAGTGGGAGGACTCAACAAAATGAACTCAACATTGCCGAAATACCAATGGAAACCCTGCGGGCCGATTCCAACCCCCATAAATTGGATTTCCCCAAACCAATCTAACCAGGAACATCGGAAAACTCTCGCGTTCCTAATTTCCTCCAGGTGTCAATGAATTTGTCGTTCCGATAACCGAGTCCGACAGAACTCACCAGAACTGTATCGGTGCTGCTTTTCCCGCTTGGCGCCATTAATTTTTAAGACGTCGCCTAATTGAATTCGGAATACCCGGAGTTTTTGTCCGAGTGTTACATCCGGAAACGGGGGAGTTTTTCGATACCTCGGGAAGTTTAGGGCCTCGTGCTCGACGTTAGGACTGAAAATTTCGCCCTGGAATGCCGACGGGTCGTTTTGTCGGAACATAACCTGGCGGTTCGTGCACCTTCACAGCCATTCGGGAAAGGAGAGGAAGTTATGAGAGAAATACGGAATCATTTCACTGTGAAAAATTTAGAAATCGTCTGTATACATCACAATAATAGTTCAACATATTACCAACCAATTGGCTATAATCCATTTTTGACATGATAGAATAGAAAACAGATCGTACGTAAATGGATTTTTTATTTTCAATATCTGCTCTACATGTTTCGCCTTCTCAAGGCATCTTCAGGAGCTCTGTAATTTGGGAAATTAATCCTAACATTACAATTTTTTCGAATCAACTTACTCGTACAAATATACAGAAAAAAAAATGCAACATCAAACTTCTAACCGCAGAATTGAAATAAATCTGGTCTATCAGGATGTGAAAACAAGACAATACGACATAAAATCACGCGAATATCGAATACCAAAGAATGATAGCGTGAAGTTTAAAAACAATAAACACATACACTGACGTTAAAAGACATGACAACTAGCAAACGTATGTTACATGGTGGGTGCGTTCCGAATGTCGTGAGTTACTCCAAACTATAATAAACATTTAAAAATAGTATATCTGTCTCCCTGAATAGCTGCAACATTCTGGAAACACTTGTATGGAAAACTCCAAACCTTTCTGCAATTTTTGTGTATGTCCACCCTTCTTCTAGCAAAACTACCGCTTGAGCGCATTCCTCTTGGGTCAAATTTCGTGTTTCGCGTTGCATAGCGATCGAGTGTAGTAAATCAAACGAAAGAAAAACTATTTATCATTAGAATTGATCGAGAACAACTGATTTTAGGATGAAGCCAATACATTCAAAATCTGATATCATCTTTTTTTATTCCTGCTGGGAAAAAACATCTGTATTGAAGAAAAACGTTGAAAGTAAATAACATATGCATGCATAATTTCTGATAAAAATAATTATCATTGAGAACACCTTCAGTTGTAGAATAAATTTGAGATGTCCATAATGTGCGTTAATCTTTTTGCACAGTTCAGTTAAGAGTTACCGTCTTCATTTGGATCTTAAAAAATTTATATGAACTTCTCAAACATTCTCCCATCTCCAATCCCGAAAGAGAGAAATTCAATCGACGTTCTAAACTCCTGATGAACCAAGTCATTAAAAAATAAAAACAGTAACCAACAAAAAATACTCGTACAATTAGGTTGTCGCCAAACCAGCAGCAAGGGGATCCTTTAACAAGATTTTCGATGGAACCCTATGTTCTATTTCCATTTTAAATTTCGATACGTGTTGCTGGACGCGAAATCTGAATTCCGACCAAAAGGCACGTTCTCCGTCTCCGAAATATTTCAGTCTGGCCGCTGAAAAAGTGCCTTCCACTGTCTGCAACTCACTGGGAGGAAACGTTCATATTCCTGAAATTGACTTTACGTCCTCGACGAAATATATGGAAAGGTTTACTGGTTTTCCGTGGGAAAAATTTGAATTCGTCTAGGTCGCAGACAGCCTGCGTAGTTTCGATTGGCCAAGCTAGAACTCTAGCCTGTTGAAAATTCATGAGGAATTCAGACGTTGAGTTTGTAAGACTTAAGTTTTAGAGAAGTCGGAATATCATTTATCTCACTTCTCTGGGATAAATCAAAAGATTAATCATTACTAAATGAAAGCGCGGATCGTATCTTGAAAGATTGCCTGAATTATTGGGAATTCAATATTGCCCCGAATATCACTGATATGCCAGTTAACTTTTGAACTGATCGTAAAAACCTCGTCTCATGAATCATTACTTAAAGAGAATCTTCATCTTCATCAATGTTTTGTTATGATTGAATTCTCGATCGTTATCTTCAGAATCCAATTTTATAAACTAACATATAGCTTTACAATCGGTTCTGTCTCTACCAACTGTAAATGGAGCTCAATGTGAAAGCATCGAAATAAAATTTTTATCGATTCAATATATAGTCTAGACCAGATATTAATGGCGGATCTGTAGAATAAAGCTGGAATTATAATGGTTAACCATCTACGGAATAGAGATTGCCGTAATATTTTACGAATCAAAGAAACGCGATCGAAGTACCATCTATATGTCCTCTCCTATTGTGGAACAAGGAGCATCGAGAAGTGGAGGAATGTTTTCCATTACCAGGAAGCGTTTTTCGTGGGATACTAATTTCGGTAAGCGACACTCGATTTCATCATCCATTCGTTTCATTATTGGTGCAAATCGAACAGAAAATATGTCCCTTTTTATGACAGTCAGTGTCGTAGTTTGGAACTGCAGAAAAATAAGAGACTAGTAAGAATAGACCTCTCTTTCGAAGTGATCAATGTTCTAATGAATTATTTCTTGATTAATCAATTGAATTTGGATCGGACAATTTTTAAATCAATCAAAACTTTTTTTTTCATTGATAGCAAGAGACTTCACGCTCAGCATCAGAAGTTTTAAATTACAATGAAATTTATTCATTGCCTGGTTAGCGAAAAGTTGGAAACACACATTCTGAAACTATGTCGAATATTTAGTGCTTTAATAGTGCTAAATGGTGCCGTATAAATCTTTGATAGCACCCTCATAGTTTTTTAGCTACTAGCAATTACATGTTTTATTACGGCGTAGCCATCTACTAATGCGAAATGCGAGTCAGACGAAGTGGTCCTCAGACAATAGAAAATATTCGTATCTAATGTGTCTGGTTAGTCAACGGTCGAAGATTTCGTGAAACTGACACCAGGTGTCAGTTTGGATTTTCTTGAGAAGTGTGAGCTCACTTCGAACAATGTCTATCTGGGAGGAGAATAAAGAGCTTATGTGGAAATTAAAATCTGCTCATGCAAAAAAAATATACGAAAGGATTGAATGATGTTTCAATTTTAAATTTTCATTTTAACGTCAGAAAAAACGCATTATGAACTAAGTTGGTTCCCAGTTCGACTTTGTGTTTGTATCATTTCATCATGTTAGTAACTTTAAAACTTTCGACTAGGTGAACCGATTTAAATGCTTCTTTTTTATTCGAAAGGTGGTTCTGATAATGATAAAAATAAGGTGTCAAATAGGTCCCAAATTTGCATTAGGAATGTGTTTGAAAGTGAAGAGGTGCTGTAAATGATGATACGTCATAGTTTCGCCGGCTGTCGCATTCCTTTCAATAGATGGCTACGACGGAATTAAACATATAATTGCTAATAGCTAAAAAACTATAAGGGTGCTATCAAAGCTTCATATGGCTCGAATTAGCACTATTGAGCCACTAAATATTCGATATAGTTCCAGAATAAGTAACTTCAAGCACTCGTTTTCCAATATTACAAGAATCATTTCGATAAAACTATAATATATGAGACTTCAACTTCTTTTATGATGAATTGTTGAAAGATCCCAGATTCTCGATTTGAATAGCAAAAAACTTCCTACTTAGTATTCAGACAACATTGTTGAAAACGAAATCAAGGTATTATTTCTATAAAACTAGCTACCTCCACGAAAAAGAGCATTTCTTCATGGAAATTAAAATGAACAGCATGCAGAAATTTGCCGGCGATAAAACTTTCCAATCTCCAGGGTTCTACCATGTCAGGTGTAAAAATGAAAAACCGTATACAAACTACATATTTTCCGATCCTGGTTTCCAAGTTCCCGGCCGATTGATCGTAACTTCTGCCACGAATTAAATATGGATTTTCATACATGCCATAATACCATATATTTCCCTCTTCACCTGAAATAACAAGTTTATGCGAATGGTTTTAGCCCGTCTCGATATGGGAAAGTCACGAATGTGGGTATCGGAAAATTCACGTGGGGGGAAAATTCTCGGCCGCCGGAATTTCCTGATTGCTTTTTTTTTTTTCACATGCAACAAGAGGGCTGGGTTTGAGGAGTAGTCGAAGGTTATTCTTCTCTCTCTTTGGGTGGTACTTCAGTTTTTATTTGATCGAGCTGGACACTTTCTTCGAATGGTCAATGAAAACCTCTTTTCTATATTTCATTTTCTTAATCATGATCGATCAAAACGTTGGGGAGCAGTATCACCTTCACTAGAATTTCTTTTGGATTTTTTCATTGAAGGTAAACTTACTCTGCTATACTAGAGTGAAATATTTCAATAACTTACACTGAATATCTGGTATTTGGAATATTGAATGATTTTTTTTGTTTCATTACTTTCAAAGTTATTATTTCACGTAAGAAAATGAGAATTTCAGTATAAAGAAATATATTTCGAAAGATCATGGAATAAGTTGTAAAAATCATTAGGTCATAATTTTGAGAATGCATGTAATGGTGAGTGTATTTTAAATTTATTCCTGAAACTCAATATTGATAATTTGAATTCTCAATGGTGTTTCATATGATCAAAGCCAAAATCTTTAACTTCAAATTGTTTCAATTATTCAAAATCCTAGAAGTATCTGCATTGAATGGTATTTCAGCCCGTGACTGATGTTTTTTGTGTCTCGAGATCGCGAACGTAACAGTTGATTTAATAATAATAATAATAATAATAATAACGTTTATTAATCCCTTCAGACATAAAAAACAATGTATGGGACATGTCAAAAAAAAGTAAATCAACACAAAATACAAATAGTACACTCAAAGAGAAAAATTATCTTCAAAATATTCACTTAGACTATAATAAACTTTCTGAATCAATATGGATTTAACATTTTTTTTAAATTTGACTATGTTCAACATTTTGATGCAATCAGGCAAATGATTAAACAAAGAAATGGCTTGGTAAGTAGGAGAACTCTCATATTTTGAGGTTACATGATGTGGAAAACAAAATATATTTTTATTCCTAGTGGAATAATCATGAAAACTAGACAACTTTACTAATCTGTGTTCATTTTCTTTTACATAAATCAAGCAACGAAAAATAAATATACAAGGTAGCGTTAAGATACCATAATTTCTAAAAAATAATCGACATGAATCACGAGGATTCAAGTCGAAGATCAAACGTATAATCCGTTTTTGTATAATAAATACCCTGTTAGATTCAACGGAATTACCCCACAACAAAACATTAAAGTTCAAAAAACTGTACACTAGGCTATAGTAAATACCTATAATTGAATGTCTGGGTAAGCAATTCTTCATCCTACCAATTGCATATGAAGAACTACCCAACTTCTTGCAGACCGCCTCAATGTGATAACCCCATCTAAGAGTACAGTCCAAGTGTACACCCAAAAACTTAACACTATCCCTAGAGACAATATTCTGACCAAGGCATCTGATCTCCAACCTCTGATCAATGTTGATTGTGTTACTAAAGTATATACATTCAGTTTTATTGAGATTTAAAATGAGCGAATTCGAATGGCACCATTTTAAAAAGGAGGAAATTATAATATCGCATCTCTCTGAGAGCTCCTCAAGGCTCCCCGCTGAGACCGCCACTGAAGTGTCATCGACAAATATAATTAACAGATCATAAACAAGATGTTTGGGTAGATCATTAATGAACAAAAGAAAAAGCAGCGGTCCCAGAACAGAGCCCTGGGGAACACCCAGCTCCACCCCACGCTTCTGCGACCAACTGTTACCTACACGAACCGACATTGAACGACAAGAAATAAAATTTATGATCCATTCCAAAAAAACACCGCGAAAACCAATGTTGAATAATTTGCTTTCAATAAATTTGCTAGAGATCACATCAAACGCGCGAGAGAGATCAAAAAACAAACCTGCTACATAGTTACCCTTATCTAGGTTTTCATAAACGAATTCAATGAATGAAAATGCAGCAGTTTGCGTTTAACGGCCTGTTCTGAAACCATGCTGACAATCAGTAATTAGATTGAACCGATTAAGAAACACCAACATTCGATTATAAACAATTCTTTCAAAAATTTTTGAGAACACACTTAAAATTGATATAGGTCTATAATTAGCAACATTGCTTGGATCATCCCTCTTAAGAACAGGTATTACTGATGCCAGCTTCAGCAGAGAGGGGAATTTTCCAGAAATAACTGACAAGTTGATAAGATGTGCTAGGTGTTCAGCAATAATATCAGATACTGTCTTCAGAATATTCACAGAGATGTGATCAATGCCTGTACTTTTCTTATTTTTTAAGGATTTGATAACAAGCATCACCTCCTCCGCATCAACGGGATAGAAGAAAAAAGAATTTTCAGATATGGAAGAAGTGGTGCAGATCAAAGAAAATGAATTACCAAAATGATTTTTGACGCTAAGTTCGGCAATAGAACTGAAATAGTTTACAAATAAATTTGAAACAACAACAGGATCGTTATGTGATCTACCATTATGACAGAGAGTTACACTATTTTGAGAGTTTACTTTTCTACCTGTTTCTCTGTTGACAATATTCCAGATAGTTTTATTTTTATTTGTTGACGAATTTATTCTATTCTGAAAAAACTTGTATTTACTTTTTTTAAAAGGTTTCTAAAATCAACTTTAGCCCTATTATAAATTAGAAGTGCATCGGGACTATTCAAATTCTTCTTAAGCCAATTCAATTGTTTCAATTGATAACTAGCCTCTTTTATTTCTTTACTGACCCAACTTTTGCCAGGACCATTGATCAGTGAGACTTGTTTCATAGTACAACTATTTTCAAGACAATACTTCAGCAGGTTGTTGAAATTACCGAAGCAAATATCTATGTCAGAATCAAAATAAATACTATCAAATGAAATACCTGACATGAAACCTCTCAAACAATCCAACGATCGTGGGGATACATCTCTGACCAGCATGCTCTCACGTTCATTTTCATGAATAACAGATCTATATGAGTATTCCAATATTGAAACTTTATGATCACCCAGGTGACTATCAAATACTTTTGTTCTACAGAAGTTCAAGGATGCATTTGTAAGTATATAATCAATTTTAGAAACTGTGGTGAGATTATTTATATTCGTATGAACTCTGGTTGGTTCTAGAGATGTAACCCTCAGATCAAAACAATGCAACAAATCGTCAAGGAGCAGCTTTTGCGCACATTTACCAAGAAGATAATTAATATTCAAGTCGCCACATAAAAATACAACTTCAGCAGACTTATAAGAGTGCTGTAAAACAAAAGAAAACTTTTCGAGAAACAAATGAAAATCACCATTGGGCACTCTGTAAGCACTAATGAAACAGTACCTCGTATCATGGATTTTCACTTTCACAGCACAAAATTCAAATTGTTTCTCCACGGACCAATGTGATATACCACAATCAGCAACTTGCAGATCGGCTCTCACGTAGATTACAACACCACCATGTATATGATCTTTCCGACAGAAGGATGCAACTTGAACATAACCATGAATGTTCATGGATTGTAATTTTTCACTACTACACCAGTGCTCTACGATACTTGCAATGAGGGGACGTTCCATTTCAAATAGCAATTCCAAACTATCCAATTTGTTGAAGAGGGATTGGACATTTACATGCAGTATCTTGAAAGTATGGTACATCATCAATTTGTTTCCTTCCTCTTCTTGTTTTGGAAGAAAAAATGAACTGAGGCATTATTGGGCCAATTTGCTGCATCTTTGACTTTCTCAACTTCAGAAATACCAATAAGCACCTTAAAGGAAGCATATGATTCAGGATATTTCGATTCGAGTTTTTCACAAGTTACATTTGTGAATTTTTTATTGAGGAAGTTTTGCAGATCTTCCACCTTGGTATCAGGGTGTAATCTTGATACATGAAAGGCTCTTTGTTTTTCAATACCTTGAACAGTGGTTGAATCCTGAGAATTACCAACAACCAATGCCGGTCGATTAATTTTTCTTTTGGACTTTCTGGAAAGAACTGTACTCCATTCGTCCTTTTCACCAGTTGAAACATCTTTACTTAATGCTTTCAAATTAGTTTCAGCACTCTTGACAGCAGCATTAACCTCTTTTAAGGTTATTTGTTTATTTTTATTTTCAGATTGGGGACGACCCATAACCGGCAATCCCATGCTCGGAACAGAACTAATTCTCGATGATTTATTATGATCATCAGTTACAGCATGGGAAATTTCAGATTTATTTAATTTCAATTTATTGTTGTCTGAATGTTTGTTATCAGCTGGAATTCCTTTTTTACCACTTATGTTAGGATTTTTATCGCAATGAACACATACCTTCTTCCTCGAAACTTCTTGTTCTAAGACAGAAATTTTATATTTTAATAGCGAAGTTTTTTCCTCAAGTAATCGATTTTTATCTTGAAGTTCATGAATTATCTTCAGTAAGAGATCCTGGTGAGAAGAGCCTTCATTGATATCGATATTAGATGTGATATCAGTATTTGAATCACAGTTTTCGACATATAAAGGATCTTCCTCATTGGGTTTTACATAGAATGCAGTTAATTCTTCATCACAGCATTTTTTAACTTTTTGGGCACAGCTTCTGTGAAATATTTTGGGGCAATTTTTACAACTGACTCCACTTTTCACAACTGAATTTTTACAACCACCGCACTTAGGCGGGTAGGAATTCGAAGCAGTATTCATAACTCTATCGCACGAACGCTAATGAATGATCTAAGTTTCAACTCAGACTTTGGTATGATAGCCCGTGACTGCAAGGTCCTGTGTAGCTGGTGTACGTTAAATTTATTAGAAATTAGTCTCATCTTGGACGTTGGTATGATAGCCCGTGACTGTAAGGTCCTGTGTAGCTGGTGAAAATTAAGTTGATCAGAATCTTGCAGAAAAAAGTTGATAAGAATTTTTTTATCAATAAAATATAACTAAGGGTGAAACTGGTGCATTATTGTACATTATTGATATATCATAAGCATGTCTCAGAGTCTTAATTCGTTCTAAAATAGAGAAAACCTCTGTTCTATATTTCATTTTCGGAATTATGATCGGTCAAAAAGTTGTGGAGCAGTATCATCTTCACGACAATTTCATCTAGATTTTTTCATTGAAATTGAACTTTCTCCGCTCTGCTAGATTGAAATATTCTAACTTCTACCGAAATATCCGTTACTTGGAATATTGAATGATTTTTTTTTATTCATTACTTTCAAAGTTATCATTCTACCTAAGAAAATGGGAATTGCAGTTTGAGGAAATATATTTCAAAAGATCATGAAACACTTTAGAAAAATCATGAGATCAGGTATGATAGCCTGTGACTGCAAGGTCCTGTGTAGCTGGTGAACGTTAAATTGATTAGAAATTAGTCTCAACTTGGACCTTGGTATGATAGCCCGTGACTGTTAGGTCCTGTGTAGTTGGTGAACGTTAAGTTGATTAGAATTTGTTGAAAGAAGTTGATAAGAATTTTTTTATCAATATAATACAACTGAGGGTGAAACCGGTGTGTTTCTGCTGTGCTCCAATGTGCATTTTCTTACCAGTACATTACTGATATATCTTTATCATGTCTTAGAGACTTATTTTTTTCAATAATGGTACCAAACAATAAGATCACAGATAACAGTTAAAACCAGAAGTTGGATAATTTCTGAACGTGTTTGACTGGGCCTGTGGAAAGGTTGAATTAAGAATTTGTGTTCTAGTGAAACAATACAGAGGAAAAGAATGCGTAAAATCATTGCTGTCGGGAAAACAGTGAAAACGCTTCGTAAAACTGCCGCCGCCAATAAAAACCGTGAAGTGTATTTCCCCCCATTCCGATCGTAATAATAAAAGCGCAAATATTCTTAGAACACAGGCTCGACAAAAAGTGGCCGAGCCGGAGATAATTATCGCTTCAACGGCCCATTAAAATCGAATTTTCGTTCACCCTTTTTCCGCCTCTCGTGCTTGCACTTTACGAGGCTCATTTTTGCCTTCCGCATCTGCGCGAGGGGATGGAAAAAATCGCGCCGTTAAGAAAAAACGATAGTTTCGCGATGTAAATTTATGTAAAAATGCACCATTCAGATTCGACGAGCAGCGGCTCGAACCCGACTCCATCAATTCTCGATTATTGAATATTGTCGCGGACGTTGGAGATTTTATGGTCAGCGGTTCGGGAGGACGCCGGGCGTCGTTTGAGGGCCATCGAGATGGGTCGATTTCTTGCTCGACGGTCCTCCAGAATCGCAAGTTCTAGCGGAAAGGGTATTACCTTGGAATCCCTCGGGGGTCGGTTGGTACCGGATATTGGACTCGTTTGTCCAAGTTTCCGGGTGGGCGTCGCTTATGGGCTATTACCTAAAAAAAAGCACTCAGTTGAGAAGAAATATAGTCGGTTTTAAAGAAGGAAATTCTCTGATGGCGGAAGGTTCTTAATTTTTTTTTTCATTTACTGCCAATTACATCGGACAAATAAAAGGAGCCACTTAAACAAGGTCGCCTCGTCAGAGGAGGCAAGAGAGGCTTAGCCTTCTCATACAGCTTAGAGCATAGTTTCTATTAAATACGAATATTTCGG
Source organism: Hippodamia convergens (assembly GCA_038502775.1). Classification (NCBI taxonomy): domain Eukaryota; kingdom Metazoa; phylum Arthropoda; class Insecta; order Coleoptera; family Coccinellidae; genus Hippodamia; species Hippodamia convergens. The sequence continues at coordinate 21,876,603 of CM076612.1, read as the reverse complement.
ACTCTGGTGAACCATCATAACTGAAAAATGTATATACCGCTAATCTGACAATTTGAAAGTGACGAAAAGACGAGGGAGGGCTGCAAAGTCCCTGGACATTCCCGAGCTTGACTAATTTTTCTTTTATTTCGAAGTAAATAATTCAAGCATAACCGAAAACATATAATCTAACGATTTCCACAAGTCGAAGTAACATAAATTCGTCGAGAAAGATGAGTGCTTGCATCTGCATAATGCCTATATTACCCGTTTCGCGTTTGCATTTCTCCCTTCCTCCGACCCGTTGGCTTGAGGACAACACAGTTCATGACACAAACATAACAAAACGTTTTGGCTCATTTTGAGATAGGTGAATTAAAGTTTATGAATGATATTCACATGATGTGTGTTTTTTGTGGTGGAGTAACCTTGAAGAAAACACTTAAATTTTGGAACATCGTCGGAGTAAACCCGTTCTTCGGGAATCCCGAACAAAATACGAGGATCTTGTACCTACGTTCTATGAAATTTTCATTAAATGAAGTATATCACGCACAGTGGCGATTTAAAATTGTCAGATCGAGCGAATCTCTCAATGTAATCGTCAGATTAAGATACAGCGCATCTAGGACATGAAGATGACCATATACAGATAAAGAAAATCTTTAATCTTTATGGATACATGGGAAAATGAATGTTTAATTCGAATTCCAACAGTCCAGTCCCTTATTTGTTATGGACTCGCAATGAGATTTCGATTCTTCCACTGTTATACTACTACTATTTGGCACAACAAGGTGGATTACTCGAACATTCAAGTTGAAAATGTCGATGTTCGCATGTTTTAGATTTGTTTTTGTTTTCCTTTTTTCATATTCATAGAATTTTGTTTTTTAATTTCTTCTCGTAGAATGAATTTTCGCTTCTCAATTTTTTTTTCAATTCATTTCATTTTCAAAACAGTTTTGGCGAAAAAAAACCTGAATACCAATTTCCACAAGAAATCAATTCAGTCATTCATTGAAGCAAATAAATTCCTCGCTTCAGAATGAACAAAATTGTTATATTCTTTAACAACAGATATAAAATCACCCAAACCGTTTTTGGAGTTTTACTGATTCGATTCGACACTTCGCGTACCATACGTTGTGCTCCACATCCCCACCCAACCGAATCTGTCGGCTCAGCTGTTTATTCGATATCACTTTCCTCTAAGGTTTTGAGTCTGCCTCTGTTCCACTAGAATTTACTATAGAAACTGTGATTTTTTGCAATTTCAAAATATGGCAGCGAGTTCATTGAAAATACGTAGGCTTTGAATATTATCTTAATCTGACGCTCTCGAGTATATACATGATGAAATTTTTTTACCGAATATATTGCAATTGAAATAGAGCAAAATATTCATGTCATGTCCAGAGAATATATTGTTTATTTCTTGAGAAACCTGAGGGACCAAGACTTTTGACGAAGTGTGTATGATAATAAACACAATATTCAATCGTTCAAACTGAACCCACATTCAAGGATAGAACATAATGTAGTTATGCTCCCTCGAAATTCCCCTTAAAACCATCGTGAACATTCCTTGTTTGTCCTAAATCGAGGAAATCGTGTTCTGGAACGCACAACCACTCAAAGCTTATCATTTCCCCGATTTCGAAATGCCTAGTACATCTCCAAACATATATCGATAACAGGCCAAATTATACCGCATTGCAGCCATCGGTTATAACTTAAATCTGCCCCCACGTGAGAGAAATATTTATTAGAGCCCAGATCCGACACGAAAAAGGAACAAAGAAGGACCGACACCAAAAGAAAAATTGTACGATCCAACGCAGCATAAATCAACGGTGACGGTTAGATAACAACTGGATTTCGCACCTTTCCCATTACAGATATTGTTCTGGCTAGCTGAACGTTTTAATTTGCGATAGAGTCCGGTCGATAGGGCCTGGTTGGTGACTGTGCCATCCATTAGACTGATGGAGTGATCCTGATTTCTGGGATAATGGAATTGGTGTTCGGGTGTTATTGATATCTGCACTGAAAAATTGTTTGCTTCATGATTCTTCATGAGGTACATTTTTTAATGTCATTCTCAAATGAAGGTAGTTTGTTAAACTATTTAGAGTTTGTGTCCAAGAGTAAATTCCAGAATATTCAATGAAGATTTACCAGGGATGAAACAAAAACTCCTTCGGGTTTGCTGGTTGGTTAACGCAAGAGCGGCTTTCCGTCGATCAAGGGATGTTATTGAAAAATAAACACAAGATCAACTTTTCTCAGCTCGGAGAAAGTGTGAGTAAGGTCTGATGCACGAATAACAGGACCTAGTACCTAGTTTTTTTTTACGGTGAGTTTTGTTTTGGGGTTTCAATTGAAACCATTGAAGTACCTTCATGAATATCTATTATGAAAATGCAAAAGAAAATTTTTTAATTCAACATGCATAGTCTTTGAATCAGATCAGAATGATTTATTTCCCAAGAAAAACATTTTAATTCGATCCAATGCAAATTCGAAAAAATCAAAATGAGAAAGTTACACAGAGAAGATATGAGAGAATTCAGGAATAAAGACTCAAACTTTTTGAGACATTCAAAATCGAAAAGGTCTGACCTTTTTTCTGGTTTACTTCCAAATTGTTTTGGGATATCACACTTCCTTTCACGACGTTATTCACACACTCACTTACCGATTCGTTCTAATGACAAAATAATTAAATCCTAAACTTTTCTTAACAAAGTATCTATTACAATGGATTTTCACTCTATGAAATCAGCCTAATTATTCGACTCTATTAAAATGTGACTCTACTTTTAAACTCTCTCCCGTTTCCAGACCTAGATTGAAGTACTTTTTGTACTTTTCCGAGTAATATGTGGGACTTTTTCGTACTGTGTTCCCAAATCTACTAAAGAGTTTCGTAGTGCCCTTTTTGTAGTTTTCCGAGTAATTTGCAGGACTTCTTCATTCCGTTTCACCAGATCTACCACACTACCTTCGGTGTCCGGCTCTTTCTCCAAAAATTAAAATGAACTCATGCAGTTTTTAGACAACACTCTGTCATGCAAAATTGTCGGTAATTTTGATGCACTTGCGCAATTACTTCCGAAAACAAACCTGCGAACAGGGTCATTTTCTTTCATTTCGAAGCAGCTTTTCAGCATAGACCATTTTGCCTATGAAGTATTAGGGCTGAATCTAGCTGATAGTTGATTCAAATAGACCAAAAAAACATCTCCAGTTACCCCAATCACACTATTTTTGTTTTGCCACTTTTTGAAGTCGTCGTCGTATTCTCGCTAGTACCTCAAAGCTGATTTTGCAGGTAATAAACTTGATGCTACACTGCTGGCTGCTATAATCATTTCTTTTGGTACATTCATTTTCGCTTTCGCCAAAACAAATGTAAAGAAAAATAAACAGACATGTTCATGGCAACTCTTCCATAGCTTACGACATTTGCGACAAATATCTAAGATTTTTTTGGAATTTATCTTACCTTTTTACAAGTGAGAAACAAATTAATTATAAAACAATACAAGCAAGGTAACAGGTTTTACTGGCTCAAGAAGGTTCGCCAGTAAAAACTCTCTTACCTTGCTAGTAATGTCATATACTATTCTATCCTCTTCAGGAATTTATTCCTGAAGAGGATAGAATAGTATTCGAAAGTGTTTGCTAACATATTGTTAGATCGGAATTTTTCGGATTCAAATACCTCAAATCCAAAGCCAGTGTAAGCTGGGAATAGATAAATCACACCAAATGATGGGAAAGCTTGATGTGACCCTAATATACCTAACATATTATATGAAATGTAAGGCGTAGTTATTGGGAAAGTTCTGGAAGAACAGCACGGTCGGTTCCATCCTTGAAAAGCATTAAATTCAATTAGCTCCACCGAATAACTCTCCTCAGAGTGGGGCAGATGATGTATAGCCATACTTGCTTTCCCATGAATTTTTTAAGGACTTCGGTTCATTGGAGGAATTATATCTGCAAGCTAATTCATACAGGGTTATAACGAATGGATGTAGCTCGGGGCGCTCCCACCCGAGCAAGTTTGCTCTGCCTTCAAATTCCAAAATTTACAACCGTAGAAATCGACTTTTGTTTACTTTCTCCCCCAGCGGGGACACTATAGAAATGGGAATTATGGAGGAAAGCTCTATCGCTGATGACGATAGTATTTCTATCGTGAGTGCCCATGAAATGGAATTGGGGATCAACTTGGTGACCTCATATCTTTGTTTAATGTTTACATTCCTTCATTCGATTAGAATCTTGAATTCTTCGTGTAGGAGGAGAATGCAATTAATTCTTCATAGTCTGGGAAAGTATATCAGAATTTCCGATAGAATTTGATAGGGATTTGAGGATGAGAGTGTGTCATCTAGGAATCTGGTGAACCTTTTCCTAATGTTGTTATAACAAATGCAATGGTTTTAACTTCATCATTATATACAAAGATACTTTTATACCTACTAGTATAATCAAAGTTTCTCAAGCTTTACTCTGATTTCCCTAATACGAAATACGAGCTGTTTTTACAACGGCAACAACTCAGATATCAGAGAGTAATAATAGTGTATAAACATTACTAGCAAGGTAGGAGAGTTTTTACCGGCGAATGGAGGATAAAACTGACGAGCCGCAGGCGAGTCAGTTACCTCTTTGATCCAGTAAAACCTGTTACCTTGCGAATGTTGTTTTATATTTTATTTGTTTCTCATTTGTGAAAAGGTTAGATGAAGTCCAAAAAATCTCAATAAATTGTTTAAAATTTCGTAAGCTATGGAAGCGTTGCCATGAACATGTCTGTTTATTTTTCTCTACATTCGTTTTGGCGGAAGCGAAAATGAAGGTACCAAAAGAAATTATTTAGGCAGCCAGCAGTGTAGCATAAAGTTTATTACCTGCAAAATCAGCTTCAAGGTACGAGCGAGAATACGACGACTTCAATAAGTGGCAAAACAAAAATAGTGTGATTGGGGTAACTGAAGATGTTTCGTTGGTCTACTCGAATCAACTTTCAGCTGGATTCAGCTCTAATACTTTATAAGCAAAATGGTCCATGCTGAAGAGCTGCATGAAAGAAAATGTCCCTGTTCGCAGGTTTGTTTTTCTCAAAACATTTTTTTGGAAATTTGACTTTTAGTTGTCATTTGCAGATTCAAAAAGGTAATGGCATTTCTGAAACGAAAAAACGAGCATTATACACCAAAAAAGCCAAGAGTCGATTTCGAATGGCTGTTTTGGTTGGTTAACGGTTGACCGCTCGGTTCATAAATGACAACGTCAAACGAACCGCGCTTTCGAGTACGGTTCAAATTTCGGCGAAACAGCTGATTCGAGACGTCACCAATTTGTCATTCGAATGCGGTTGGTCCAAAACTGGCGGACCAAATCTATGAACCAACCATGAACCAAAGTCAATCGAAATCGCCTAAGGTATTAAGTGAAGAAGAGGCTGAGCAATTTCTTTTACATGCTCCTGATGACCAGTGGTTGCTGGCGAAAATTGTAACAATATTTGGGATTTTTGGATGTTGTCGATATGACGAATCTCTCTCCCTAAACATGAATGCTGTAGAAGATATGGAAAAAAACCTTATTGTGACAATGCGGTGAACAAAAAATTTAACAACGAGAAGATTCACCATAACCGATGGTGGCTGCAGCTTCAAGCCTTACATGTTATACAGAAAATATGTAAATCTTCGGCCTCCTGGAACAGAAAGCCTAAGATTTTTTTTTTCATACCGACATGAAAATTACATTTCTCTTTATGCTGGTCAGCACACTATTGGTGTGGAGCCACTATGGTTGCGGATTCGGGTGGAGATATTTTAGCACTGAAACGTGCAGGAAGGTGGAAGAGCACTGAAATTGCGATGAGTTATGTCGATGATTCGGTCAACGAAAAAATCGAAATGTCTGGCAAATTATTTGGTAGTAAATGTTCTGCAGTCCTCGAGTTCAGCAGTTTCTGAGTCAACAGATGGTTCACATCATCAGTATCAAAAATCTGTGGTACTGGAAATAACAATTGTACCATGATTTTCAGCATATATGACGATGAAACATAATTTTCTAACGTGAATAATACTACTAGTAAAAATTTTGCAAGTTAACTGTCAGTTTTACAAGTTAGTGACTTGATAAAATAATCTTTCTTGATTAATATTGTGTTTTTGAAAACTGACATTAACAAATGAGAAACAAATAAAAAAAATTTCAGCTGGAAACCTAAATCTCAAACAAGTAATATCGATTAACGGAAAAGAATGAAGATAACAAAAATAAGAATGCTTGTTCCTTTCTCAGAGAAGATGGGACTTCCAAGTCTGAAATTAATTCCAGCTACTGGAAACATGGTACCTAACGTAACAGATTTTGGCAGGGGTTGTGAAATAATGTACAATGAACTCCTATGAATGGCTTGAAGAAACACCGGTGAAAACGATTTTAAGCAATCGCAACGTCTGAGAAATTCCATTGCCAGCCTTACAGGATTAACGCTGTAAGTGCCTGCATTACGGCAATGTCACTAATCCTGCTACATTCCTCCTCCAAATGATCCCCCTTTGTCTGACTCTTCGTGAGGGGTGCCGTGATGGGAACAGCGATAAATAAACCCACATGACGCCTCTCCAACCCTTGACAAGCCAATAATAGGAACACTTTCAACGACTGAATCCTGGCTCGACTGACGGCAACAACTTATTATGCCGCCTATCAATTTCCCGCTTTGTAACGTCTCCATCAATTTGCCGCCTCCAGTCATGTGCTCTCGAGACAAACAGATATCGACGGAGAAAAAAGGATTATTGAAAAATCGATGGGAATCCGGGAAACCGGAAATATCGGCAGGCGTGCCAACTGAACAGCAGCATGTCGTATATCTCGGGGCAACATTCGGCATATTATTTATGAGAAAATTCAATTTTCCCCCGACTTCAGGAGGGTTTCCTGATGACGAGGTTAGCTTCTGGAGTACGAATCTAGCCCCTGTCTCATTATATCGACTGGAATTGATTTCAGCTGGTGCACTCGCGATTCTCCGAATCCAGGATTATTCTTTTTGACGTGGAGATGGTAATACGAAGGCGGCGATTTTTCTTGTAGAACTTGGGAGTAGGAGAAGCATTGATCTTTGATCAATGCTGACAAGCTAACAGTCGGTGCTGCTGAGCAATGGCGTTTGAAGCTGGATATAAGCTGCGCAAGATTATGGAAATCTCAAATTTATTCTACAACTGAAAGTGTTCTCAATGATAATTATTTTTATCAGAATTATGCATGCATATTTTATGCACTTTCAACGTTTTTCTTCAATACAGATGTTTTTTCCCAGCAGGAATAAAAATGATGGTATTACCAGATTTTAAATGTATTGGCTCCATTCTGAAATCAGTTGTTCTCAATCAATTTTAGTGACGAATAGTTTTTCTTCCGTTTGATTTTCTTCACTCGATCGCTATGCAACGCGAAACATGAAATTTGACCCAAGAGGAATGTGGCCAAGCGGTAGTTTTGCGAGAAGAAGAATGGACATACACAAGAATTGCAGAAAGGTTTGGAGTTTCCCATACAAGTGTGTCCAGAATGTTGCAGCGATTCAGGGAGACAGATATGAATGTCCGAAGACCAGGACAGCGTAGACTACGGGTAACCACTGCCATTCAAGAATGTTACTTGAGAGTTTCTTCGTTGAGACAACGGTTTGCAACCGCTCGCCTCCTTCAAAATTAGCTTGAGCAAACTCATGGGGTGCAAATAAGAACTCAGACAATAAGAAATCGCCTCAAAGAATATGATTTAAGTCCTCATGTCGCGGCAAGAGGCACAGCTGTTACCCAAGCTCATCGAAGGGCGCGTTTGGATTTTGCAAGAGAGCATAACCATTGGGAAGAGGCCGATTGGGAAAGAGTTCTCTTCACAGATGAGTCTGGATTCTGCCTCTACCATTGTGATCGACATTCCCTTGTATACAGACGTCCACATAAAAGATATTCTCAGTGCAATTTCCTGAATACTACTGGTTTCGGGGGAAGATCGATTATGGTATAGGGTGGAATATCTTTGACTGCTCGCACAGACCTAGTGGTCGTTGATAATGGAGCTATGAATGCTGATAAGTATATAAGGAACATTCCTGAAGAGCATGTAGTGCCATTTGCCCCATACATTGGTGAAAATTTCATTTTTATGGACGATAATGCCAGACCCCATCGTGCGCGCATCGTTCAGGAGTACCTTGAAGAAGTTGGAGTCTCTCGAATGGAATAGCCAGCTAGAAGTCCAAATCCCATTCCGATTGAGCAGGTTTGGGACAACCTCGATAGAAAGCTGAGAAATTCAGAAAATCATTCAGCTACTCTTAATGACTTAGGTATCAAACTCGGAGAAATCTGGGGAGGATTAGATCAGAACATTTTAAAATCACTCATTTTGAGTATGAACTGTCGTTGCCGAGCTCTAATTAACGCAAGGGGTGGAAAAACCAAGTATTAAATCACTTATCAGCATTTCAGTATTTTGAAAATTGTTCATTTCTCTCTTTTCACATAAGATTCGGTGAAATCCTGAATTTTTCTTCCATTTAATGTGTCACGGGTACTACCTTTCTGTGGTAACCAAATGACCCATTAGCTTCGTTTGCTTAGCCAGCGAAACTCATATGAAAAATTTGCCATTTTCTGTCAGTATTTACGAATTTCTTTACTGCCTTCTTTCTGGAGAGTACTCCTTCGGAAAACAGTTGAGAGGATAATGGATGTGGATACTTCAGGAAAAAACCAAAATCAAAAATGACAAATATGACAAATGATATGATAATATAAGACAGAAAAAAAAACTTCGACAAAGTTAGGAAAAGGGTTTTCAGTTGAGCAACTGAAGCGAGCAAAAGCACGAGAGCTTCAACTTTTGAAGAAACTATTAAAAATGGAAGTCAAAGTAGAAGAAATATGCTAGGAAAACTGATATAGAGAATATAAAGATAATTAAGTCAGCGAACATTGCACCAAGAATGATATATATTATGTCAGCTGTGTTTAACCACATACAAAACTATCCAGCACATCACAGCTACATTTTTGAGATTTGAGTACAAAATAAACTTGACGCTATCACTAAGATTTTGCTTCAGGAGCTGACAGTAGAATTTAAATCACACAATTTTAGAGCAAGTATCTTCTGAAAATGCCCACTACATATATAGGCGAAACGTTAGTTGAAAAAATGCCTAATAGAACCTTCCATTCATCCTTGAAATTAAAATTTTCATATGGAGCGATAATCCGAGATCCACTGTCAGAACACCAGTAATTCAATCTATCACAAGAAATTTGAAGGAAGAGATATTTCGTGAAAGGTTTAGAGTCGCTATTATGACTGTGTTGACCGAGGATTAAAATTCAATCAAAGTTCGAAGACCAATTTCTGTGTGTATTCTAAACTTGGCCTCGAAACTGAGATTGAATTTCAATCCTCAGTCAACACATTTCTAATATCGGCAGTCAATGTTTTCGAAAGATCATATTATATTATATTCGCTTTGAATTAAGTATAAAAAAATCAATGTTTATCTTTCCAGATACCCTTAATGAATCTCTCATGAATGCTGAGTACCTACACAATTCGATAAGAAATAACAGACGTGTTATCAAACGCGATGCAACAATAAGAATGAACCTGAGAATACCTCGAAAAGGTCACTTTTGTGTTATCTGGCACAAAGGGCCCTTAAAAATCTATTCAGGGCAAGGATTTCATGCAAATTTCTCCCTGGATATATGTAATAAGAATTTCATTTTGTTAAGGAGGAAGTCTTTCATGTTTACCATCCGATATACTGCTCATTTTGCATTCTGACGTGTAATCAACTTTTCCAACAGACCCGTTCGAGTGTAGAAGAGTGCCGCTCAGAATTCTTCGGGCCCTTCTGGAAAATACATCGAGTAAAGCATGCTTCCGGAGTGCATCTTGATGAGGTAGAATTAAAGCGGGCTCGTTGAATGTCAACGAAAAATATGATGGACATTTTATGATTCTTCCACACTGGAGGAAACTGTCGCATATTTTAGGTTTAAAATTTCATTTCAATTATTCTCATCTTGCGGGTATTTCTTTCATCCTAAATGGGACCCCCTGGCTAATGGCATATTGATCAGTGGAATCTGACGTCTCTCAGTAACTCTGTGTTATAGTCCAAGAGCTGAACCTTTTGAGTAACGGTTTGTCTGTAGGGCTAAAAATTTTCATAGCGATAGTTTCTAGCATGCTGAGGACGAAAACCATGACCTGGCACCCCTCAACCCTGCACATCATAAACCCCTAAATCTTTGAACATGTAAAAAAAATAAAGAAAAAACTTGTCGCTGTAAGGTTGAAACTTTCATACGATTCTGTTCATTCATTGTTAAGTTAAAAAAAAAAATATTGACAGGCGATTTCGATGAGCACAAGTACCTGCCAGGCGACTCGAAAAGGGTGTAAAATACGAACAAAATGAACTTCTTCCTGTAAGGCTGAAATTTATGAATATATGTGTTCGTCTGAGGGAATGAAAAAATAAGTTTTATTATTAATCTTCATCATCATCTGATGTTATCATTAATTTATTCACCATATAGTACAGTCATTTCATGCGTAGTACACTGTGTACTAAATTGGTTGCGACTGCATTATATCTCACCTATTATTGAAAAAAAAATCGTGTGGTTTTCGCGACCCTGTGTCACTTTTTTGTAAAACTATTAAATTCACAAACAGAAATATTCAACTTTCGTTTTTGGAATAGGTACAGGTCGAAAACGAAAATGCACACTTTTTGAAAATGTTAGTATTTCTCGGGCCATGTATAAGAAAGAAAAAAATTAAAACATCTTATGATAATATTTTCACGTAGAAGTCAGTGGCGTAGCTAATATTTTTTTTCAAAGCATTGTTTTTGAGATTGAATTGGATCGGAATGAAATTTTTCATATCGAACACCCTGGTTATTTTAACGTCAAATTGTATCACAACCTATCCTACAAACACAAATATAAATTTTTCTGATGGTTGACGCTGAAATTTATTAGTCAAGGTTTCAATAAATCGATGTATTCAGAAAAAAATGAGAAAATTTGACGTAAAAACACACGAGGTGTTCCATTCGAAACATTTCAAGTTTGTGCTGTATCTCAAAAACATTCATCCGATAAAAATTTCAAGCTACGCCACTGACTTCTACATAAAAATAATATTATAAGCATTTTCATATTTTTCTTTCTTATACAAGACCCGAAAAATAATAACACCTTCAATAAGTGTACATTTTCTTTTTCGCACTGGATTCCAGAAACAAAAGAAGATGGAATATTTCTGTTTTTGGGTTTAAAAGTTTCACGAAAAAGTGACAAAGGGTCACGAAAACCTCATGATTTCATTTTCAATAATAGCTGAGATATGATGCAGTGTACTACGCTTGAAACGATTGTTCTATATGATGAAGAAATTAATGATAAAATATCAGATGATGATGAAGATAAATAATAAAACTTATTTTTTTCATTCCCTCAGACGAGCACATATATAAATTTCGGTCTTACGGAAAAAGTTCATTTTTGTTCGTGTTTTAGACTCTTTTCGAGTCGCCTGGCAGGTACTTGTGCTCGTCGAAATCGCCTGTCAAATAAACAAAATCGTATGAAAGTTTCAACCTCACAGCGACAAGTTTTTCAAAATTTTTTTTACATGTTCAAAGATGTATGGGTTGATTATGTGGAGGAGTTAGGGGTGCCAGGTCATGGTTTTCGTCCTCAGCATGCTAGGAACTATCGCTATAAAAATTTCTAGCCTTTCAGACAAACCGTTACTCAAAAGGTTCACCAGCTCTCGTACTATCAGACAAACATTTTGTTGGCAGTATTGATCCTTCCGAAGAATTTGCTTCCTTTTAGCCCAATTTTAGAATTTCCTGGTTTTCCATACTTTCTACCAACTCTTCAACGTTGCGATTTTTCCCAAAGCAGGCAATTTCCTTCTTGAAAAAACTCCTGACAAAAAAATAATCACCCGGTGTGAAATTCGCAGTTTTCTCGTAGCTATACAAATAAACGTTGTCCGCCGCTTCTTGCAGTTAATTCGAGCTTTCGGGATCGACCCCACGAGGACGTTGACACAAACAAGCGTCCTGCCCATCATCCCCTAGGAAGAATCCGACAAAGGGTCGCTCTCGCGGATATTCCTGTACAAACAACGTGCGACCCCTCAACCATTCTGGAGACTGGCGCCAAACATAAATTATAACCGATGTTATGCGGGCGATATTCACATAAAATCCCCGAAATGCCACCAGGGACGTATCCCGGAGTTTTATGAGGCGGAGGAAGGGGCAGTTAAAGCCCGTAATTCAATTTTTTAAGTCTCTGGCATAGACGAAGTCGGGGAAGATCACCGTTATGCTAGATGCGATATTTTTGTAGTGTCCTAAATTTTATCGGAGATGACTGTCGAAGAAAAACTATTCATGGATTGGAGAACACTACTTTTGGTAAATCTACTCTTTTATTCTGTTAATTGAGTAAAGAAATCAAAATGAGTTGGAAGCTTCCTTGAATATGCGAATAGATGACTGTTTTTGAAGATCACATCACGAAGTTTAGACTATGAATAAAACTTGAAAGCCCCACGTTGGGAGCCACTCTGACAAAGAAATTTTAACCATGATGAAAAGAAATGAGTTCAGCGAAGGACAGAGTAGAAAAATTATCTCACTGAATGTCGAGTATAAAATGTTAAGTAGGTATAACTAAATAAGTCATCAAAACTCTTCAATTCAATCAAAACGTACTAAAGACGTTGTTGTCTCGAACGATGCGGCTATTATTCAAGTCTCACATAACCTTCAACTTAACCTTAAACTTCAGGTACGCGATGGACTTCAATTATTCAACTGCAGGACAATTATTTAGGTTTGGAAACATTTCCCCCAAAATGTGAAATATGAAGGCTTCAATAATGTTATCCTTCGAGCTGTGTGAAAAGGTCCACATTGTAAACTTTATGTAATGCTATTATATGTTAACATCAATATTAATTCAAACCACATGAAGGATATAACTGACGAGCCGCAGGAGAATCAGTAACCTCCTTGAGCCAGTAAAACCCGTTACCTTGCGTGTATTGTTTTATATTTTATTTGTTTCTCATTTGTAAAAACGTTAGATAAATTTCAAAAAAATCTCAATAATTTGTCGCAAACGTCGTAAGCTATGGAAGCGTTGCCATGAACATGTCTGTTTATTTTTTTTTACATTTGCTTCGGCGAAAGCGAAAATGAATGTACCAAAAGAAATTATTAAGGAGCCAGCAGTATAGCATCAAGTTTATTAGCTGCAAAATCAGCTTCAAGGTACGAGTGAGAATACGATGACTTCAAAAATTGGCACAACTAAAATAGTGTGATTGGGGTAACTGAAGATGTTTTGTTGGTCTACTTGAATCAACTATCAGCTAGATTCAGCCCAAAAACTTTATGGGCAAAATAGTCTATGCTGGAAAGCTGCTTGGAAATGAAAGAAAATGCCCCTGTTCGCAGGTTTGTTTTCCTCAAAAAAATTATTGAAAAATATGACGATTAGTTGTTATTTGCAGATTCCAAAAAGTAAAAGCGTTTCTAAAACGAAAAAATGAGCGTTATACGCCAAAAAAAGGCCAAGGTATTAAGCGAAGAAGAAGCTGAACAATTTCTTTTACATGCTCCTGATGACCAGTGGTTGCTGGCGAAAATTGTAACAATATTTGAGATTTTTGGATGTGGTCGATATGACGATATGAAGTAGAAGATATGGAAAAATACGTTATTGTGACATTGCGGCAAACAAAAAATTCAACAACAAGAAGATTCACCCTAACCGATGATGGCTGCAGCTTCAAGCCATGCATTTTATACAGAAAATATGTAAATCTTCGGCCTCCTGGAACGGAAAGACTAAGATTTTTTTTGAAAGTCCGACATGGAAAGTGCATTTCACTTAATGCTGGCCAGCACGCTATTGGTGGTGTCCCGAAGCAAATAGCGAAATATTTAGGTTTAAAAGACCCAGAGTTATACACCGGCCACTCTTTTCGCAGAACTGGAGCCACTATAGTTGTGGGTGGGAGAGCACCGAAATTGCGATGAAATGTGTCCATGATTCGGTCAACAAAAAAATCGAATTGTCTAGCAAATTATTTGGTAGTAAGGAGAGTACAAATGTTCTGCAATCCTCGAGTTCGGCAGTTTCTGAGTCAACAGATGGTTCATCATCATCAATATCAACTCTTTCATCATAAAAAATCTGTGTGACTGGAAATAACAATTGTACCATGATTTTCAACATATATGACGATGAAACAAAATTTTCTTATGTAAATAATACTACTAACTTGTAAAAATTTTCCAAGTTAACTGTTAGTTTTACAAAATAGTGACTTGATGAAATAAACTTTCTTGATTAATATAGTGTTTTCGGAAATTGACGTTTACAAATGAGAAAGAAATAAAGTCATTTTTCAGATGAATATATTTATAACAACAGAACCATAACGAAAATATTTCTGTGAGCCGTCGCTCAATCGAATATTCATGGCAATAAACACACTGTTGTTGATCTCGAAGCTGCAATTTGTAAAACCGTTGCTACAATGCCAACACGAATGCTGGTTACATTAGTTATCGAAAATTGATGAGGGCCGATCTAACACTGCTGAATTAACCATTGTGGACATACGAACTATAAATTCGCCTGCTAATTATGGAACTGAGTGTAATTATGAGACTTCTGCTTCAGCTAAATGACACTGCAGTCGTTGATGATGGTCATAAACAAGCGTCCAACATCTGTCTTATACCTATTTAATAAGCTTTCATCGATCAATCATCAGTGCCTGTGCTGCTGAATATTTACCAGTGGAGGTAGTTTTCCTGATCTAAATCTGATGATGAATTCTTAAATTCCTTCTATGTCGTAAATGTTGAAAATTTCTTAAATTTCGAATGGAAAAAACTCAAATACCATCATGTAGGCTTTATCGATCAACAGGCATGTGAGAGGCTGAATCCCTTGAGTGAAAACACTTGATAAAGCCATAAGCTACTGTTTTCATTATATTCTGAGATTGCAAACGGATTATGCACTTGTAGAATTGAAAATACCTAGAAAAAATAGTTTCACCCAGGACTAAAGTAACTAAGGGAAAGGCGGTACACGATAGGTGAATCCATTCAGGAATGGGATCTTCCGAGGATATGACTCCAATTTGAAGCTGAACAAAGTCGGCAGCTTCCTTTAACGATCCGTAATCCACCCTTCCAGCCAAATTCATTTATTCTGCTCCTAGAATCCGTGGGAAGCATTTCCGTTCGTTCATATAAAAATGGCAAGCAATATTTCATCAGGCTAATTCATATTCATACACATTTGTCGAAGCCAAGCTAGTCATCGTGAATTCTTCTCCTTCCCCATGGTAACCCGCTAATATATGGCTTCTTGCCTACCATCCATCACGGGAGACTTGGTCCATTAATATTCAATATTTCAGGAGATGACTGCGAAAAAATATTTTTGTCAATAGCTTCCCAGGAAATGTTTTCTGCTTCAGTTTTCGCTTTTCCTGGAAAATACTGGGGCTGCCGAATTCGAAAGTGAGTGGAAGGGACTGTGACTTGGTCGATGCAGGATTGTATTGGTCGTTTTTCTTCGCTGTAGGAATCTGATAGTCTTTGTGTTGGTTGAATTAGGCATTTTGAGTGTGGAAATTATTATAACGATAATATGACAAACTCATAATTTTTGGTATTTCCAAATTTTCGACCTCTTCATGTTACTGAAGGTATTTGCCAAAAGTGAGATAGATTCTTAACAAAACAAACCGAATAAAAGAACGAAATTATAAAACAAACAAAAATATTCTGAAAACACAGATAATTATAGGTACCTACCAACTTCTATCTATCCATATATCTGAATGAAGACATACACTATGACTAACGAACAATGAGCACAATAATTTTCAAAGTGTTCTCACGAAAATTCAAATGAAAAATGAAAGACTACTGGAAAGTCCATGAAATCAGGACGCTTCTATAATGTGTCACAATTATTGTTTTTTTTTGACTCGGTGTAAGACAAGGTAGATTTCTGAGTCTAATTCGCAACATGCTTAGTTGGCTGACAAAAATTGTGAATACATTTTATTGTGGATATGATTGAATTTTCAGGAATCTTATACAGGGTGCGGCACGGAGGATGGATGGTTTTAAAAAAATATTAAAAGCGTTAATTTTTACTCAAAAACACATTTATTGACGGAATCAGATTCTCAAGGAAATAGCATTTGAGACAGTCAAGTGTGGAAAATCACATCAGGCATGTGGTGGCCAAAATCAGTGATGCAGTGCTGGAGGCGCTCTTGGAAGTTCGCGTAGACACTCTCCAACATCGCTCTCTCAACTTGGGCAACTTCCACGCGAATAGCCCTTTTCAATTCGTCCTACTCTAGCCTCAAGGCTAGAGTATACGAGACCAAGCCCCGAACTCTGGACGAATTGAAAAGGGCTATTCGCGTGGAAGTTGCCCAAGTTGAGAGAGCGATGTTGGAGAGTGTCTACGCGAACTTCCAAGAGCGCCTCCAGCACTGCATCACCGATTTCGGCCACCACATGCCTGATGTGATTTTCCACACTTGACTGTCTCAAATGCTATTTCCTTGAGAATCTGATTCCGTCAATAAATGTGTTTTTGAGTAAAAATTAACGCTTTTAATATTTTTTCAAAACCATCCATCCTCCGTGCCGCACCCTGTATTTTTTATTTCATTTTACTAAGGGGAACACTAAATTATATTTTGCTCATTGTTTGTTATTCATAATTATGTTTTGATTCAGATTTGGAGTTAGTGGGTAAGTATTCAGCATTTTCAGTACTCATTTTTTTACTTTTTATTGCGTCTTTTTCAGTTTTAGAATTTTTTTTCAAGTCCGTTAGAACGCATGATTGCAAATGTCTGTCAAATTTGGAACAAGTCAAAATCTACACCATTTCCAATTGTAATTCGGTAATCGTCAATTGACAATCAAAAAACATCATTTGTATTTCAGAGTAGTCAATTTCATTTCAGAAAACATCAAATGTTATTCAGATTTGTCCATTGAATTTCAGAAAATATCAAATGGAATTCAATTAACTTATCCGAAATACATTTGATTGAAGTGACTAATCTGAAATACACTTGACAATTTCTGAATTACACTTGGAAATGGTGTAGAATTCAGTTCCTGTTGAATATAGTAGGTCTACAACTTTGCTTGTGCCATTTGCAATAGCTGGCTGTAGCGGTGATTGGTAGTTGAAATAAAGAGATCGTAGATGTCATACAATAAGCTTAGGCGTTGTAAACAACGCCATCGATTTGTGTCTGCATCATACAGTTTTTCTCGATTTAACATGTCAGTTTACAAGCCCAATTATCGTCATTTGCGGGAGGTTCTAATTTTCTGCTCAAATATGGACAATACTTTGAATCATGAATGTATAACCAGTTTTTCACAATAAGGTCTGGAATTTTGGAGAAAAAACAGCCGGAGCAGAGTTGTTCAATTAATAATAAGCGCAAAAGATGCCTTCACTCCTAGCAGTCATTGTTGTTCACTAGCTTCACTAGCCAACAAAGTTCGCTCACTCTGTATATTAGGCTTCTTTAACGCCGATCGATAGAAATACATTTGATTGAAGTGACTAATCTGAAATACACTTGATAATTTCTGAATTACACTTGGAAATGGTGTAGAATTCAGTTCCTGTTGAATATAGTAGGTCTACAACTTTGCTTGTGCCATTTGCAATAGCTGGCTGTAGCGGTGAGTGGTAGTTGAAATAAAGAGATCGTATATGTCATACAATAAGCTTAGACGTTGTAAACAACGCCATCGATTTGTGTCTGCATCATACAGTTTTTCTCGATTTAACATGTCAGTTTACAAGCCCAATTATCGTCATTTGCGGGAGGTTCTAATTTTCTGCTCAAATATGGACAATACTTCGAATCATTAATGTATAACCAGTTTTTCACAATAAGGTCTGGAATTTTGGAGAAAAAAACGGCGGGAGCAGAGTTGTTCACTTAAAAATAAGCGCAAAAGATGCCTTCACTCCTAGCAGTCATTGTTGTTCACTAGCTTCACTAGCCAACAAAGTTCGCTCACTCTGTATATTAGGCTTCTTTGGGACCGATCGATAGAATTCTGTGATTCCTTATTTACCCAGAATGAACCAATATCAGTCCCCTGAATACCGGGTCAGCTATCGTGGAATTTGCATCCCGGAAAACTTCGTTGAATGCAAACACTCGAATATTTCAGATGGCATCTCATTTCCTGAGATGAAAATCCAAATCCCGATGCAAATGGTAGAGTATTCCGGCTCCCTGCGTCAATTATTCAATTCTTGAGATATCCCCACCCCATCGGGCATAAACCAGCCCCCGAGTCGGCTTTCCAGCTGTTTTCACAGTAAATTGCAGTCGAAAGGCAATACAAGGAGAGCCATTCAATCTGAAATAAAGCGGCTCGCGAAAAAAACCTCCAGAATGCCATCTCATTCAATACGTAAAATAGGAAATATCGATTTCCGCTGAAGCAGTCGGGCTCTGAAAGCAAAAATGTGTTCGATGCAACGGGTGTAAGATTGTTTATATCCTATTTCAGGCGAAAAGGTTTTTCCTTAGCGAACGTAAAAGCGTTTTTCCAGGTTCGATTGGGGATATTTATTTTCTTCGGGAAATTTTCTCGAGTTACTAGTCTGTTTTGAGTGATCTCATGAAAAGTGCATGCGGGATATAGTGAAGGTTGAAGAAAGTAGGTTGCACCACTGCCTATATGCCTTTCTTGATTTATAAGCACAGATTCCTTATCGAAAGATGTAGAAATAAGCGTTGTATAAGATGATTTGGATACGTATGTTGCTACTCGTGAAGATTTTCATGATATTCTCATTCCAAATGAACTGGGGACACCTTTGATTATACTTTAGATGCAGTATTTGACGATATTTTCTGTATTTCAGTGAAGTTTTGTGAAATACTCACGAAATTCGAATAAAAATTTAGATTTGTGACTTTTGTATTGTATCTTGGCAGTTCGTGTGATTTTTGAAATTTGACAGATTACTAGATTTCAATTAATATGATTTGAAAATTGATAGGATCGGAGGTCAGTACTGACAAACACAAAACGAAAACTGGAAACAATGCTGTAATGAATTCATTACAGTATTACTTTCAGTGTGAATTACGATACTGAAATAGAGAAAAGATATTTACTTGGTTCTATACTCTATCCCAACCTGTATTATTTATGAAAATTGATGGATCTGAGGCAGAACTGACAACCACAAAACGAAAAGTATAACTAAAACAGTGCTGAAATGAATTCATTACAGCACTACTTTCAGTATTGTAATGAAGTCATTACTATACTGAAATAGAGAATAGTATATTCTAAAACAAGTTGCAGAATGAGCTCCTATTCCAACACGAATGCGGAATTCGAAAACGAGCGACGTAGGAGCGAGTTTTCGAAAGCATGAGTGTTGGAATTGCCTTCTGCAACGAGTATTAGACGATATTTTCTCTATTTCACTAAAGGTTTGAGGAAAATTCTCGAAATCCAAATAAAAATACAGATTAGTGACTTTTGCATTGTATCTTGGCAGTTGGTGTCACTAACGGAATTTGACAGATTGCGGAATTCGAATTGATTTGATTCGAAAAATGAGTGGATCGGAGGTCAGTACTGACAACCACAAAACGAAAAATATAACTGAAAACAATGCTGTAATGAGTTTCATTACAGCACTACTTTTAGTACTGTAATGAACTCATTACGATACTGAAATAGAGAATAGTATATTCTAAAACAAGTTGCAGAATGAGCTTCTATTCCAACACTCAACACTCATGCTATCGAAAACTAGCTCCTTCGTCGCTCGTTTTCGAACTTCGCATTCGTGTTGGAATTGCCTTCTGCAACGAGTATTAGACGGTATTTTCTCTATTTCAGTCAATTCTAGTGAAATATTCCCGAAATTCAAATGAAAATTCAGATTAGTGACTTTTGTTTGTTATCTTGGCAGTTGGTGTGACATACGAAAGTTGACAGATCACGGAATTTGAATTGATTTGATTCGAAATTTGATTCGCTCGGAGGTCAGTACTGACAACCATAAAACGAAAAATATAACTGAAAACAATTCTGTAATGAGTTTCATTACAGCACTACTTTTAGTACTGTAATGAACTCATTACGATACTGAAATAGAGAAAAGATATTTACTTGGTTCTATACTCTATCCCAACCTGTATTATTTATGAGATATGCAATTGTCCTATATGCTCCTCTTCAAATGCAACTTCACATTAGAGCTCACAAATGAATTTTATTCGAAAAGCACGATAATACAATGTCTATTACCTATTCCCATACCATTTAGAAGAGACCATAGCAAAAGAATACTAATTAAAATTTTGTTTTAAATATGGAATCTTTTAATTGATTCAAAACATGAATCGAACCAAATTGTTTTGTGCAATTTCACTCAAGGAATCTCATTCTTTGGGATATTAGAGAGAATTGAAAATGATTTCGGAAAAGAATAGAATTTGTCCCAGAAATCCAAGGTTGTACCTAGTCTATTTGCGCATATAATGGAAGAATAATTAAAAGAACTGGTTACCAAAGAGTAAGGAATAGGTGAAGATCTTATAGTTCCCTAAAAATCCTCGTAGGGGGGGAGTTCAGTTGTGCATCAATTTCTGGCACATGAAATATGAAATGAAATGGATGTTTATCAGAACTCACGTCGTAGGTATATCCTAATAGATGGTATATCCTAATCGCAGCCTCCGTTCAGGAATATTTTGAGGCAGTACTTTGTTGGCCGCTAGTTGATGTTTTTCACTTGTTTTTCGGTTATGGTTTGTTTATGATTCATTGTATATCATGATAGTTCATTTTTCTTGGAATTTTTGCTTCATATAGCGTTCTGTGCAACTTTTAAGTTAGAGAATATTGTTGTGGGTTCACGTGAACCTGTATGTATCGCAGTTGGAAAATAAATAAATAATTTGTCGTTGTTTCATAGTTAAATCACACAGAATCTTTTTAAATTGTAGCCCATGTCTTATTGTGATAGGTAAACTATAGTAATGTAAAATTTCATATGAATCCGTTCTGTAGTTTTTACTTGAAGTCGTAACAAACATCCATAATCCTCAAAACTCACTCATTCATACTATTAGTAGGAGTAGGAACTTATGACAACACAACCAGTCTGACCTCCTTATAAAATGAAGATGTGCACACGAACCTAAAAGTATTGCAACATTTAGCTTTTTTTGAATCAGGAAATGTTGAATCTTTTCACAAATTATAAAGAAAATTGCTAACCACATAATTTCATCTAATTTACTTTGAATCTTCTCATTCTCTAAGATTCTCAGAGGACCTCAAGTGGTTTGAGAAGACGGAATATCGAGCAGATAAAATACTATCACTCCTTTCGTTACTGTTCAGATCGATTGTGACCATAACTCATGTTAAGCGTTCTGGATGGCTCTTTGGCATCGCTTCAGCTGTGGGGGAGCAGAGCAGACTTCCAAGATACTTCCGCTCCCTCGAAATAATGCAATCTCGTACTTCTGCCCGTTTGGTCCGGCATTGTATCACCCGAATCAACTTGGGGGAGATAAATCTGACAGAGTTGCACCCCGGAAATGCTTCGCTATAATTTATCTGGGAGAAATCTTGCGGAATTACACGTTGCTGATTTAAGTCATTCGAGAATACAGAGGCGGGGATTCGCCGAAAATAAGTTATCGCCACCGAAACAACCACGATCTGCAGAGAGGCATTTAATCCTTAACAACGAGAACTTACTTTCTCTTGTTCATTTTTGATTCATTATTACCAATAACGAAGATTCAATGGTTTGAAGAGAACCTTTTTTTATTTTGCAGACACGATGAAATCACAGCGGACCTTAACGAAATAACCTTAAAGTGCTTCAGGAGAAATCAGTGGCATGTTGTATCTTTTGAGATTAGATTTTCTCAAGAGACGTTTCTGCCTTTTCACTGGGTTGTAAATCCAATGAAGTAGCAGTGCAGAATTCATTAGGTTGTAAGGCTACTAAATTCAGTTAAACACACAGTGGTGTTTTCAGGTTTATCCCGTAGTACAAAGGGAAGTTCAACTTAATGTTTTTAGGTATTTATTGCTTACTATACAATGAAGTTGAACATATTGTTAAAATTACAATTGTTAGTTTATATATGAATAATACTTGCAGATTAAGGGTTTCATCATAATCGTATGATCGTTAGTTATTGCTGCAATTCGCTACTACGAGGTAATTACGCCACGATGAGGTAACTCGGCAGTGCTTCGCTCTAGTTATGTGGAAATTCCGTTTAAGTAGGTCGAGACTTCTGATATGTTTAATGTGAATTAAACACATGTGTTACCTAAAGGAAGCTCCCTTGTGAGGAAGTTTTGATACGTTATGATGTGTGCTAATTTGGAATTACAAATTGGCCTTCATAACTTCTTTCATACCGATAGATAAAATCCCTCTGTGGCTCAGATATTTTCCGAAGCTGAAGATAAATGTTTTTGCCTCATCAATCTAAGAATATGAAAAATATCAAAGAGGAGAAGTCGAAATTATGCAAACATGTTACAAAACCCTGGGAGAATTACAAAATTAAGAACACAGCGCAGAATCAAATTCAATTCTGAGTGACAATATCTGTGCAGGATTAACAGGGTATCCTGGGGTTGTCCCATTTATAAATTTCGAAATTGTTTCGAGGCTATACATGAAGTAACAAATACATCTCTGAAATGGGCGGTTAATTTCAAAATAATTCAATTTATTCTGCATAATTGGTTTCTTTTCTGCTTTTGTCTTTTTTCATTCCAGATTAAGAATTGCGAGTCATTTTGTGAAGAATCCGTTCATCTGAGTCCATGGACGGAAAACATGAAGATGTTCTCTCAGATCACACTGATGTCTTTCAAGATTTCCCTGATATTCAATATTTCATGTAAAAATTTTTTTTACGGGTGAGGTAATTGCTTTTTCAGCAGAGGATTTTTTCCTTTCCTCGTTTAATCAAACTGCAGACCTGTATGGTTTTTTTGTGTTGCACCAACCTCAGCTCGGTACCTTTTGTTTCAACATGTATTTTATTATTTTAGCTCTCTGAATCAAAAGAATATATATTATTGACTTCTGAAAAACGTCTTGAATTTGCCACACAATAATATTATTTCAACATGGCTTCGACTGGAAAATGCTCGTTCATTGTTGCTAGCTGTGAGGCACTGATGAATCCTTAGAAGGACGAAACCGGTCTTTCTCTCCTCTGTTTTGATGACGACATTTCCTCCTTTTGGATGATTCTGGAAATTGGGTCTCCCCTAGTCTAATCTCTACTTTCATCTAATGGTCCATAATAAGGGGTATTAAATATAATGTTGAATATATATGGCGTATTAAATGGCAGAAAATCAACGAACAATGAGTAAAGTGAAATCTTAGAGCTACATCGAAAAAAACTTTTTCAGCTGTGTTAGTCTAAAATACAAGAAATATGCATACGAGAAAATTGATTAGATATAAAGTTAGGAGATTAATTAATTCAGAAGTGAATTAAGAAAACAAGTCTTGGAGTTGATAACTCCGATGTGGATAGGGAGGGGGTTGTTCAAGCAGAAGATAATTGGAAAAACAATTCAATATCCATATCGAAATTATGCATTCTAATTTCACGAATCAAAATATTTTCTTTATGATCTTTATGGTTCTTGATATGAAAATTTTTGTGTACGATTCTGGTATTAATTAGTGTGGGATACGTCCCATATTTCTGAATGATCTTTTTATGTTCATAAATTTTATTTATGACAATGAACTCACTGACTAGACGTTGCATACTAGACTACTTTTATTTATGTTATCAACATTCTCTTCATTATATATTTTTTGTTCGCTTTTTTGTGGAAATTCCTGCAATATTGTAAGGAAAAATCATCTCGAAACGCTCCAATTCATAACACGTAACGATAATTTCATGACGTTTCGAGTGAAACATAAAAAACCAATATGCATGATTCGACGTCATTAAAGAAACAATAAATGCGATGTTGGTTTGTAGTAACCCCATTTTCTCCGCAATAGCAAATACCACACCACTCTAGTTGTGATCGGTTTATTGGCCATATCCCGGTTTTTATCATCGGACTGTATTTCCAGATCATAACCGCCGTCCTCCAGTGATAAAAAGGGCCTTTTACACAGTCGAGGACGAAAACAGGGTGTGAGAAAATTGACACAAACAAGCGACAAACACTTGGTCTGTTTGACGAGGGAATATTCAAGCGATCAATAAAGCATTGTCGATGAAACTTCAAGTTGACGGAAGTGGAAACATAAAATCTACGTTGGAAAATTGATCTGAAATGGAAAAGGAAAAAAATGAGACTGAAAGGAGCGTACGAGATTGCAGTGCGTCAAGAATTACAGAAAATATATGTAAATAAGACTCGCTATTTCTATGGAAATAGAGAGTAGAAAATTCATGTAAATGAGACAAATTCGAGACCGGGTAAATATTAGGCATTTCAGAACGCGCGTTCTGCTAACACGCCTTATGAAACACAAGTAGTATTATTTATCTATGCATAAGTACATGCAAACGTGCTTTAGATGGATCTAAGACCCGGTACACATCAGGAGTTCGTATACGCTCCAAGGATGCCGTACGCATTTAGACATTCCTTACCCGTATTTGGCACCTTGCGCGAATAGCGCTTAGCCATTGGTTGACTCGAAATCTTCTCTGTCTAACCCAAGTGAAACAAACGCGAGACAAACGTTACTGTATGTGTTGTATGTGTTTATCCCCCCAAGTCGTAGGTTTGCCTATATTGACTGAACTCATCATTTCAGATTTCACCTTTTTGATAACACACATTTCAACCTACACATAGGTACAACAAAGAAAGAATAGAAAAAACATGTTCGCATTGAAATTCGAAGATGTTCTGCTAGAATAACAATAATGTCAAAAGAAAAATCGTAGAAATCTGTCGAAAATAATTTGAAAATTTCAATGAAATTATATTGGAAAAGGTGAAGGATCTGTAGAAGATTTTGTTTTCGGTATTATTATTCATGTTTCTTTTCGAATGTATGTGAAATTCAAAAGACTCTTCCCACCAGACTTGGTGCTATTTAATGTGAATACAACTGAAACTTTCCCCACACTTTCAATACACTTCAATAGTCAAGTTTAACGCACATGAAATCCTCCATTAATGACCCCTATTAATGCTTGATTTCGCATTTTAATGCGTAATTGCCATGGGCAACCGAACATAGAAAATTCAGAAATCTCACAAATAATTGCTGAACCGAGTTATAATATCCAGGTGAGGCAAGTCAATCGTTCCATTCAATTTCGTTATACTAAATTCATAAATCATATTTTGACGAATGAAATATCTCTTATGTTTGAATTTCTTTATTTGATTATTTTTTACCGGCTGAGAAATTTTGCAATCTCTCGTTTATTAATCTAGCGATTAATGATCTTGACTTTGAATACGCTCACTCCGTTGACACGTTAATAAACTAGTTGATTAAATTACTATAGTTCGATTATTCTCATCTTCATTCAATTTCTCGATTACTTAGAGATGTTTTCAGTCTGATCTGAAACCCACCAAACTGATCAAGATTGTATTCTGAATTTTTCTGGAATGTGATTTAATCGAATTTTCATGTTCAGAAAACATACGAAATGACTGTGAGTTCAGTCATCAAACTAAACACTTTCAGTTTATTGCTTCAAAATTAAATAGTTCTCTTCTAGTACTTGGTACCATGTTTAGATCTCAAAAATATTTTATTTGGATGCTGCAGAATATAAATTACTTATTTTACAGTAAAGGTAAGCCGAAAAAATCTGTCTGGCAACTATATCTAGGTACTGATAAACGTCATGCTAGGCTCAAAACAGTCACAATTCGAAATGGCTTAATTAAACAACCATTCATCAATTGGAAAAAAATCCCACTTTCGATTAGGCGATATAAGTAATTGCTGAATAAAATGATAAATGAAGCTGAGCTCTCTTATTGTACGTATTATACATTTTGCACTCAAAATGTGATTGGATTCTTAATTC
This sequence comes from Hippodamia convergens, assembly GCA_038502775.1. NCBI lineage: Eukaryota > Metazoa > Arthropoda > Insecta > Coleoptera > Coccinellidae > Hippodamia > Hippodamia convergens. The sequence continues at coordinate 21,850,329 of CM076612.1, read as the reverse complement.
GTGCTTTTCTGACCATTGGCACAACTCCTATTCGAGTAAGGTGCCAAATACGGGTACGGAATGTCTGAATGCGTACGGTATCATTGGACCACTTGTGCCTTGAAACGCGCGTTAGCAAAACTTTTTTTGTAATGAACATTAAAATGCTGGTAGTAACAAATGAAATTTGACACTTTCCCATGGCCTCTATCAACTCCCAACAGTTCTTTGTGTGTAAAATCATTCGTGTGTGTGTATTTTCAAAGTCTCTCCCAACAAAAGCATTGATGACTGACATCCTTTGTTCGCAATGCTGGATACTTAATATTCTAAGACCAATTCCTTTCATAAACGACCATCTATACCATCAGAAACTCCTCATTTACAAACAGTCCCAGTAACGGATCAGACCCCGATGCAAATCGCCTCGGAAGTTTATAATTATCCTCAAGGCGATCCCCCCTTAACGACCTCACAATTTAGATGGTAATAATGCAATTGGAGTTGGGGCAGTACGACCCTGGATGCTCGCACGTCCCAGCAGATTCGCAGGAGACTTGGGGACGAGGTCCACAAATCGAAGACGTGTTTTGCATGCCACGACCTGAAATCTTACGTTTACGAGGATTGGAGGCGCGGAAGTAGTCCGAGTGGGGGTGTTAACTCGAATTAAACATGCGATTTCCGTTTTACTATCAGTTTGGGGGATGGGGAGTAGAAAGAAAACGAATGGGGGTGGAATTGACAGAAAAACTTTTTTCCTCGTGCTTAGGAATCTACATAGAGCGACATCAATATGGAGTCATATCTTCACGAGGTTACTCTATAATATTTGACAACAGGTTTAACATCGGCGATGGAGGTTATGATTCTATCATCGAATCCATGATTCTTCATAAATACAAATCATCAAGATATATCAACGTATCTTATTTTCTCTATTTCAGTATCGTAATGAGTTCAACACAGTTCTAAAACTAGTGCTGTAATGAAACACATTACAGCATTGTTTTCAGATATTATATGTTGCGTTTTGTTGTTGTCAATACTGACCTCCTCTCAATGTTCAAATCAAATTCCGTGATCTGTCAAATTTCATAATTCACACCAACTGCCAATATACAATACAAAAGCCAGTAATCTGATTTCGCATTCGTGTTGAAATAGGGGCTCATTCTGCAACTTTTTGCAGAATATACTATTGTCTGAATCTGCCTCTACAAGATTCCCATAAGAAATTTTCGAGATATAAATATTTATTATGACTTGGAAATGGAATAATTAATAATTCTGAGTATATTGAGAACCATACCTATTGAGTAGAACTGAAAATACATCAGAGTGAAATGAAATAAGAAATTATTCAATGAGGTGACTTTGAAAAAATCTAATTACAATCTTGACACAAGATGATATTTTAACACTTTCAATCTAAGTAAAGCAGTGGAGCACCCAAGGGGGAGCAGTCTCGATGACCTTTTTTTGTGAAACAAAATTGATATTTTTGATCATACGTCAAAGATGCGTTCAATCAATCAGCTGATTTCCGGAGAACTCAGAGATGAACTTGGAGTTTAACTAGCCTTGAGCCCAGACAGAAGTGAGATCACTGCTATCAGAGCTACCACCCCAAATAACAATGCTTTATTTCAAAGTATTCACTTTGACTGGCTTTCCTCTACCCATAAAATATATTTTTCGATCAGCAGCCAAACCCATATTCCTATAACTTAATATATAAAACTCAGTCGGCCATATTGTTGGTTACACCATTTATAACTCAATATTGGATGAACTGTTTGTTATGAAAGTTTCTTGTTGGATTCTTCTACGGTGGGGTTAACATAAAATGCATTAAAAATTATGAGAAATTTGATGAAATGGAAAAAAAGTAGGAAATAGTTTTCCTTCTTGTGAATAACGCCAGTAGATGTCGCTGTCGCTACGGTTGATAGCGTTTCCGTGTAAGTATTATGTTTGATGTTAATTCGGTGAACTACATTTAATAATAATATTAACGCATCTTAGTCCATGAATTATTACACCTAACTTTCTTCCCAACGCTACGGAAAATTTTATGACGAAATGTTTTGAACAGATCCCTGTTCTCTGCAATGTAAACTGTGTATTTTGAGTTGCCCAAACGTCTTAGCCTTGGAATTCTTATCATATACAAAAATATATATGTAATTTTGAAGTATTGAATTTTAAGTAGCAGTAGCTATGGTAGCCCGTGATCATAAATTCAATACTTTCCAATTATAAAAATAATTATGTGTCCGAACTTTGACATGAGTTTTTCGCTTAAGTCCTTTGTGAATTGGCACTAAAGAAAAGGAAAAAAACATCTTAGCGTCTCTGTCAAAGAGGTACCTGCAGGTTAGTTTCTGGTTCCGTGAAGTAACAGTATAAGAGACCAAGACAAAAGGTTATTTGTAAAAGTATTCAACTACAAAGACCTTATTACTTTGTATATTGTATTAGATTTGCACAGTACTCAAAGGAAAATATGAAGGTGAGAAAGTTCTCATTCCCATAATTCCGATGATTCCAACAGATTTGCCAGTTGAGTTCAAGGGAATTCAATTTCCAATTCGTCTAGCGTTTGCTATGACAATAAATCCCAAGGCCAGTCCTTGAGTAAGTATGGCATAAATCTAGAAAATAGTTGTTTTTCTCATGGCCATTTTTTTTATTCTCGCATTGGGAAAAAAAACTAAGAATGTGGTTCATCATGAGGTACTACAATGAGACAATTTTTGAATAATAATAAGATTCCGCTTAAATAAAGTGAAGTCTATTCATGTAAATAACAGTTCACATACCTACCTATTTAAATGTAATTAAATTTTTCGTATATTTTGTACGTTAATTTTGTCTTATTTACCCCCTACTTGAAAAAATGCCAGTTTTGTTGATACAACTTTATGAATCTCTGGAAGCGGAACAAAGTTCGCCGGACCAGCTAGTCAAAAATAATAATGCGTGGGGGAGTTTGAATCAATTTTCAAGAAATAACGTTTCAAAACTAGGACATAGCCTCTTACCTCGCGATTTCCGACACATTAAACTAAATCCACGCCCCTACCTTGTTAGGACTAGATTGATTGACGCGACACGCGAGAATTCTTGACACCGCGCTGCTAAACAGCCGAACTACCTAGTCACGATGCATCATCAGCCCGTCAGCGCTGTTCACCCCAACCCCTAGCTTGTCCGCCGCAATTTTTCCTTCTATGAGAACCATCGTTATCTCTTCCAACTCATCATCCCCAACTTTTTTATCCGTTTTTCCCGTATCGAGCGGCCGAGCGGGAATATCGGAAGACTAAAAGGTCGCCCGAAGACAGTGTAGCAGAAGTTTAGTGGAAAACATTTCCTTCGGAAACTTTGTTATACAATTGTTGTAATTTTATTAGAGGCGCCGGCTCGTCGCGCGTAGGGGTTGGGAGATGGGAGGCTGCAGAGGAAGCTGTTTATCCACACCGCTTTGGAGGTTCACGGGGCGTTGAGTACGGGAGAAGGAGGAAAATCGCTGGAATAAACAACTAAATTATCTCTCTGAATGGAAAAAAAGGAGCTCGAATTCAAATCTTTTTCATTTTGAACTGTACATAATTCATCGCTTTCAAAAAGGGTTGTTAAAAAAGCAACAGCGAGAAATTGCAGTGATAGATTACTGGGCCAATAATGAATCTAGATTGTTATGTTTTGAATCTCATTAAGAATTGTCTTTATTCTAAACATGAAAACTTCATTCAAAGGAAGAGAGATTCAATATAGAAACTTGAATAAATTATTACTCCTCACCGAGATAAAGGGTGTTTCATTATTTAATTTATATTTGTGTGACATTCCAACTACTTCTTCGGAGAAATTTATTCATGCTGATGATATTGCTCTGGCTTTTCATCATTCTAATTTTCAAACAATAGAAAGTTCTCTTTCAGCAGATTGGGATATAATAAAAAATTATTTTTTGAAGTGACGTTTGTGCCCGAATGAAAATAAAACCGAAATTTCGTGTTTTCATTTGAATAATCACCAGAAATATAGAAAAGTGAGTGTAACTTTCGGTTCTTCTCCATTGAAACATATTTTTAATCCTAGATACCTGGGAATCTAACCTGATTCCTCTCTAAATTTCAACGTCTATTTAGATGATCTGCGTTTGAAGCTTCAAACTCGAAACAATATTCTTCAAAAACTAGCTGGTTCCTCATGGGGCGCTGTTGCAACAATACTTCGAAAAGCAGCGCTTGCTTTGGCTTTTTCTGCTGCTGAATATTGTTGCCCTGTTTGGTTGAACAGTGTTCATGTAAAATAAAATTGATGCCCGATTAAATTTTTCTATGAGGTTACTGGTACTATCAAGTCTACACCTACTCCTTGGTTACCAGTCCTCTCAAATATTGTCCCTCCCCCATATTCGCGGAGTGACAACAGCTTTGAATTTTTGGAACACATTCAATTCCTTTCCAAATTCGTTTCCCATACTGACCTATATTCCAGATAATAGGGTCCCCAAATTGAAGTCACGCAAACCTTTCTGGTAAAATTTTCTGATTGATATGAATAGAAGCGACAAAGAAATGTGGCAATCTGAATGGAATGTATCCAATTTTTTCAATAAAGATCTTATTTCTGATCCTTCCATCAGAGTTCCTGGTTTTGACCTTCCCAGTAGAATATCAATATGGATGATGCAATAGCATGCTCTTCCGATGGAATTCGGTTGAGAGTCTTAGTTGCGAGTGTGGAAAAAATGAGGAGACTACAGAAAATCTCATAAATAGTGGTCCCCTTCATAAATTTCAAGATGGTTTCGAGGCTATACATGAAATAACAAATGCATTTCTAAAATGGGTGGTTAATTTCAAAATAATTTGATTTAATCCGAATAATCGGTTTCTTTTCTACTTTTGTCTTTTTTCATTTCAGATTAAGAATTACGAACCGTTTTGGGAAGAATCTGTTTATCTGAGCCCATCGACGAATAACATGAAGATGATCTCACTGATGTCTTTCAAGATTTTCCTGATATTTAGTATTTTATGTTATTTTTTTACGGGGAGACAGGTTTTTTTCGGCAGAGGTTTTCTTCCCCTGGCTCTATAGTATCGTACAATTCTATAGTATCATACGAAGAATGTTATGATACCCCTTTTTTTACCACAGCTTAGGTTATTTTTATTTCAACATTTATTTTATTACTTCAGCTCTCTATTTCATAAGAATATATATTACCAAAATCTTAAATTTCACCAGTTGACACGTGAATGATTCCTTAAGAAAGAGTTGAAAGATAGCTTCTCTGTATTACTAGTGGGGATACTTTTTTCCCCTCTCAGAGCTTACAACACTATTTTAATTCTCCGATAGTTTTTATGCCTCTCAGTGTACCTGGATGTTTGAAATATATATCTCTTATTCACATGTTTTTGGAAAACATTCACACTCATTCATCAAATTTGAGAATGTTTCTGTTGTTTGTGTATTGAAGCTAGCTCACATACCAAATTTCAACTTGAGAGGACATCGGGAAGTACCCTTGAGGTTTGTATGATCATCAGTGAGTGACTGACGAAATCGGGGGTTTTAAGATGTCTATAAAATCTGAAGTGTAGGAGCTATGCACTCAAATCTTTCCACTTCTGATGAGTTCACTACTTGCATTGTATCCTGAGAATTTTTTTCATCTACTATATTCCAAACTCAAGTTATAAGTGTTCAAAAATACGACGAAACACTTCGATAAAAGATAGGTAGTGCCCCGGCGCCGCGCTTCGCTTGGCTCGTGTTGACGGGGGCACTACCGTATCCCAGATTATAGCCGACTTTGTAAGTACATACATTGAATCAAAAACGACCAATAATTTTAAAATATATATTCATAAATAAATCACTTAATTGTCGTACCTAATACAGATCTGGGGAAGGCGGAGAAAGCACTAAACGGGATCCAATGAAAATGTTCATAACCTTCTAGGCGTACATTTAGTTGTTTACTGGCACTATCGCTTCTCGCTGGATATACTTTAGATGAAAATTGAAAACTACAATAAATTAACTTGATTCTAAATGAAATTACGAATCCCACATGTACATGTTTATGTATATACTTATGTACCTCCGTCAAATCCAAATGAAATCTTAAATACAGCGACATCTGCAGGGTTTTTCCCACAGCTTGCTGTGAATATCAAAAGAGAACCGGATGTGCATCCCATTACGAAGCCATCATCCCATTAATTTGCCATATTTGAATAAGAAAAGACCCTGCAAGATATTCAAAAGCTGAACGCTGCAACGTTGAAGATGACGCGGAGAAATAAAAGGCTCCTTCATGCGGCATGTACTCGGAGATCACGACCCCAATGGGGGAGAATAAATCCTCTGTTCTGCCTCCATTGTGTTATTTACCGAGCATACAGGCAGGCAAGAAGCTCCATTAGGGCTTTCTGGCATTCTCATTTACATAGATATTAAAATTATACATTTATGTAGTTCACACATTTGAGTCACCGTGTATATGGACGCCGAAAAGGAATCCCACCGTCTGCAGACGAGTCCTCCAAGTGTTGGAGGATATGATGGATGAGTCTGCACGAAGTATAAATTGTCTGTTTTTACTTGATGACCAAAATAAGGGTAAAACTCACGAAAGAGCGATGCTTCAAAAGGAATAACATAAATTCATTGGTAGGAGATAAATCTATTTTATTTATGGGACAGTCTCGGGGAAATTGGATACATGAGAGGACACTCCAGGAAAGACAGGCATGCTCTGCAGAAATTGAATATGGATCTCTTTATCCAGAACTATTAGCTGGCCTATACAAATGTTGACTGAAAGAACGAAGCCTTTGGTGATCATTCGAGATCCGTAGATGATGATAGAACATGAATAAAATTGTTTCAATCGTGTACGTGGTGAATGTTTCGAGAAATTATCAGGAAAGTTATTCAAATTATCAATTAAGTACTTAGGAATAAAAATGGATCAAATTTGACTTTTGAATTGCATGTTGATTATATAACGAGAAAGATGGCACAGAAAATTCATTTTATAGGTAGAATCAATGACAAAATAGATATGAGGACCAGATCATTGTTATTCAGGGCGATAGTATTACCATACTTGGATTGTTGCACACCATTATTGTTCAATTTGAAATCTTACAGTATAGATAATCTGCAGAAGATTTTGAATAGGGATATGAGAATTGTATTTAAATGTAGTAAAAGAATACCCATTAGGTTAAGGTTGGAGGCATTGAATTTGATGACGTAAGACAGACAATTATATTCAAAACATTGGAACTCATATATAAAATTCAACATTAAATGTTGCCGAACTCTTTGTCCGAAAAAATGGAGAATATATTTGAAATACATGAATATAATACAAGGAATAGAAATAACTTTTATGTCGATACATATATAATCTTGTATAATGAATTACCTTCTGAAATAAAAAATTGTGATAGATATAATAATTTTAAAAAGTTGTTAACTTTTATGTGAAGGATAATTATGAATGTGTAATATTGTATTTATTGTATTTTTATAGTTTGTAACTAGCAGATTTCGATAATAAAGAGTATTATTATCATTATTTTCTCATCAGAATTGTGTTTCTTTAATTCTGTCTCATATCTGTTTATTCTGCAAGATCTCGTAGTACAAAATCATGCAGCAGGGTTATAGAGAATAATGCGATAATTTTTAACATGAAAGACAAATAACAATATAAGAATACAACAGGAGATTCAATTATCGATAAAATTAAAGACAGAGATATTAATATCATAAATATCCGATAATCTAGCAACATATGGCCTTGTAGTCTGTTCCATTCTGAACTGTTTCTCATCTGATTTTCTTTTAATTATACACCCTTATATGGTTGCTTCTTTATCTGTGATAATATTATGCTTTTTAATTATTGTATCTTTTGTATTTAATTTTTAGACCTACCTGAATTGCACCTAGTATATCACTAATAAACAGTGAATTAATATTCATATTGTGAACGCTATTTTTGGGATAAGAACCATAGGCGGATATTGAATTTTTGTGGGGGGGCACAACTTAGGGAATTCTTAGGTGGGTTCGGAGGAAGTTTCGAATTCAGTGATTTTGAGATAATGTTCATTCGTTCTGGGGGGGGGGCAGCATGAAATTCTGCGAGGGGGCGCACCCCCTGACTCCCCCTATATCCCCCTATGATAAGAGCCTGTTTGTGTTCTTTCCAACTAAACGAATTAAAATAACGAAATAACATGCATCACGCGATTATCCATTCAAAACTGGTTTCAGTATGCTGAATTTGGTTTATTCCATGTTTCTGCTTCAGTACTCTCTTCGAAGTAGATATCCTATTTTATATCAGTTCATTTTCTCCCTGTTCTTTCTTTTCATTCACGTTATGGATATTTCTTGTCATGGAATAATTCGATTTGTTGAATTTTTGCAACTTTTTTGGTATTATGAATGCAATATAATCGAAAATGAGTTTTCAAATATGAGATGTCAAAATGCACTCCAAATTGGCAGCGTCTCTTCAGGTTTAAGATCAGATACAATCAATTATTTTTCTTGTAAGAGTGTTTCGTTATTTCCCAAAAAGAAAATTTTTGTGATTATTCTTTTAAAAAAATTAAATGAGCAGATCGAAATAAGTCGTCGTGTCTTCCCGCAATAACAAAAATGGCCCAGAACAAAGGCTCCATTAAAAGCGGAAAAACGGGAAACACTCGGCCAATCAAACTGGAAAAATTCCAACCAGTTGGCGTGCACAACGACGGAAGAATTAACCGGTTAATCCACTTCGTTTTCCACTTTTCCGTCCGAAATTAATGCATTTCGCGGCCAATCCATGCCGCGATAAGAAATCCCGCTGATGAAGAATGCACTTCTGTCGTGAACAAAGGCACCCCCATTCCGTGGCCGTGCACGCACCCGACAACAACCGCCTCGGGAAATGATCCGGGAAATGCATTTTCCAGATATTCGCTAATTTAACTTCTCCAACAAACGATAATAAATGGGGGAAATTCATTTACATTCGGCGGAATTCGCAATTAACTATCTGCGAGCTTTTCCTTCCACTATAACGCGGAAAACTCGGTAAAGAACGATGGCCGGCCATGGGAAATGGCGCAGGAGGTGGGAAAATTCGAATAACGACGTGAACAGAAGAGTTTCCCGCATTTCCAATGAACCCGAGTATCTTAATATATAAAACTCAGTCGGCCATATTGATGGCTACACCATTTATAACTCAATGGATGAACTGTTTGTTATGAAAGCTTTTTTTGTTGGATTCTTCTTCGGTGGGGTTAACATAAAATACATTTAAACAATGAAAAATTTGATGAAATGGAAAAAAAATAGAAAATAATTTTTTCATCTTGCGAATAACGCCAGTAGATATCGCTGTCGCTACAGTTGATAGCGTTTTCGTGTAGGTATTATATCTGATTTTATTTTCTCTGCAAGGCCACTAGATTTCACTGCAATTTAAATTGTGTATTTTGAGTTTCCAAAACGTCTTAGCCTTGGAATTCTAATCTTTAAATAAAAAACTCAGGCGGCCATATTGTTGGTTACACCATTTATAACTCAATATTGGATGAACTGTTTGTTATGAAAGTTTTTTGGTTGAATTCTTCCACGGTGGGGTCAACATAAAATACATTAAAACAATGAAAAATTTGATGAAATGGAAGAAAAGGAAATAATTTTCTTTCTTGCGAATAACGCCAGTAGATGTCGCTGAGGTTGATAGCGTTTGCGTGTAAGTATTATATTTGATATAAATTCGGTAAACAACATATGATTATAATATTAACGCATCTGAGTCCATGTGTTATCTCACCTTTCTTTCTTCCGAACACTACGGACAATTTTATGCCAATTTTTTAAAAATAATAAGGTACCGCTTAAATAAAGTGAAGTCTATTCATGTAAATAACAATGTAAATACCTACTAATTAAATTTTTTGTATATTTTGTACTTTAATTTTGTCTTATTTACCTCCTACTTGAAAAAGTACCAGTTTTGTTGTTACATTGTTTTAATGTATTTTATGTTAACCCCACCGTAGAAGAATCCAACTAAAAAACTTTCGTAACAAACAGTTCATCCAATCTTGAGTTATAAATGGTGTAACCAATAATATGGCCGACTGAGTTTTATATATTGAGATGTAATGCTATTTTCCTTTACTAACATTTTTGAAAAACTCGAGCTGGCAGTCTGATTTATATTGTACATAAATTATTCTCATTGTATTTCCCAAAAATTATCGATAAAATTTCGATACTATCGATTATCAATGTGTTAACAAGTTCACACGAGACATTATACTTCAGTGCAATAAGTAACTGAGCTTTTCATTTTGGTTTGTCAAATTCAGATCTCGTCTGATTTCTATTCGAATTTGAACATACTCATTGAGAAAAAAAGTTTTTTATATTCGAAGAACCATAAATTTAAAAATCTACTTGCAATACCGAAAATGCCAATATTTCCTGATATTTGGTACATTCCATTTAGTTTACATAGTTTTCAGTTAGTTTGAGTTTTGAGCTAACAGTGATCAGCTGATTTCGATTTCGAGTTTTCCATAGATCAAGACAGTTAGTTCATAGTCGGCAAATATCGATATTTTCTACCCTATTTATATCGATAGCTTCAGAAAATATCGATACAATATATGTCGATATTTTTTTGTTTTCTGCCCATCCCTAATGTGTGGATTACAAACAGCAGCAGAGGTTCCCCACTCCTGCCGAGATTTGCCATTCCAACAGTTCAGTCCCTTACTTGTTATCGAATCGCAATGAGGTTTCGATTATTCCACTATTCTACTAGACTCGGAACTCATTCGAATTTAACATTGATATTCCTATGTTTACATGATTTAATTCCAGATCTGTGTATTCGGAACATCCCCTCATTATGAAAAATTTCAAATACCATCAAAATTCCAGTAACAAACTAATTGTTGATACAGATTTTTTCCATAACCACCTGAAATTTTCTACCTTCATTAAAATTTGAGGGAAGTTACTTCCGGCCACAGAGAGCTGAAAGAAGCTTTATCTATTGTTGAGCAGGTATTCAGCGAGTGACTTTTCACGACATTCTATTTTACAGCGTCACTGGCTTCTGGTCTACTTCGAGCATGGAGATAATCCGAAAATGTTTGGAAAGCAACGAAAATCACAATAATAAGCCAAAACGACGCGGTGAGATGTTCCAGACGTCTGACAAAAACCTGCAAACTTCCGTATCCCTGACGGACGTCACCAAATTCGTCCCGAGCGACATAATTACCATCCGGGGGGCAAAAAGGACGCCGGGGCAGTGGCGTAGCGAGCTCAATTCGCGCCCGGGGCACAAAACCTTTTTAGTGCCCCCCCCTCTTCTAAATTCATAATGGTATATAATATTATATGTGAAATATACTCGCAAGTTACCGAATGAATGATGTAAGATAAATAAAGTCTTAGTTCCAAGCAAGGCTTTAAGTTTTGGTCAAAAACTGTAGTAGAGAAAACAAGAATAGATTTTGACATATATATTCTGATCATCTAGAATTATTTCAAGATATACTTCATTCATTCATTCGTTTTATATATTTATGAAGAAATATTAATAGAAAAGCAGTTTTAAAATTCAAAAAGGTTAATATACATTATCTTCAAGGCGATAAAAATTTCATAATGATGAAAATATACGAGTAGTATATTAATATAACTTATCACTATGTATGAATTTTATTTGCTTTTAATGATTCAAATTATCAATATATGTCATCAAAGTTTATCTATTCAAAATTTTCTCTTTCCACACTTAAAAATGCCAAGTCACTTAGGCTAACTTGTACCATCAGCAAGCTTTTAAAATTCAGAAATTCCAAAGGAGATCAAGATTTAATTTCTTTTCTAGAGCGGAGTTACATTTTGCTATCACCTAATTCGTTGAAAAATTCTATTCCGTTGAATCAGTATTATGAAATTCACCCAAATTTTCACAATTTTCTTCAAGATCGTTGTCAACATTAAATTTCCAATATCTAGTAACAAGTCAAATTTGATTTAAGGGTCATTTAATCGTGAACATATTTCTCATTGGAGATGATCAAGAATGCCCTTCAAAACGCGAGAAATTTCACATTTCTAACTAATTCTCTGAGTGTTTTGCTGCGTTTATCACACCTTGTATCAATATCCCATTTTTCATAAATTGACCCCCTTACAGAGCTTGTCCTGAATTTCGGCAAGTTCAGTCGCTAATTATTCAATATCATGAAACGGTTATCTAAAATTCAATCCAGAACCTTGTAGTCTGAGCTGTACACGATCAATTCTCCTTAAGATTTCAAATCGGAAATGAACTAAAATTATGAAATTAATAGTAAGTCTATCTTATAATGCATGGAACTGTAGCTTCACTTCTGTTGTCACTTGTAGTGGTATCTTCTGCCAGTTTTTCTTATAGTTCTACTATATTCCTTAGCTCATCGACAATATCCCTTACCGCTTATATTCTGGCGCCCCATTGTGTTACAGATTCACGTTTGACAGTTTTTGTCACGGCATTTTTTTATTTTTTCATTGTGACGAAAACAAACATGTGTTTTCAATTATTCCAAAGTATGTCACAACGATTGAGTCTTGTTTAGCTGTAGTAACTCCTACTTAATCCAGCAATTTTTTTGTTTTGCTAACCATTTTTCGCATGATGCCCACTCTTGCCCCCCCCTTGCTACGCCACTGCGCCGGGGGCCCGGAATGGACGCATTGTGACGTCCGCCCCCGAAATGTCCACCTGCCGCCCGCGTTTTAATTTGCGCCACGCCAACAGTCGAGACTCGAGACAAAGGTGAAACTGGATTGTTCTTGGATCTTGCGTAGTCCGCGTACGCAGATTCTGGAAGTTTACGTTCCGAGAAGGGAACAAAGGACCCTGGGCATTATGTGGATGTCAACATTTTCCCAATTTGAAGTTATTTAGGGAATGATTTATGGGCAGGGGAGCGAGTGTTGTTCCAGCGGCCCCGATATCAAGGAAGTATCGCACAAAAGAAAGAGATTGGAGCGAGGAGGACCGAGGGAGAGCTATGAATCATTGAGTTCGGGACTCTGAGCAACTGCGGATAAGGTGGTAGTTATGAAATATGGACACCGACTTGAAACTTCTAATAACTATTTCCTTTTTGCACCCTCTTGACTTCGAGGGTTTAGATTGATTTCCTCAAAATGTCTTACTTTTCGAATTTTGAACCAAATATTGTCTCAAACTGTAAACCAATAAGTTCTTCAATATTGAGATCTCTCTTCACTAACAGAATTCTGTCGCCCTGCCAGCATGCTTAATCGAGTGTATCGATGATTGGAATAAATATAATGATTTTGGTGAAACAGAAAATAATATTGTAAGGTTAAAGAAATCACTCCCTTCCACGTTGGTTACCAATTGTGTAAGCACAAGGAAAATTATGCCTTAGTCGCCAGTTGTGTAAGATTAATGAGATAATTACGTTAGCTAATAATTTAACAATAGATGCTCCAGCTAGTCAGAACATGAGACCACCTTACATTTATATGAGGTAAAAGGAGATAATATGCTTCTCTCAGGCTAATGATAATCAAAACTTGAACAGTCGAGATTTATTCCTCTCTGATGACAATAGCTATTTACAATATCTACTATAACAAATTGAAACATCAAAACATGAGGACAAGAATATGTACAATTATGAACAATTCGTTAGAAACATCATTCACGAGCGTTTTTCGTTCTTTGTTAACTTATCTTGTTGTAACAATGCCAGGTAAGGGAAGTGACTATATCCCTCGACTTCTTCCGAAGTTCAAATTCCTAAATCTCCAAAAAGACGTTGTAGTTCGTCGGAGGCTTAGTTCTCTTTGAAAAGGCTATTAAAAAAACACTTGTATCAGTTCTTTCATATCGTCAAACTTCCACAATTCCCCGAGATCTCTGATCATCTTAGTTTACATAAAGAAAATTCAAGAAAGGAAAACATGTCGACGTGTTCACTGGCACAGATAAATCGAGAAATTGAAAATCAGAGGTTTCAATTCAATTAATCAATTACAAAATAGATAAACTGATCTAGAAGGAAGGTTGATTCATCAAATGGTTGAGGAAATCAGATGGAAAGTCGTACGATCCCCAAAATGGCGGAACCCAAGCGTGTCTCTCCTCATATGAAACATATGAATCATTAGCAAAAATAGGTATATGGTTGTCTGATCAACTTCGTACTCACCAATCTTAACAATTGCCTAGGTTAAACTATTTCACTTCGAGAATATGAGAATAAACTACTGCCTCTTCAGGTGCAATGCCAGAATAGAGAAATATCAGAGAGAGAATTCTTCATCAGTCGCTCGACGTGGCACACACAATACTGTCCTCGCGACCGGCGCGTACTACCTGAAATCGTGTTCCCGGCCGATTCCCGATTCGAGACGATCCGGAAACTCCCGAAATTTGAAATCGACAATAGGTTAACTTGTTGATGGCTGAATATTAAGGTGACGTATTACAAATCAAAACAAGAATCGATGTCAGATTTTTGAATTTATATTTTATTTTTAAGAGAGGTTCTACTCTCCCAACTCCTCTCAGTCACAAGTGTCACAGTTGTCAAAATTAGAAGGAACTTCATCATAAATTATCCAGAGAAAAACTGTCGCGTTTCATGATTGACAAGGATTCCAAGAAAACAATTCTTCATTCCGACTATAGCGGAAAAGTCCAAATCTCTTGAATAAACCTCATGCAGCATTAATTTCAGGAAGATACCTCCTTTCAAGCCCGAAACCCCCCTCCTCCTAAAAAAAAAACACGATCAATCGTTTTCGTGGCCGAAGAAATACCAGCTCTGGGAGAAACTGATTGTGTAATGATTGAATGGATTACTCGCCTCTTTCATGGAATGAATGAAATTTATCAGGCCCTAATACCTAGAGCGGCGTTAGCAGATGATGTTTTTGTAACATTTTTCGGCAACAAAAGGCTGGCTGGAGTCTGGAGAAGATCGATGTAAATCAGGGCTTTCTTTCCAGTATTCGGTTAATCCGGATGGCTAGAGGAACTCAATAGGATAAATGAATAATCCTGGAGATTTTAATCAAATGATTCCAGTTTTTGTAGCTGATGAAAATCAGGTAGAATTTCAATCAAGTGTTCTTATCATTCAAGATTGGAATATGTTACTCATTAGTAGTCATCATGTCATATTTTGATATTCCTGGAGATATATTAGCTGCAGCCAACACTGCTCCACAAGATTTAAGTTTATCGTATTCTATCGTTTTGAAATGTATGTTATCTTCGAGAAAATTTGAAACTCAATAACAACTTGAATCGATCCAATAAAAATCGGTATGGGACATTTCGTCAATCTCATGGCCTTCTTTCTAAAGTTTGCTTCTTTGCATATGCTTCATGAATGATTTTATTTTGAAATAGAGTCCGTTTATCAACGGCTTCGATTTGTAACGAGTTTTCTGAAAGTTCTAAGACAAATTAACAAACGCTTAGGCTAATAGGGCTATCGGGTGGCCTAACTCAGGTTGTTGTAGCAGAAAGACTCCAAGACAGTCAAAGTGTGATATCTCGACTTTGAGATGGAATCAGGGAGACAGGTTCTGTGTTGGAATGACCAAGGCTTCGTGGGCAACAAAAACAACACCTGCTCAGGATCGTTTCTTAACCGTTTCGGCGAGAAGAAAGCCTACATATACGTGTAGAATGCTACGGAATACTCTTCAAAATACAAATGGGGTCCAAGTTTCCATCGAAACCATCAGACGACGCTTCATTAACACGTGACCATAAGCGTCGAAGAGTGGAATGGGCAAGGCAACATATCAATTGGAACGATCAATCCAGATATGGACGATTTTCTGATTCTTAAAGAATAAGAGTATGGACAATCCCACTCATACTTCGTAATCGTCGCTATGTCCAAGAAGTCCATCCATTCCTAGGGGGTAGTGTTATGGTATATGGGCCGGGATATGTTTCAACGGGCGCACAGATCTATACATTTGTCCCGGGAATATGACCGCCTCACACTATAGGGAGCATGTCATTGACAATGTTTTGCCATATTTTCACGCTGCTATTGATGAAACTTTTCAATTTCTAGACGATAACGTTAAAACGCACCGTGCAGCCATAGTTGAGAATGCGCGCGAGGAGCTTGGTATTCCACATTTACCAATACCTCTGCACTCACCAGATTTGAATTGCATAGAATATTCATGGGATATGCTCCAAAGAAGATTAGATAATTATCAACCTACCCCAGAATCTTTAAATGATCTGAGAGAGCTTCTGCCCGTTTATGGAACCAAATTCCTCAAGAAATGTTCAACAACCTCGTGTGTAGTATGCAAAAAAGATGTCGAGCTGTTATTGATGCCCGTGGAGGCCATACATTGTATTGATAGTCTTGAAATGCTTGAATTCCCTGTGAATAAAATTTCATCATTTTACTCGATTTTTTGACCATCCTCTATACGCTGCAGACCTACAGGCTAAAATGAACTCTATTTCCTTCAACTTGAAATCTTATTAATATGAATTTCCATCACAAAATGTCCCTATCAGTCGCCCTCTCATCAGTCAATATTCCTAACTCATGTGGAGCAGTTTATAAAGAAAGATGAAAATTCTATTTTTCTTTCAGGGTACATTTTACTCTTCTTTTTTTCTCTACTTTATCGGTTTTGTGAATGTTGTTATGCATTTTCGCAAGCATCCTGGATTTATTCATGGACAGGGAGGACTCTTTTCTCCAGAAACACTATCAATCAACCTCCAACCAACTTCTATTACTCCAAAACTCCGAAACTGCTATATTTTCCTACCTCTACTCATCTCCCGAATACTGTAATGAGTTATTTCGCCAATTTTAGCGATTTACGCACCCCCAGCTTGCTGGGTTCACCTACATCATAGGCGGAAGGTCGTGTTCATAAGGTGACGCGCGAAATTTGTTGACTTAATTTTCGAGTTCTTGGGTAACTCGGAGTTGGAACGAAGGAAACGTTGGGCTGGATCTTCTGGTATGAGTTAGGGGGGTTTATTTCAGAGGTTCCGAAAGTAAGCAGGGGAGAACCGCATAGGGGAGATGGATGAAGTAAGTTTTTCGACGATTAGTTGGAGGTTCAGGTGTGGGAGAAACTGAGTGAGCTGCGGAATGGGGAGCAGTAGGGTTCATTGATAATTAGATTTGATAGCAGTGTATGATCGATATCCGAATATTTATTGAATTAGAAGCTTTTGGAAAGGCTCTAGGAAAGACTGAACTCATCAATTATATCGTTGAGGATAAAGACATTTCTTTATGCGATTTTTCAATAAATATGAGAGCTGTTTAGGAGGGTTGTTCAAGTATGAAGGAGACAAATGATGTAGATTGCACGCATGTATGTTCTGCAGCCAACACTATTGGACAAAATAATTACCGATGGAGTATTGTTTTGTATTTACATTAACTTCCTATTCCCCTCTATGGGATTTTTTAGTTTCAATGTTAATTGACTATCAATAATTGAACTTGTTTGCTTACTTTTTGATCCCCTGGGTTATATTGTATGTGTAAGTATAGCAAATGTTGTGCTTTTTGATATATTTAAAGTAAAATATTTGGGTAAGCACAATCCAATTTTGAATGTTTTTCAGATCATCTGGAGCCAAAGGTTCCTCAATATTTACATGCAACATCTCATACATGATATGTAGAGGGTGAGCAGGTGTTGCAATGCAATGTATAAATCATTGATCCTATGTATGAAAAAAATTATTTCAAAAAATTGTAATTCTACAAGGACAACCCCATCAAATTGAGGGAACGATATCTGTTGAGAGATGGTGTGAAGGTTAACAAGATTATTAGCAGATACACAGCAATATTGTCTGGAATTTGCAAGCATATTTTAGCTCTGCTACTGTACTGTACAAGGTTGTACCTACGTCAAAATATCTTAACAATTCTGCTGATTGTAAAGTTCAAATTTATTGTTTAGTTTTGTTCCTGTTGGTTTCCTTTTTGCTTTCCGTAACAAAGAAATGTACAAAACACAATACATTAGTCATTATCCACATTTTATGAAAAGTGTTGAAATTAGTTTGAAACCTAACAGATCATGAAAATATGCATCATTGTAATATAATAATATAATATAATAGAAGCTACAATTTTTTTCTGTTTAGGAAGGGAAAAAATCTATGAAGAGAAAATGAGAGATTAATTTTGAATTAAATTGCACATCGTCCAGAGAACCGTATGTATGCAGAACATGTTATCATCGATTCATTGTGTTAAAGAATTCATTCCTCACTAGATTTTGATGTATTATTCATTAATTGCATCTCACTTGTGTTTTAATCTGCAGTTATATATAAAATAAAATTATTCAACTTATCTATTGATTTATTGCGCCTTTTCATTTGTATTACCATACTAAATGAACGAGTATACTCTCAAGCTATTTTTTATATTTTTATTCAATGTATACATATATGTATAATATATTGTCTAAAATTGCCAATTCTCGGAGTTTTGTTGAAATTTCACTCATAGATTTGATCTTTGCTGAATATAAGTCCAATTTTGCAACAATTGAGAGAATCACTTGAACTCACAAAGTCCCTAGTTTTATTGCACATCATCATATGGCCTGATTATAAACAATATTATCTGAATATTTTATATATCTGATAAATGCTACCACTCTCGTACAAATTCACAAAACTCTGTGCTGTTTGTTCACATTTTATACGATAGCTTGTACAAGTTTCAAATTAAAATGTCTTGACTTGAACTGACTTTTTTGGTAGGTTTTGTGAAGGTACAGCTTTCTTTTCCAGTCGCAGAAATGTTTTCATAGTGAAAGTCTTTGAAATGATTTCGAAACATAAAGCATTGCCTTCAACTGATAACAGTTTCCACTCTTGCCTGTTTCCATTCTATAATATTCTGGTAGGAAATGGTGTGAGCATATTCTAATATGCTTAGATAAAGGTTTTTCCTATTATCAAAACATGCTCCAAGTATTTACGTCTATCAATTTCCCTTACGATTTCTAGTTACGTAAACATTTTGATTTTTTCCATGAAAATAATTAAAATGGGCTCCAGGATTCCCAGATTTTTGGAAATGCATCCATGAACAAAACAATTAGTGTTCTCAAAGGTATTTTTCCCTGATATAGATATAGAATAATTGACGGAAATACACGCAAATAATGTAGTGAGTTTGACAGAGAACATTTAATCAAATAAATTCCTGTCAGAAGTCTCTAGTGATATTTATTCAATGATGAAGTTTGTAGAGATAATGGAAACTGCTGGAGCCATGAAAATGAACAATGCCTAATTAAGGCATGGAAACATAATCCATACTAATATTATAAATATGAAAGTCCGTGTGTTGGTTAGTTTGTTTGTTTGTCTTCACAGCACAGAACACAGGAACCAGATGTCCGATTTTGATGAAAATTTCACTGTAGTGTAGAGAATTAATTCGAGTAGGTCGTCATGTGAGATTCATTTCCATATAAGGAAGAATTGAAGAAAATTTCATGAACAAGTATTTCAGGCTTTCACGACCAACGCTGGGAAAACTGCAAGAGATGAAGGAAAATTATCAATCACAATTAAAATTTTGTAGTGCTCGAAAAATTTTATGAAAAAGTCCCGAAATAATCTGTGGAGGGGTCTTGACTGGCATGGAATGAATTCCTACTGAATGTGATCGTTATCTCCGACATTTATACCTGATGAAAAATGCTCATTACAGCAAAGTTTTCTAATGGATTTTTCACGAGATATGACAAGTTGAAAAACACGAGCTTGATCAAGAAATTATAGAATCTTCTCGTAAGCCAGATTCTTCAATACGTCATTAGAAGGACGCGTGTCCCGATCGACTTACGATCATTCAGATTTCCACCCAATCGACGTTTTTCGTGAAATATGGTGTGACCAGATGGCGTGGAACAAATAAATGAACGAAATGAAAAAATTCCACGCGTGCCAACTTCCGTATAGTAAACATACGATGCGAACTTTCTCGACTAGAACCGTTCGCATTTAAAGCGTCGAAATACGCAAAATTAAAACAGAAGGAAAAGTGCTCTTCCGCTCGAATGGTCAAAGCGTGTTCCCCTCCCCCTCTCGACCATTTTCAAGGGCCCTTTTTGAAAGAGCACTGACCGATTCTAAATGTTCACATTTCGAGCTCTTTGTACGAATTAAGACAATGGCAGCATTGTGTCCTGCCTCCGAATAGAATGTGCGTTTGCGATGTGTAAGTGTTGATAGAGTTGTCAATTTCCAGCAGTGGAAATTCATGAAAAGGATCAGTTATGATGTTCAAAATGGTGAAGGCGCCTCGGTCAAAACCGATATGCTTTTATTGTTTACCTTTTTTCAAACGAATATTGCTGTTTCGGAAGTGTAACGGTAACTCTTTCTGATTTTATAGGAGAGAGAAGAGCGTTTTTGTAGGTTCGTTCCATACTAAAATTCTCGTGTAATTGAACAGGATACGTATGAAACAAACGGGGAAAAGGTTATTTTTGTCCACAGTTTCATGGTCCGAATTGAAATCGATATTCATGAAAATGTTTTTTACCGTTGGATGGAATTTTAAACCGTTGAATTTGGTGAAGAGAGAACGATTCTGTAGGTTTCACTAGGCACCAGATATTTTTTTAATGCTCAATGAAACAAGACAACTGAGAACTTCACATTACACACACGGAACGCATTTCTATCATTGTTTGATGAGCTTTTGCTAAATATACTGATGAAGAAACAGAGGGCTCACATTTTTTTTCAATAAAATTGTTTATAATGTGTTTGTCATTCGCGGTTATGCAAGAAGATAGTTTATTTCTCCTTGAGGAATACTATCCCAAGCTACTCGTACTTCATGTTTCAGAGGCATCAAAGTCCATGGGGTAAGGAGTATATTTCCAAGCCAAGCCTTCTAACAATGATGATCCAAACATGGGTCGCTTTAAAAAAGTTTGGAATAATTCTGGCAAGCTGAGATCGTGCATTATTTTGATGAAATATTGGATTCTCGAGCTGGTTAAGGTATGAAAGAACATATGGCCCCACTATTTCTTGAAGGTAACTCAGCGCTCTAATGTTACCTCAAAAAAAATGAAGAAAAATTAATGAATAAAAGAAATCGACAACAACAATATGTCGTTCTCTGCACTGCTGTAATATGTGTGCAGATCACTTCTAGAGCAGAAAACGAAAAATCACTGCGGGTTTATATCGACGAATTCTGATGTCTATTGTCTGGAAAAACCTCCTTTCTCTCGTCAACCACTGGCTGTAAATTCCAGAAGTTGGTAGATCTTATCCTGGACCTGAATCCTTTCAGTTCTGACTTATTTCCCCCTTGAATTTGTTGCTGAAGCTCTGGGAAATAAGAAAAACCGAAACACTGAATAAAATATGACGGGAACAACCATGGGCGTGACAGAGGGTTTTTTTCACTAGATATTGATGATTGAATAGAAGGGTTGAAGAAAAAAGAATCCATTAGAAAAATTTGATTACTCTTGTGGAATTCTTTAGCTTCACTCCTTTTGAGAGGACAATGAGTGTAAAAAGAAAGGTTATTCAAAGGAAAGACAACCTTTTCAGAATCGGCTCTTGATGTAGTCATAAAAGAAATATATTCGAAAATTCTGCAATATTTTTTTTACGTTTCTACATTTTCTCCTAATGCTATTAAGCACGAATAACCTGATTGAATAAAAGCAATTATATGCAAATTTGATACTATACTTCGTCTACAAATTCCTCAGTTAAATTCAAATTGATTCTGTATTTTCGACAATGACAAAAGAGTTGACATAATTATCTGAAAATTCAAAGCTCACGTGAACGTCGAAAATTTCACTCGTCATCGATTCCATATTTTTTTTCTCTATTTCAGTATCGGAATGAGTTCATTACAATACTAAAGCATTGTTTTCCAGTTATATTTTTCGTTTTATGGTTGTCAGTACTGACCTCAGATACTCTCAAGTTTCAAATCAAATCAATTCAAATATTTTGAATGATATAATAAAGGCCCCTGCGTAAAAACTTGAGCACTAATCTGTCAGGAAACTTAATATGGGTTTTCTCTCCCAGTCTCTGAAACAAGAAAGAACTAGAAAAAAATTTTTAATAGTATAAGAAAGGCCCCTGCGTAAAAATTTGAGCACTAATTTGTCAGGGGCCGAAACTTTACGAGAAGAAATTGTTGCCTAACAATGAACAGGAAGAAAATGAAAACACTTTGAAATCTTCAGCGTAACGTTTCGGAGTCTAAATCAGACAGTTTTCAGGAAAATGCAGAGACCTCCCAGAAAATATTTCAGTAGATATATAATTTGTCAGGGGCCAAAACCTCACGAGAAAAAATTGTTGCCTAACAATGAACAAAAAGAAAACATTCTGAACTTTTAAGCGTAACGTTTCGGAGTCTAAATCAGACTTCTTCGTCAGACAAATACTATTTTTTATTCAACTTCTTACAATCGTGACAATATTTTGATTTTTGGATTGACATTTGTCAATATATAATGAATATTGATTACTAGATATTGATATCGTTATTTTATCACGAAATTTCCTGAAACCATTTCTCTTTTCAATAAATCCATGCAAATTCGATCTATTCCTACCGAACAATTAGCCTCATCCAACAAAATACAAGCTGACTCCTTGATTTTTCTTTTATAACCATCAGGTACCGTCATTAGAATTTTTGTTTCATTCCAATCCATCATGTGATTCCCGGTATTGGAACAAACATAATCTGCTATCTGCGATCTACCAATATGTCTATTTTCATGTTCTTCTTATGTTCACATTTTCTGATTTCTAATGGTTTTGATGTTTCTCCTGTATAAAATTTTCAACAAATACAATTTCTTGATTTTTGGTTCTCATTCAAAGGTTTAGTTTTTGTTAATAAAGATCGTAAATCATTTTTTGTTTTGAAAACAGTCCTTATGTTGAATTTAGAACCAATTCTTTTAATTTTTTCAGATTGTTTCTTGTTTCAGAGACTGGGAGAGAAAACCCAACTTAAGTTTTCAGTAACATTCTGCTACTTGTTTCAGAATATACTATTACTTGCATAAAAATTAAATACATAATATGTTCATTTATTGATATTGATGATCGTTTCTGAACAGACTTTGAAATGGAATTAAGGTATTGAATTAATTGATAAATTCACATTTTGTTCTCTTGTCTAATTCTATTCATATTATCAATTCGGAATCTTCTACGAGATATATTATGATCTATGCATCCAGTGCATTATTCACGGATTTCAATCACAGGCGTGAGTAATGACTATCATTGTTCCTCTGGAAGCTCATTCGAAATGTAGGGGTGGACCAAAATAATTTAATGCTCTCGAGACTCACTGACAAACCCTGAACTACCATGGATAATAGAGAAGAGAATCGTAAACTGCCTCTTCAAATGATGGTACCTTCTTTCCATAATGTATACAGAATGGGATTAAATTCAACAAATGGGGCGTTCGTAACAATGGCATCATCAGGTAGTCATATAATTCAGTGCCTTATAATTTCCGTAATCTCCTATGTAGTCAGTTTGGGGAACATCGATCGAAATTCAAATGCGACACGCCACTCTCCCAGTTCGGTTG
Source organism: Hippodamia convergens (assembly GCA_038502775.1). Lineage (NCBI taxonomy): Eukaryota > Metazoa > Arthropoda > Insecta > Coleoptera > Coccinellidae > Hippodamia > Hippodamia convergens. Next base: position 21,826,591 of record CM076612.1, on the reverse strand, counting down.
CCTCTTCAGGAACAAGAGATTATCCCTTGATCGTCCACAATTCTGCCTCTGTACTTCCATGAACTTCGGGCGGAGAAAACTCAGATCTGAATTGCGTTATTGCCGTTCTAAATAGCGGAACAATTGGAAGAAATGTCTGGAGAATAATAACCATAAAACTCTGGCTGATTTACATGTGCCGCTCCTGGAAAGATTTCCAGATCGGAATGGCCGTTTCGCAGTATCGTCACTTCCGAGAGGGCTTTCTTCGAAAACAACATCAGGGAAGTCCCGATCATCGTTTCTCGAGGGAAGGGAAGAGGGGATTTCTCTGAGTGACGGCATCTATTTAAATTGTGAGTGTTTTTGTGGTTTATTAGGAGCGGTCCGTCGAAGGAAACGAAATGCTGGTATATTTACGGAGGGTTGATCATTAGAACTTTCGGGAAAACTGGGTGGAATTGGATTGGGAAAATTGGCAATAAATTCGTGCAATTTTTGGTTTAAACGGAAATGTCCAGAATTTTTGTTTGAAATTGTGTTTCTTGGATAATTTTCAGGAGTATTTCATTCGGAAAATATTTCAGGTGTATTCGAAAATTTTGACATATAAGACCATCAGATAGATAGATTCAAGTATCTTTTTCGAACGGTTGATTTTTCCAAAATTATATTTTTGGCATTGGTTTAGACCGTTCACACAGGTTTCTTGTTTTGTGTCACTGTCGAACATCATCAGTTTGGCCTATAATTTAACTATGAATCGTCTTAACAAATGACATCAATGAAAACTCATATTCCGGAAATCAGTACGTTCGAAGAAATCCTTCACGGGATATACTCAAAAATGAACTTTTATTAATTTTCAACCTGTAAAAAAAGTTCCTTTTCACTTCTTTCAAAATATAAACTGCTTCACATGAGTTGCGGATATTGACTAGAATAGCAAACAAGTTCAGTGATGGAAATTTATATTGATATGATTTCAAGTTGCAGGAAATAAAATTAATTTCAGCCTGTAGGTCTGCAGCGTATACAAGATGGTTAAGAAAAATTGAGTAAATTGAGAATGTTGTTTCAATGAACGTCTTCAAGAGTGGCTTATCTCGTTGCCGACATGGGAAGTATGCCAAATGACTTGAAAAATTCTTATGTCCATACTTGAGGACGAAAAATTAACAATAGCTCATATCAGGCGTCTTTCTATCATTGGTTTTTCTTTGTACACCTTTGTAAATACAGAATGAATTTTTGTTTATATTGTATAATGATTCATGATTTTTAGATTTTTCCGCACAAGACAATTTCATGAAATTGTCTTCGGAAAAGAAATTAACTGGGATGTTTTTTTTCAACACTATATCTATACATAGAATGAATGGGAGATATGTGAAAATTGTTTTTTTTTGTGTTAATATTATATGTAACTACTGGTTAAATAAACGTCATTAATATTATAATCATTATTTTATAATGAAGAATATCTAATTCATATTCCCAGAGAATTCAAGCATTTTAAGAATATCAATAAAATGTATGACCTCAACGGATATCAATACCAACTTGACATTTTCTTTTCATACTACACACGTTGTTGTTGAACATTTCTTGAGGAATTTGATTCCATAAAAGGGGCAGAAGCCCTCTCAGAACATCCATATCTGGATTCAACAGTGAAAAGGACACTACACCATTGATCGTTCCAATTGATATGTTGCCTTGCGCATTCCAGTCTTTGACGCTCATGGTCACGTGTTGATGGAACTCCTCTCAATGAACGTCTAGAACCTAGATTCACCTCTCTCAAACGTCGTCTGATGGTTTCGAAGGAAACTTCGAACCAATCTGCATTTTGAAGAGTATTTCGTAGCATTCTACACGTAGATGTAGGCTTTCTTCTCGCCGAAACGGTGATGAAACGATCCTAAGCAGGTATTGTTTTTCGTTGCCCACGAAGCCTTTGTCTTCCCAATACGGAACCTGTCTCCCTGAACCTATTCCAATGTCGAGATATCACACTTTGGCTGACTTGGAGCCTTTCCGCTACAACAACTAAGTTAGGCCACCCTATAGCATTCCGATTGCCTCAGCGTTTATTAATTTACGTCTTGGCATTTTCAGAAAACTCGTTTCAAATCGAAGCCGTTTATGAACTGACTCCATTTCATAAGCATATACAAAGAACCAAACTCCAGAAAAGACGAAATGTCCCATACTGATTTTTATTGGGTCGATTCAAGTTGTTATTGAGTTTTAAATGATTTTACAGTGATTTTCTCGAAAATTACTTTCGTTTCTGAATACGATATCCTTAACTCTTGTGGAGCAGTATATTTCACTTTTTTGTTAATAATAGAAAGCAGATATTAGAACTACGAATATTTCAAGAGTGGTGATATTTCTGAACAAGGAGAATTTCAAGAACAATTCTTTACAAGTTCTTTCGGGCAACATCCAGAATTCATGAGACCGAGCCCTTTGTCGCTGACGTCAGCGCCCTCTATCATCGCGATGAGAAACTGAAGGCCGCATTAAATCCCAATCCAGCTCGTTCTCCAATGAAAAATTCATTGATAACCGTTCCACAGCCGTCGAAGGTATATAGATCTCGACCTTATTAAAAAAATCCGGAAAATTTTTAATGAATTCACTGATGAAAACGATACCAAGTCGGTGTATATAACTCATTAAAATTATCTTTAGATCTCCTCCAGCGGCCATTCTGAATTCATGAGGCAATATTAACTTTTCAGTGACGGATCGCCTTAATGAAGATGGGAGGGAGAATCCGGGGGGAGGGGGGAGTATATAATCTGTATTCCCGATTAATTAGAAAACTGCACGAGGGAAAAATCTCTAGTTCGAAGTTTGTAGAGGAAAGAATATTTCAGGGTTCTTTTTATATTTTCCTCTTGCAAGAGATCATATTCTACAGCTTTATCATTTTTAATAAGAAATTTCCATAGTTTATCTCTTTGGAACTGAACGAAAGCATGGAAAAGAAGTTTGCATGTTTTGCCGATATTATCAAGGTTCCGGAGCCAAATAAGAAATTTGATTTTTTTTCGTAAACTTCCAAGTCAAATAGTTCAGAATATGAATGAATATCTCTAGGTATAGATCTAAGAGAGGATATCTTCATTTTCAATTTCCACTATAGCTGAAAATATAACTGGCTTTCTTTGTATTATGGTGAATATAATGGGGACAAGTGTTAACTAGTAGAAAAACATTAAATTTATTGGAATATAATTTTGAAACACCATAGAACTCTTCATGAATAATAAATAAATAAATGAATGATAATAATAAAGATGTTTGTTTTCTGGTTTGCATTGTATCCGTGTTGGTCGCCATTTTGTAGGATGCCCCATTTTGTAATGGGTCTAGGTGCCACATCTTGTGCTGGGAGCTTGGTGAGATCAACTGAAGGCGCCACCTATTTTTCCAACTGAATTGGCTAAATAGGAGAAATAGTAAACCTTCCTGGGTAACTACTAGTCGAAGACAGAGTTCGCTTTTATCTAAGCTTTTATCCCTGAAGGAGATTATGATAATACTGATATGGAAGAAGGTGAGATGTGTTAACAGAACTATGAACACTGAGAAAACTGGTTTGTATGTGGTTTAATCGAACGTCTTCCTGTGAAAAGTCAGTCCCTTGAAAAATATCAGGTTTCCCTCAGTGGAGAAAAGATCTGAGATTCATTAAATCATCATCGCGAATGTATGATTGTCACAGTTGCTTTCCAATCAGAGCAATTGAATATGGCGGTTTACAAGAACACCAATCATGGTGGTCCACAATAGCTAATGTGAACTGCCGCAGTTCAGGAAAATTTGAAATTTTGGCATTTTATTATATGAGATAACCTGCTCCACAAGAATTATGGACATCGTATTCAATCGTTTAGAAAAGTATGTTATCTTCGAGAAAATCGCTGTAAAATCATTCAAAACTCAATAACAACTTGAATCGATCCAATAAAAATCAGTATGAGACATTTCGTCAATCTGGTCGCCATTTTTCTGAACATTGATGCTTTGCATATGCTTCATGAATGTTCTTATTTTGAAATGGAGTCAGTTTATTCGCGGCTTCGATTCGAAACGAGTTTTCTGAAAATGCCAAGACGTAAATTTACAAACGCTGAGGCTAATAGGGCTATCGGAATTCAGATTTTTGAAGCGAAAAGGCTCCAAGTCAGCCAAAGTGTGATATCTCGACTTTGAAATGACCAAGGCTTGGTGGGCAACGAAAAACAACACCTGCTCAGGATGTTTTCGGCGAGAAGAAAGCCTTCATCTACTTGTAGAATGCTACGGAATACTCTTCAAAATACAGATCGGTTCGAAGTTTCTTTCGAAAACATCAGAGGACTTTTGAGCTCTGTCAAGAGATTCAAATGACTAACAATGTATCTGAAAACCCAGGTAATATGTGCTTCGTAAATAAAATTGCTCTAACATTATCAACAAGAAAACATAACTAACTTACTACTTATCAATTTGCATCGAATCTTAAAAATGATTCGAAATTTTATCCTTATAACGTGAAAATCGTCCGAAAATTGAAAGATTCTGACTTCACCTAGAGAAAATATTTTCCAAATGTGATTTATTTGTTCATACAACTCATGACACTTATGATTGTCATTATTAATTTCATGTTAAATGAGTTAACTGTCAAGTAATACATAAGTAAATTTGTTGTTTCTTTGTGCTCGAAAAAGCACTTGAAGATTGAAGGGCAAACTGAACAACCAGACTCAGAAGTTCAAGGGAAGTCTTAACTCCACAGTTGGCCGTAAGGTGTAATGATCAAACGTTTGGTGAATGATAATTTTATTCATTACAGTCTAAGCTTATTTTTTATTCTTAATCAAACAATATTCCAACATTCGTCACAGGTAACTCAGCGATTTCCGCTCGATTGCACGAGAAATTAGCGTTTGAATTTATTGGAATTTTCCATCGACAATTATTCGAGGAATATAAATATGAATTATTTGAAAAAATGTTCGAATTTCGAACAACATTAGTGTTATATGATATTCCTAACTCATGTGGAGCAGTTTACAAAACTGAAATCAATCAACGATTTAATTGGAAGTGGAACGCACTGTTCAACTGCGTCACCATGATCAAAGGAAGCGAAATATAATTCCGCTAAATGCACGATGAATGCAGTCAAATTCTGGGAACTCGCATCTGCCTCCATTGGAGTGCGAACTTCCCAATCAAACTCTTCAGCAGGAATCCCAACTTTCGCTTCTGAGAACTTCCGAACAACAATCAAAATTTCCCTTTCAAAATGGCCTAACACAAACTCAATTCCGCTTCCAACCTTGTGTCATACATCTCCTCACCTTCTAATCTCATGTTTCGCCCCCACTTACGCCCACGAGACTGCGAAATCGGCCTACTCGATTTACGTCTCTCCTCCCGCTGTTTTCCTCAAAAGTTTCCGGGGGTTTGTCACCCCCCAAATCGGCTTACAAGCATCTTGGGGTGGAGGGACAAAGTTGCGTGTGAAAAAACGGAACACTAACAAAGGATATTGACGCCGTCTGGCGATTTCAACAAGTTTTCGAGCGATACAAAGGTGTAGCCGAACTTATTTTTTGTCAGTTTACTTGTGAAGAATCCGATTCCCGAAACCTGAACAATACAGTTCTCTTTGTCTCGTTTTGAACTATGGTTTAGCTTAACAAAATACGTTGAACTCGTAGAAATGATTACCATATGAGTGAATTCAATAAGAGAAGAATTGTTCCCTATTCGGATGTTTCGCGAAATTGTAAACTGCACAAATAAACCATCATTTCCACTTTAAGAATTGACGACATAGACGAACTTAAGTTGAGGGACCTGTTTGTATGCCCACACTAAAGGTTTTCAAGGAAAAAAATTAATAAAGTAGCGTGGAACATTATTAAATTCGAGAAAATGTGGAACCTGCGCCTTCGCCATTTTGTTTCCGAGCATATCAAAACATTTTTCTTTTACTCATTCAAACTGTTATGATTTCTGGGATTCCATCACTCGAAATGTTTGACATTTATCGCTTTTTGTTCGAATTTCAATGAACTGTAGGAATTCCCAGTATTCAGGCATAGATTGAATAATTTGTGCGTGTAAAGGGAAGTAAGAAACTTCATTTCACGGTTCCAAAAATCTGCAGTTCGTCTTTGAAGGCGTAGTTCTGCTGATTCATTTTTGAATCTTCGCATATTGGCACTATAAATAGACTTCTTACAGAGAACTGCTGGATAATTAAAGCCAGGAAAATATCCAATAGGCCTCTTCTATATTCGATAAGATTACTCACCTTTTTTAAAATGCGCCGATTGAAATTTGTTTGATTTGTTTTTTTAAATGGAGAGTCATGATTTCTTGGGAAAACTTCTTTCGTTGTATTTCAACAACATAACTTCATTCATGCAGGAAATTTCAATCTGGTATTATTTTGAAATTTCATCAACTCTGGAAGGATATCGGTACTTCCCTTGATATGAATTTTGTGACATGTACTATTTTTCCATGTACTATTCCCCCAGAAAGTTTGGTACACATTTTTGACTCACCCTGTTCATTGGATATTATTCTTTATATGAATATACAGGGTTATTCACGAATATGACTCTATAGAATATTTTTGAGAAAAACACAAGTTTCAGGATTGAAATTCTATAGGTGAGCTTAGAGTAAGGAGGCGACTTCTCGTATATTTTTTAAAGGTTCTAGGACTTCCTGTTTCTCCGGAAGTGACATCAATTTTCGTTTTTCGAAAGGAAAGACCCATTTTTTTATTACATAAATAGATTCTCCATTGAATTCTGAGTCTTTTTGATTCCGTAGGTTTGAATTTTCCCGAGAAAACTCTCTTTAAATGGAGAAATACGAAAAAAAACTCTGAAATCTGTTGAAAGACAGACACTTCGAGGTTTTTTCATTAAAAATTCTCATTTTTGAGAATCTCTGAGAAGAAAGGTTGATGCTTCTTTTCCGATAGCGTGATTTTCAGAATATGATACAGGAGGTCATAAATTCTTTGTCAAAGTTAGAAGTGACGAAACATCAAAAAATCGGTTTTTCAATTTGGAACCCCATTTTTTCGAAACATTCTCGAAATCTTCGTCAAAAACTAATAGAAACATACGTCGAAAGACTTTTATCCCAAAATGAATATTTTTCAAGATATTCAGGAAAAACGATTTCGAAAATGCTTCGAAAAAATGGGGTTCCATTTTGAAAAAAACGATTTTTTGATGTTTCGTCTCTTCTAACTTCGACAAAGAATATACCTCCTGTATCATATTCCGGAATGAGCTTAAATAAGGCATTTCCAGAATATATCAAACTAGAAGACAGAAAAATACCAACGGGCTCAAACACTAAGCTTCTGGGCATCATAGTGGATAGACACCTGACGTGGGATCATCATTGTGAAAAATTGTCATCTAAACTTAATACAGTGATCTATACAATGAAAGCTATAAGAAATCAAGTTGACGTTCTTGCATTGAAAAATCTACTTTTCAAACTCTCATTCACTGTTATCATATGGCATTATTTTTTGGGGCACTAGTTCACAGGCTAATCATTTGTTCATAATACAGAAGCAGGCAATGAGATCAATTTTCAATTTGAAATTCAGAACATCATGCAGAGGCTATTTTAAATCAAGTAATATCTTAACGCTGCCTATATATTTATCTTATCCTATTTTTCTTTCGTGAGCATCCATATTATTTCGTGGAACATAAAAATAATAGCTCAACTAGAAGAACCTGTGAATACTTTTTTTCTACACATAAATTTTCAATTACTGAGCAGAGCACGTTTTATATGGGGATAAAACTTTATAATCATCTCCCAATGAATATAAGAAATATATCTATGTATAATTTGTTTCGAAAATCATTGTTTTCATGCATATTGAATTGGGAACCTTATTCTTCCAATGAATTCAGAGATTTTTGCATGACTAAGTGGGGTTATTGTAGATATATAATTTGTTCATGAGTTGTACTTTTTATTTGACTTGTTTCCATTTTATTTATTGTACCTGTATGATTATAATTATGGAAATAAAGATATATTATCAAAATTATTATTATCTACTGGCTCCAGTTTTTTGAGATTTATTGATAATCCTTTGTTGTTCCTGTATTTCATTTTGTCACTCTTCGTTCATTCTTACACTTCAACCTTGGATTAAGGCTGATTAAAGATCGTTTTTTTTTTTTTTTAACCGATATCTCACCTGTAAAAATCAAAAATCCCCACAGGGTCTCGAACCTCCACAGCTCCAGATTCATCGTGGCGCCCTCAAAATCAGGGACACATAACACGTTTTTCGCGGATTTTTCTTGCGGGAAAACTCGTGACAGCCGACTCGCGCGCGCTCTTAATTCGCAGCGGTAGCGCAATAGAATCCTGCACGGTCCGTTGCGAAATGAGGCGGGATATCCTGCGGAGATGGTTATCCGACGCGCCAGGACTGTGCGATGTCCTTACGGAGGACTGACGGCTCACGGGACGTTTAGGGGGTGCCGCAAGAGAGGATCATAGCGGTTTGGAGGTGTATGGCCAGAGGCTGTTTGCTCGAATGTTTATCGATTGTACAGTGTTAATTTATGGTCGTAGCAGTAGTATAATTAACGCATCAAATCAACTACATGTCAGGTCAGACAATAAATCGCAAAGCAATAGGTAAAATTGAATAAAACTATATTTTGTCTGTTTCCACTGTTCGATTTATTTAGTTACGACCGGTTTCGGAATTACATCATTATCAAGTAACATGGGACTGAAACACAACTATACAATATGTAGGTATCATATGGATTTTATTATGATTTCAGAACAAATTCAACAGAGGGGACTTTGACATTCCCAATTGACTGTTCAAGAGCTTTATTTCTGTGATTTTGATGAGATTGGTAATTTCCAAACATTCCAGCAGGTCCATTTTTCTTCCCTTATCACAGATATGAAGAATTTCCAGGTAGTCCGTATCTATTGAGTGGTTGTGAGTGTTTATATGTTCAAGGATTGGAGAATTACGATCTTTTGTCAAGTGTTCTCTCAATCTCGTTTGGAAATTTCTACTTGGCCCACGTAAGTAGCTGAACATTCATTACAGGTGATTTTATAAATGCCTGATTACTGCAGGTTATCCTTCCTTGTTTTACGATTGAACAATAGTCTGCTAAGGATATTATTGGATGTAAAGGCTGCTTTTAAGTTAGTTTTGGAAAACAGTTCACATCCAATAATAACCTTAGCAGACTAACTTCAGTGGATTTCTTCAGAAATCTTTCTGGAAAATCATTATATGCTTTCATCTCATACGTCAATGTGAAGCTCTCAAATTCCTTCTTTCGGAGATGTTTACAAAGCATATATTTCAGTATCGTGATGGATTCATTACAGTACTGAAAGTAATGCTGTAATGAATTCATTACAGCATTGTTTTGAGTTTTATTTTTTGTTTTTTGGTTGTCAATACTGACCTTCGATCCTATCAATTGTCAAATTAAATCAATTCAAATTCGGTAATCTGTCAAATTTCGTAAGTCATACCAACTGTCAAGATACAATACAAAAGTCACTAATCTGAATTTTTATATGAATTTCGAGAGTCCTTCATAAAACTTGACTGGAATAAAGAAAATATTGTATGAAACTCGTGGCAGAAGGCCATTCCAACACTCATGCTTTCAAAAATTCGCATCCTGCAACTTGTTTTCCAATATATTATTGTTCGAAGAAATGGAGAAAAACTCCAATTATCAAATGTTGGGATCTCTGCTTTTTAAATTGAAGTGTTAGAAATTCATGGCTATCACTCGGTAGCAGACTAAATAAGATTTTTCTGCAAGTTGAATTATTTTATGAATGAAACTGATTTGGTTTCTACAATGGTTATCAGAAAGAAACAAACTTAAAAAAAAATTTCAGAATATGGTTATCATATCTAAATAAGAGGAAATACCTATCACTGTTCATTTTTCAATTTGAGAGAAAATGTTTTTTTCTCGTTGATCATTTCATCGAAGCCATTTTTACGCCTTTGTATGAAGTTACACATGTAACGAAATCTTTCAGAGCAAATTTCATCAACTTCAATAAGTCTGATAACCTTCAAAATTCACACAAGTGTTGAAGGCTGTTATGATAATGAAATATTTTGAGAACTGTTTCCCGATACCGAACAGGTTTGATGAAAAAAACCACTAATCCATGTTGAATTCCAGATAAGCGTCTTCGCCATTTTGTGTCCAGATCAAATTACCGCTTTTAAGGATGAATTTTGCTGTGAGAAACCGACGTAAATCTAATAAACATTTGTTTCACGAGCTGAATCATTATAAAATCAAATCAAAATCAAATCAAATCAAATCAACTTTATTCACACACATTTTCTGTTACAAATAAATCCCCTATGCCATAGAATAATGAAATGAAAAATCAATCTCAAGGGGCGGAGACATCTAGGCAGCTTAGTGCCTGTTTTACGTCGCCAGCCCTCAAGAAAGAATAAGAACAAACTCAAAGGGAAATCTACTATTATCAACAAAATAATTCACACATACAATGAGGCCGCGAAAAGTGAGAAGAGAAGAGAAGAGCAAGAAGGTTACCGACAACTCGCAACGAAAATTCTATGTGAAAAACATCATGAAAGAGTCATATACTTAATCTTAAGGACTAAAGAAAACAAAAAAATTCTCTCAGAACACACCACTCCATTTCATATCTTCATCATCATGTCTGAGGTACTCCCTCAACGCAACTCGGAATTTTTTATTGTTGGCAATTTCTCTTAAGCTATTAGGTAGCAAGTTATACAATTTTGTCCCGAGGAAGAACACCGACTTCTGCACCAAAGTTTTGTGCATTAATGGTATTTTAACTTGTAAGTTGGATACACTTCTAGTTGGTGCCGAATTTCTGAGATTAAGTTCACTAAGGTTCATTTGTGTCCACCTCAAACATCTATAAACAAAAATCGATCTCACCTTCAGAACCTATGTTTCCTGGCATATTTTCTGAGTAGAAAATAATCTATTTTTGTTCAATATAATCTTCAAAATTGTGTTCTGTGCAACTTGTAACGGATTCATAATTGAACTGAAGGTTCCTCCCCAGGCTAGAATGCAATAGTTGATGATACAGAGTTGCATTTAGATATATTTGCCAACGATGGAATAATCTGATACAAAATCAATTCAAATTTTTTCGAATAAGTAATGAAAAAAAATTTTCACTCAAGAATGTCACAATAAAAAACTTCGAACACGTTTTCAGACTCCTTCATCATACAAAAGCGTGCACCACCAGAGTCGTGAATTTATCAATTTGTCCTTTGACATTCATCCGATTAAATAAACCACCACAGGCGTTTTCTCGTGCATTCGTACAATCATAAATATTCCTGGCTCCCTCTCCCGCAACCCCGACTGGATTCGAACCTTCAAAAAATCGTCCGAAAAGCAAACCGCCATCAATTACACCTGAACCGTATCCAACGCAACATTGCCCGCTTTCGCGAGGGGTGTCTGGAGTCATAATTCCACCCCTTCGCGGGGCTGAATCGCGAGAATCGGGCCGTGAGTTATTGCTCGGCATTCCGTATTGTTGGCGTGGTCATTCTGCTACGCGCCAGTTGATTTACGTCGCCCATAGATGTCGCGACGGTGTGTAAATCGCTAACAACGTCGGTACCTGCATACAGTACAGTTGGGGCGTTGGTGCGATTATGTAACAATGCCCATTCTCTTTGGAGCGACAAGGTAGGTACAAGAAAGGAAAAAGAGAAGATAAATGACCAAATGTCCCAGAAGGAAATGTTTAAATTTTAAATTTCTGTGGTAAATCATAGATAGTATACCAAGGAGTAAATGGACGCGTTCACTGAATAATTAAAATGAATAAGTCACCCGCCATGAAGTTAATAAAGTAAAAATACAAATATTAAACTTAGAATGAATTATTCAACTGAGAACAGAGGTGATCTAGAGAAGTTCAAAATGAGAGGTCAGATGAAGTCAGACTTGGACTTTGAGATAGTTCCATTAATTCAAAATTAAACTCGACGTTTACAGTGATAGAACAATCAAAATTGATTCTATCAGAAAAACAGAAGTTTGAGTTGGAGATTGTAGTGTAAAAACATTTAGTGACATAATTCACAATCATAAAATGAATAAGTCACCCGCCATGAAGTTAACACAGTAAAAATACAATTATTAAACTTAGAGTGAATTATTCAACTAAAAACAGAGGTGATCTAGAAAAATTCAAAATGAGAGGTCAGATGAAGTCAGACTTAGACTTTGAGATAGTTCCATTAATTCAAAATTAAACTCAACTTTTACAGTGATAGAGCAATCAAAATTGATTCCATCAGAAAAACAGAAGTTTGAGTTGGAGATGGTAGTTTAAGAACATTTATTGACATAATTCACAACCATAAAATGAATAAGTCATCCGCCATGAAGTTAACACAGTAAAAATGCAAAGATTGAGGTCATCTATAAACTCATAGTGAATTATTCAACTAAAAACAGAGGTTTTCTAGAAAAATTCAAAATGCGAGGTCAGATGAAGTCAGACTTAGACTTTGAGATAGTTTCATTAATTCAAAATCAAACTCAACGTTTACAGTGATAGAGCAATCAAAATTGATTCCATCAGAAAAACAGAAGTTTGAGTTGGAGATGGTAGTGTAAAAACGTTTATTGACATAATTCACAATCATAAAATGAATAACTCACCCGCCATGAAATTAATACAGTAAAAATACAAATATTAAAGTCATCTATAAACTCATAGTGAATTATTCAACTAAAAACAGAGGTTATCTAGAAAAATTCGAAATGAGAGATCAGATGAAGTCAGACTTAGACTTTGAGATAGTTCCATTAATTCAAAATAAAAATCAACGTTTACAGTGATAGAGCAATCCAAATTGATTGTGAGAGCCTCGGTATTCCATCAGAAAAACAGAAGGTTGAAAATTGAATCATAAGAGTAGACTGAGTTGTAATGAAAGTGAGAACAGGCCTTAGAGGAGATATGTATATTAAAAACTTAATAGTCTAAGTCTGTTCTTCATTGAGATTATTAAAATGTGAGAATATCATGATCGAGAAATCAATTTTTATAATCGATAAAGTTGGTCTATAAGATGATAATTAATCAATTGAGACGACATTTACACTTGAGATCTTAATTGCTAAGTGGTTCAGATGAATGAAATTGAGAATTTCTTATCCATAATGAGGAGATCATACCAGTTGAAAGGTTTTACCAATATCAGAGGAGACCGCTCAAGGTGAAGCAGGGACTGAGGCTGTCAATCAGGTTTAATGTCTAAACAACTAGATCGTTTAAATACTTCAGAGAAGTTCACTTAACATTATTGAGATGAGAGAGAAGACTGATTCCATGATTCACCTTTGCGTTAACAAGTGTTATGAGAAATGAATAGTTGAGAAATGAGATGAATTGATTAAGAGAATGAGATGCTCATGAGAACATAATAAATCAGTATTTATTACCAGAGGAACATGAGAATGTTCATTCTTGGAGCAAGTAATCATTTCCAAGTGAGGAGTCTAGAGATATCTGAAAAATCTATGAGAACTGCAAAAATATACCAAAATATATATCTTAGAGGATTCAAATACACTAGTTTAACGCAATAGAGATCTTATTAGAATAGAGTGATAGAGGATTACCAATATTTTATAGATTTTCATGAACCGAAACGTGGACAAATTTTCAAACTTTATGAAAAGCAATAAAATGACACGGAAACTGCAACAATTAATGATTCTGAGAATTCACCTACATTTTTGATTACTTACTTCAAGAAATGAACGAGATGAAGAGTGATTATACGAGGTGACTCTTTGAAAATTCTAATTTACAAGATTAGCACAAGAGGAGGTATATTCACAGGCAGAGCTGGAGAACAAAAGAGGACGAATAATTGATTCAATTAATGAGCATGAGTCAATCTGTCAGCACATCAATATATAGAGGAGGTTAATTTGACTCGAGCAGTCAATCAGCTGGCCATAGAGCTGTACTTGATGGAAGGAACGTGGCGCTGCGACGTAACCATAGGCGTAGCTGCGGATGAGATCTGAGGGGTGCAATGCTCAATTTTCAACACAATTTTTTTCTCCAAATTTTGATCATTTACTTTTTGCTCTTCTGCCGTGTTAATTGAAAAGGGCGTATCTGCAAAAAAGCACTTTTGAGATATTTGACTTCAAAGACTTTCATTTATACCAACAACAATTTTTATTCAATTAAAATTGTCTTTGAAGTAATATATCTCAAATTAACACGGCAGAATACTATCTATGTTTTACCAAGAAAAATGTTATATTTGAACAGCTTCTCCTCGGTATGACAGTTTCTTTGTCAGTTAGTATATTTCCACACGAGACTTAGTTGTGTGGAATCAATGGAGAAATTTGAGAGATTATAAACAATTGTTTGAACATCAATATTTCAAATTTTTCTCGAACCAATAATTATCAGAAAACTTGTTAACTCACGAACCGAGCTCGAAACCAAGTAAGGTTATGCCTCCAACCTTTCCATCCCCTGCCACTGCCTGAAAGCACCCCTTCGCCACCCCGAAACGCAGCCACAATAATTCATTCTGCCGTTCGAGCCGTTTACCGAATTTCACAAAGGGCCCAATGTTCCTGTTAAATGCGAAGTTTTTGCGGCTGCACTCCCAGAATTGCCGTAAACAGTTGCACCACGACAGACTGGAGCCAACGACAGAATTATTGCCCGCCGAGTCCCGTAGGAGAAGCGGGATCGATATGGATTTTACTGCTGCAGCGATGTGGATGGTCCTTTGGAAATTTTGTAACATCGATTTTATGGAGATTACGGTCTTTGGATGGCAATCTTTTTATTTTTTTGGGATGTACCTTTGAAAACAGTACACTTTAGGAAATGGATCAAGAGAGAATCAACTAAAATTTCAGATTCACGTCGAAATTTAGAGTTTCGCAGAGGAAGATCTATAACAATTTCATCATGACACAAAATGGCGAAGGGGCCGGTCTCGAATTCAATATTAATTGGGTGTTTTTTATCAATCCTGTTCGGTATCGGGACTAAATTCTCAAAATATTCTTTTGTCGTAAAAGCTCTCAATACTTGTGTTAAGTTTGAATGTTATAAGACCCATTAAAATTAATGAAATTTGATTTGAAAAATTTGGATACATATGGACGTTCATACAAAGTGGTAAAAATGATCAGTGATAAAAGAGCATGTCCTATCGAATTTGAGAATGTACAGTGAGATTTCGATAAGCCAACCATATCCTGCAATTTCATTCATTTCAGTTTTTTTTTCTTTCTGATAATCATTATAGAATTGAAATCCCTTTTATTCATTTCGAAGATATCTGAGCTGGCTCAAAATTGTGTTGAAGGCTTGAGGGAAGAAATTTTCTGCACTGAAATGTTGTAGATTATTCAAAGTTGTTTTCATTGATATCGTTCAGTTTATCGTATAAGAAAACTTTCTTTGATATCTGTTGTGAAAATTGGAAACATTATTGTTCAAATACGAGGTTGTTCTGATCTCGTAAAATACTGCTTAGGACTGTATCCAGATGATTGAGTTGGAGATGGTAGTGTAAAAACATTTATTGACATCATTTACAATCATAAAATGTATAAGTCACCCACCATGAAGTTAATACAGTAAAAATAAAAATATCAAAGTCATGTATAAACTCAGAGTTACATTATTCAACTGAAAACAGAGAAGTTCAAAATGAGAGGTCAGATAAAGTCGAACTTAGACTTTGAGATAGTTCCATTTATTCAAAATCATACTCAACGTTTACAGTGATAGAGCAATCCTCGGTATTCCATCAGAAAAACAGGAGGTTGAATATTGCATCATTAGAGTAGGCTGAGTTGTAATAAGAGTGAGAACAGGCCTCAGAGGAAATACGTGTCTTGAAAATAAATAGTCTAAGTCTGTTCTTCATTGAGTTTATTAAAATGTGAGAATATCATGATCGAGAAATCAATATTTATAATCTTAAAAGTTGGTCTATGAAAGAATGCTAATTAATCAATTGAGACGTCATTTACAGTTTAGATCTTACTTGCTAAGTGGGTCAGATGAATGAAATTGAGAATTTCTTGTTTATAATGAGGAGATCATACCAGTTCAATGGTTCTAGAGACCAATCAAGGCGAAACAGAGACTGAGACTGTCAATCAGGTGTTTAAACTACTTGATCGTTCAAATACTTCAGAGAAGTTCACTTGGTTTTATTGAGAGAGAAGACTGATTCCATGATTCACTTTTGCGTTTGAGGATTATTCATTAATCTGAAACTCGAGAACAATAATTAGCAAGTGTTATGAGAAGAGAATAGTTGAGAAATGAGAAGAATTGATTAAGAGAATGAGATGAACATGAGAATATAATAAAACAGTATTTATTACCAGAAGAACATGAGAATTTTCATTTTTGGAGCAAGTAATCATTTCCATGAGAGGTGTCTGGAGATACCTGAAAAATCTATGAGAACTGACAAAATATAACGAAATATTATATCTTGGATGATCCAAATACTTTAGTTTGACGCAATAAAGATTTTATTTAAATAAAGCGAGATTCCCATTATTTTCATAGATATTCATGATCTGAAACGTGGACAAAATTTCAAACTTTATAAAAAGCAGGAAAATAACATGGAAAACGCAGCAATTAATGATTCTGAGGTTTCACGTACCTCTTGATTACTTACTTCAAGAAATGAAGAGATGAACAGTGATTATGCGAGGTGCCTTTTCGAAAATTCTAATTTACAAGATTTGCATAAGAGGAGATTCATTCACGAGCAGAGCTCGATTACAAGAGGGGACGATTAATTGACTCAATTAATGAACATAAGTTAATCTGTCAGCTGATTGATACAAAGAGGTGGTTAATTTGACGCAAGCAGTCAATCAGCTGACCATAGAGCTGTACATTTACGCACACGAAATTCGATTCACAGGTTTTAATTTCTTCATTTTTGCCATTATTTACCTTTACAAGGCATAATTATAGAAGAACTTCAAAAGACACTTCCATTTTTCTCTTCAAATTTTAATTATTTACCCCTTGCTTTACCATCGATATTTCACAAAAAAAAAATACAAACTCAAACAGCTTCTTTTCGGTGTTGCAATTTCTTTGTCAGTTAGTATATAATTGCTGACAATTTCGTGAAATTTCCTGAATCAATCCTGAATTCTTCCAAACAGAGTTATATTCAAATAAGTTTCTCACTCAATCTTCATAATTTGGGAAACTCGAATTATTGCAACCAACCAAGTTATTCAATTTCCCGTTTCAGCCCTGCGTTAGCGGGCTTGATTTCCATTGTCGAAACAAATGAACTCCGATGCAGGTTGTGACTGGATTCTCGAAACCCATTAGCGAGAAAATGCGGAATTCTCCTGAACCAAAATTATTTTTATTCACGATGAAGTGATTACTGAAATTTGTTTCCCATTTATGGAGGTGTTAATTGTCCAAACAAGGTTGTTTAACTTGGTCGAAAGCTCGGCGTTTCGGATATTCTAGGTTTATGAAAATGTTGTTTCAGTGAATAGTATTCATAATTGAAGGAAATGAGAGACTATTATGACATTATTTCAATTCAACATTTTCCTCTTCATGTACAATATGTTTCATAAAATGAGGAAAATTTTCTCTCGTGTTATCATATTTTTCAATCTCCAGAATAGGTATGAGGCAAAAAACACAGATCTTCTCAAAGTTGCATAGGATGATTCTGCATTCATCTCTGAATCAAAGATAGAGCCTCCAAAAAATGGTTCAAATCAATTTTTTTCAATCACCACTTCAGATATACCAAGACTGAGGCCTTTGAAAATGGTAAGAAGTGAAAAAATTGCAGAAAAAACCCTTGCTAAAAGGAAGAGAAAATGACAAAAATATTAAATCACGGGTATCCAAGGTCAGGAAATTTTTTTCACGTACCATTTGTGAAAAACTTCTTTTCAGAATGAAAAAACTATACATTATTATGTTTAAATTTTCAGAAAATGCAGAACTCTTCTGCAAATATTAAACTGAATGTAACACTTCAAAATGCAGCTTGCAAGAACATGGTTTGAAATGCCCAAACATGTTCAATTATAATGGTTCTGAAAAATGTTCCAATAAAGAAGAGAAATCCTAGGCGTATATGAATGATTCTGATAAAATGGTAGATGAAGAACCAATGCTGACTGGAAATAATACTGGAAACGAAGACATTAATGACCTAAAAGATGTGGAAGATCTACGAATCGGGAAAGTTTGTCGAATGTAACGATGAATATCGAAGATAAGAAACCTTATAGATACCTAGATGAGAACTTAGATTTTTAATTAATGTAACTAAAATTTAATGAATCAACTATTGCACTGAAAAAAGTTGGAGCAGTCACATTTTTTCAAAAAAATCCCCTCTGAATCATATTTTTGGTATTTAGAACAACGATTTTGACATAAATATTGCGAATCTTTATGCTTTATGGATTCTTGATTGTTTTGATAATGGATGAACTTTAATTTTAATTTAAGATTTCTGAAATACAATTGTCTAATCTGAATTACATATGACATATTCTGGAATTCATAGACTAATCATTACATTTGACGCTTTCTGAAATTGAAGTTACTAATCTGAAATACAATTGACGGTTTCTGAATGACATTTGAAAATGGTTTAGTTTTTCTGGAAGTTTAGATAAACCATTATTTATCCCTGAAAACTCACTTCTTTCCAGTTCCTGATCTTAGGTCACCCGTAATTTATTTTTCATTCTATTTTGTTTTATTTTCTTTCTCTCTCAATGGTTCTCATTACTATTATTTTTGGAATACATCTTCTTCTCATTCGTTCAAATCATATAATTATGCTAGATTATTTATTTAACAGCGCTCCTTCAACGAATTCGACTTATCTTTCTTCAGTATGCTGAACTATATAATTCATTGTTAATTAACAAGAAGACAACAATTTTCCCACCCAAAACAATAAGCTCATTAGAATGTCACGAAGCCCCTGTTTCTCCACGAATTTTGTAAGATTTACGACGATGGCGTTTTTACCGCGAAACAACCTGGTGAAAAATTGGCCAGCAAATTGGAAGGACAATGAAGACATAATGAAGAGAGAGACGAGGGTCGAATATGAACTTGATTTCCTGAAGGTACAATTCGTCCCAAGCTGTATCTTTATGCAGGGTCAGGCAATGGTTAATAAACGCAACCATGTTGCCTTGTTACCTTGGCATCCAGATAAAATTGCGTTGGATTTTATAGTTTTTGGAATCTATGGAGTTCGCTTGGGAAGCTTATACGGCTTAAATATTCGATTTATACCTATAAAATAGATTGAATTGGTCCAGAAAACCGATGTTACACTTTGTTACATCTATTTCTTTCAATTTCGAAGTAAGTCCAACAGATATACGCTAATATTGGGTTAGCTCAATAATGATAATATCGTTGCGAAATTAATATGACTTGGGATTATGCTTCTTTAAGCTTAGATAAAATTATCATTGCAAAAGTTATGAAAAAACACAAAAAGAACTAATAATAATTGTAAATTCTCAGGTTAAACATTGTGTTGAGGAAAATTTCAGCTTCAAGGCTTGCAGGCAAAAGAGGAATAGTTCCCATTTTTCAAATCTTAAAGAGAATGGCTAATCTGCATCGGTAAAGAATGAGATATAGTTGAGGAAGAAGATGCGGTCTTCTTAGGCTCTAAAGCGCGGTTTATTTAATTTAAGGCAATCCCGAGGCTCATTCTGGATTCATAGGGGTGCGGGTGTTCCTTCTCGAAATGAAATATTGGCCAGGAAATCGAATTCCTCGAATTGCGGGACGATGAGATGAACCTAGGGAGAATTCGGGAAAAAAAGATCCTGTATTAAATTTCGGGCGATGATTAGGTTTTCCCAACAGGGGATCAGTGGAATATTTCAGGTGTGATCTCAATGTTTTTCTTTTTCTCTTTTTATATCGTACAGCTGTCAATCAACAAGCTTTGTTGAAGAGCTTTAGAAAAAGTGAAAAATTTGATTTTATTCTCTTAAGAAGGATATCACCTTTATTTTAATGCTTCATAGTTCTCACAGAACTTGCAATCGAATTCGCTACAAGAAACACTTTCTCCCAAACATGAATTTTAAAATTTGTTTCAGAATTCTTGTTGAAGATTTTGTGTTATTCTTCAGTGCATGAATTGAAACAATCATTCAATAATATTCAGGGAAAAAATTTTATTCGAAAAGTATTCAATTGTACCTGTAGCTTTAGAGAAAGTATTTGATGTGAAAAAAATCAACATTTTCATAAAATATCTATTCGAATATTGCCTTTTCCTGAAAACTTAATTTGGGTTTTCTCTCCCATTCTCTAAAACAAGAAACAATTATATTATCAAAAAATTTCCTTTAATTGTTTCTTGTTTCAGAGACTGGGTGAGAAAAATCAAATTAAATTTTCAGGAAAATTTTCCTAAAACATAAATTATCTCGAAAACTTTGTGACTTTCACATGAACGATTTTTTTAAATCAGGTAGAGCAGATTCTGATCTACATTCCGTATTCGTTTGACGTAATCCTTTTGGGACACCCTGTATATGTATATTGGGTTCATTTCAAGATACTTCTGGGCTCAAATATCCTGCAAGGCTTTTCATCGATTGTTTTCAAGACAAACCTACTATGAATATTTAATAAAATGGAAATTTAATGAGAATTTTACTTTGGTCTCAGGAATACACAGTTGAAATATACAGGGTGTTCGTTCTCAGACGAGCCATACCGTATATTTCTAACTCATAGTGATTGGAAAAATTTGAGAAGGGGTTCTTTAACCTCTCAAAATTGAATAGGAGAGAGGAGTTAGGTGATACTTCATTCTAATGGTCTTGGAAACCTCTTCAGAACGGTGTATGAAAAACGTAATTTCGATGGACCATTTTCGCCAAAAATAAATTTATTAACTCAAATTTTTGTGACTGATATTTTGGATGAACTACACCAAGGAATTGTAAATGAGTGTCGTCAAATAACTCCAATTATACTGAACAATGTGAGAGATGCTTCTCAGTCAAGATTATTTCATGGAAGTCAATAAAGAAAATTTGAACATCTTAATATGTGAAACTAAGTCGGCCATTATGTTGGTTACACCATTTATAACCCAAGATTGGATGAACTGTTTATTATGAAAGATTTTTCGTTGGATTTTTCTACGGCGGAGTTAACATAAAATACATTAAAACTCTGAAAAATTTGATGAAATGGAACAAAAATAGGAAATAATTTTCTTTCTTGCGAATAACGCCAGTAGATGACGCTACGATTGAAAGCGTTTTCGTGGAAGTATTATGTTTGATATTAATTCGGTGAACTACATTTCATAATAATATTAACGCATCTGAGTCCATGTCTTCCGAACACTACGGAAAATTTTATGACAAAATGTTTTGAACAGATACCTATTCTCTACATCGCCATTAGATGTCAATGCAATGTAAACTGTATATTTTGAGTAGCCTAAACATCTTCTTAGCCTTGAAATTGAGGTCTTTGCGCAAAAGTCAGTGCTGATTCATGTAACCGGAAAACTCCTGTCAAAGTTCGTACATATCATTATGTATGAGTATCACTCAACTCCTCTTCACTATTCAATTTTGAGGGGTTCCAGGGCCTCCTTCTAGGGCTTCTCTCGTGCAAGCCACCAATTCACCTCAAAAGACAAAAACAACCTGTATTTGTAAGTCCGGGACGCAACCTGTATACCGAAAATTATCGAAATATCCCTGTTGTCCCGTATTTAAGTCCCACCTTATATGGGTCCGAATCGAAGCCCTACTTTATAATGAAACCCCCTGAATTCATGAGATTACCGATATCCCATTCTAGATAAATCCCACTCGTCGATTCATGGAGAAAATGCACAGGTGAAAGAGAGAAAACATGCCTATTTCCGCAAACGATCAGAGAGAACCCCCCCGTTTCAGTTCTTGGGAGCCGATTACACTCAGATAAAACAGTCACGCTCTTCGATGGATTAATAAAGCGCTCTCCGAGCCCACTTTCCATTCTTTAATTAAGGTTCACCTTCCTTTTCATTAGTTCCGGCTAGATCCGCTAAAGCCCGCGTATTTATCCTGATTAATGGACCTCCGTTATTAGCATCAGCGGAACGGCCGTTTGACAGGAAGAAAGTGATGAATACCCAGCTGCAACTGATGGAAAACAACAAACAACTGGCAGCTACTCAGAAGGATAGTATGCAGATGACGAAGAGAGGAAACAGTACCCGAAATTCCCGGTAATCTAGCGTTCAGACGTGTGACAGGCTCGATTGTATCGATATCCGGGCTAATAGAATGAGAGACGGCTCATGTAATCATTCCTGAGAGGAGACAGGAGCAATTTGAGCCAACACGTGGGATTTTATGCCGGCGCATCCGCCATTTCGTATGTTCCAAGAGATTCACTGTGAACTGTGAGCACTGCTGTTCTGTTGGTTTTCTATCCACCTCTTCGATTGGAATATGACTTTTGATTGTACATTTCAAACAATTCGCTGAAAAGCTAAAGAGCCCATCGCATATACAGAAGAAATCTTTTTTCAAAACACATTCTTTCGGCATTTAAATGAACACTTTTCTCTGCATTTGGAAATTGTAAATAACATGTCTTTAACCCCTGACTTCGACGAAATGATGTAAAAATGGACCCTCAGACTTTACTTTTTATTCAAGTAACGAATTATAAAAAATAAATATTTCATATTGCCAGACCGTTTCCGTGGGCCGTTATTCCTCCCAGACGCTTTAAATTTCAATAAAAAAATCACAGTAAGGAATATTGTTGCGAAATGGCCAGATTCAGCACTTTAGTTGAATTCGAAGCACTGATACTTACATATGTCACGCAAAATATTATAAAAAAGTTTCCATATTGCCAGACCATTTCCGTGAGCAGTCATTCCTTCCAGACGCTCTGAATTTCATTGAAAAAAAAACTTTTCTTACATTCGAAGTCTTCAATTTTGAATATAATCCTTGGGGGATTATTTTAATACCTTTCGTGGAAAACTAGACCAATCCCAAGGGCCAAACATTCTGCCAGACACAATCAAAATTTTATTAGGTGCCTAGAAACTTTTAATTTTTTTGCCTACGAAGTGTATGTTTTCAATATCAAATTAAGGAAATGACAATTTATAATTATAATTATAACAGAAATAAAAAAATATAATCTTTTTCATTAGTATCTTAATCTTCATTGTCAGCTCCACCCGATGGTTAACTCGTCGTTTCACAATAAATTTATTGATAGAGGTTTCGTAACTATGGGTTCTGTTCAAAATTTCCTCAAGTTGGTAGAACCTGCCTTGTGGGCCGTAATTCCTCCCATACACTTTATAGGCAAAAAAATTAATAGTTTCTAGGGACCTAATAAAAATTCTGATTGTGTCTGGCAAAATATTCGGCCCTTGGGATAGGTCTGGAAATATGAAATATTTATTTTTATAATATTCTGCGTGACATATATGAAAAACAGTGCTTCCAATTCAACAAAAGTGCTGAATCTGGCCATTTCGCAAGAATGTTTCTAACTGTGATTTTTTTATTGAAATTTGAAGCGTCTGGGAGGAATTACGGCCCACGGAAACGGTCTGGCAATATGAAATATTTATTTCTTTTAATATTATGCGTGATATATATAAAAATCAGTGCTTCGAATTTAACAAAAGTGCTGAATCTGGCCATTTCGCAACAATGTTTCTAACTGTGATTTTTTTATTGAAAGTTAAAGCGTCTGGGAGGAATTACGGCCCACGGAAACGGTCTAGCAATATGAAATATTTATTTTCCATAATATTCTGCGGGATATATATATAAAAATCAGTTCTTCGAATTTAAGAAAAGTTCTGTATGTTTTTGTCTACCTTTTCTACCTGCTACCTGTGAACTGGCCGCCTAGCCGAGCTAGCGAGTATGCACACACTATTAAACACATATAAGACTGTCTATACTGTAAAATTCGTTACTTCAAAAATAAGGGGGGCCGTGGGATCTTACTCTATGAACTGTCCCATGAAATAAGCGGCAGACTGTTCAGAAGAAATTCGTGCGTGATAATCTCATCGCGCATCCGCCATATAGTGTTCTATTGAATAAAGTTCTTTCCTATTCAGTTGAAAAGTCAAAACGCAAATACTCAATTCACTTCTCTTCATCTTGAATATTCTTTTGCAAAAACACTGTACGATTCAACTGTTTTGATCATCAAAACTCCATGAAGATGGAGAGATTTTCTCCTCTGCTCCTATATGATTATCGAGTATATTTCACGAAGTTCTTCATGTGACTATTCTCGCCTATTGCCTCACCATAGAATCATCTTTCCATTGACTATGGAACTTTCTTTATAGGAAAAAATGGAAGCAAGATTTGCATTTTCTTCAGCACTGTCGTCCGTGTTTAGTGTACAGGGCAGGGATCAATTTCTTATACAAGAATCAACGAAGTGAAAACTGAAAAGAAGATGTTACGTTGGAAAAAAGAATTGCTAGAAGAAGCTGTAATTTGGAGCCTCTTACTCTACTTCACGCCTCGAATTAAAACTGATTTTCGAAAGGGAATTTCCATTATTTAGAACCTTCTTACAATGAGAAATTTCAAAAAATGTTAATTTTATTGGATTCAGGTATCGACTGCTATGATTATTTGCCAGTGGTGCTCTATTATGGCTCTGTTACTGTGTCCTCACGCTTCCGGGTTGTGAATATAAAAACTCGAATATTGGAAAAATTAATTTGAATTTGTATATTTGGAGGAACTAAGTCTGGGGTGAATCCTAAAATGCCATGAGATCATCATGATTCAACCTTACACAATGTTTTTTAGGTCAAGACAACTCAGGTATCCTTCTGTCTGTAGAAACGATAAGACAAATTACTTTTCAGCGAAATCCATATCAGATAAACTTTTAATCATTCGATTTCAAGATCAATCATCTCATAAAGATAGATTCCAAGATAAAACAATGAAATTACGATAGTTGGCGACTATTTAGAAATCGCGGATTATTTCACTCAACCAAAAGTGTCGATACTGACTAGTGTATAGTGTTGGTTCTTTCAAAAAAATGGACGATTTTCACGAAAAATGCGATATGAAAGAAAGTGATACGAAAAAGATACAACTGAGTCCTTTATTGACGACGAAGAAGTTGACCCCTGCTCTCTTTCATCAACCTAGCCAAAGATCAAACACCTCAAGAGATTCCAACAGGTGAATATATATACTACATACTATCAAAGGATTGTTTGATTATCCAATTAATAAGCGGAAAGTTGGGGTGTTGTGTTATTTAAATTAAAGGCTCATTGATCATTACCCAAAAATTCTTCAGTATTCCTCATAGTTTGTGTGATTTTCTTCACGACAGAACTGCACGATTTGATTTACGTAAAAATAAACTATCCAAATTTCAGCTAAAATATCATTTTCGCATCCACCATATTTCTACAAATCGATCATCAACTATTTTCAGGCGTCCCTTCGCACCTGAGAAACACCGTAAACGTATCATATTCAAGAATGGAGCCTGTAACATCACCCAATCCAGGATAGCTGGCAGGAGAAGACTCAAGATTCTTCAAGACCTCTTCACCACGTTGGTCGACGCTAAATGGAGGTGGACTCTGCTGATTTTCAGCATAAGTTTCGCTGTCTCCTTCCTAGGCTTCGCGATCATCTGGTGGATCATCAGCCTGAGTCACGGCGATCTAGATCCCGAACACTTGCCACCCTTGCAAAAACAAAATGGGTGGACTCCTTGCGTGACAGAGATTTATAACTTCACTTCTTCGTTTCTGTTCAGCGTTGAAACGCAGATAACGACAGGTTATGGAGGCAGGTCCATCACTGAAGAGTGTTTGGATGCGATTATAGTCATGTGCTTGCAGAGTGTCGTAGGTTAATCTTCTATGTCAAATCGAAAATGTGCGTCATTTCAAGAGTTTCTTTGTTGCAGGAATGATGATTCAAGCTTTAATGATAGGCATAGTGTACGCCAAACTTACCAGGTCTAAACAAAGAGCGCAAACACTTCTATTCTCCAGAAATGCAGTGGTTTGTCAGAGGGACAGCCAGCTCTGTTTCATGTTCAGGGTTGGTGACATGAGAAAAAGCCACATAATCGATTCTAACATAAGAGCACATGTTGTGGCTCGTAGGAAGACCAAAGAGGGAGAAATTCTCAACCGGTATCATACAGAATTGGAGCTGTCAACCGATAGTGTACAAGGAAATCTGTTCTTCATCTGGCCTATGACCATAGTTCACGTCATAGATGAAGGCTCACCTTTTTATTTCTTGTCAGCTGGTGATATGCTACAGAGCAATTTTGAAGTTCTGGTAAGCCTTGAAGGTAAGCCAATGATTTACTCAAAAGACACAAATGTTAGAGTTACAAGGCCTTCAAAACCTCTACTTATATTACAGATCTCCTATAATTATTATCAGATTGTATTGTCTTTCTGTCTTTTCAGGAACAACTGAAAACACAGGTCAAGCAACGCAAGCCCGTACAAGTTACTTAGCGAGTGAAATACTGTGGGGTCACATGTTCAAACCCATCGTTCACTTCAATAAAGAAAGAGAGGGATATGAAGCAAACTACTCGAAATTCAATGAAACTCAACCCATCGACACGCCACTGTGTTCGGCGGCCGAACTCTACGAGTACCGAAAACTGCATGGGCAAGTCTGAAAGAGAGTGATGAAATGGAAAAAAGAAGAAAGATTATTCCGTTGGAAAAATTGAATCATCAAATTTAGAAATGTGAATTCCGTTTTAATTTGATCTGCTTCCTTCAAGTTCTTGCAGTAAAATTTTAAAGTTACTTCGAGGGTGATAAATATTCGAATAGCATCAGCACTTTTTCATTTATCAGAATATGAAAGCTCCCATTTTTTGTCTTATGTATTTGCTTATACAACAGTTTCTTAATCCGAAACGAAATTCTTGCTATGATATATGAATCGAATATGTTGATGATTGAAATAAAGGTTTCGTCGATACTTTTATTGTTATAATGTCATCGTTATTTCTGATATTGTTCTAATGAAAATAATAAATAAATATCTCTACAACTACATATGTAGTTTAAATTGAAATGTCCAAGTTATTGATCTGTTCACTCTTTAATTATCTCAACTGTGTGTAAGTCGTCATTTATTCCATCTGAAAAAAAAACATCTTGTCATCCATTTGTATTATCAAGAAATAAAATATTGCGTTCTATCAAAATATTGTCATGAGTATACAAAGAAAAAACATCGAGTTCCTTCTGTAGTTATTCATTGTGTAATTTAGGACCTTCCAACTTGAACGAATCAAATATTGAATACCTTCAATCGTGAAATTATTTCTTTGAAAGTTTTCAATACAAAGTTTCCATCATTCTCAAGAAGAACTTACTGGTATCGATATCCTTGAGTTTGTAAAACTCAGACAACTCAGCTCCCGAACACAGTGGCGTATCTACTGGTTGGGTATTATCGAACATGGAATAGTTAACCTCATATCCTTGCCTATCCTTGTTGTAGTTGACTATGGGATCAAATTTATGTCCCCACAGTATTTCACTTGCCAGATAGCTGGATCTTGCCTGGGTAGACTGTCCTGTACTTTCAATAGTTCCTAAAAAAGCAATGTTTTCATCCAAAAAAATAAAAATCTAGTTCTCTTACCTTCCAACATAACAACGACTTCGAATTTCTCCTGCAGCAAATCGCTTGCTGACAAGTGATAGAAAGGCGAAGAACTATCAATGGTATGCACAATAGTCATAGGCCAAATGAAGAAAATGTTACCATCGCAACCATCAGCAGTTATGGATAGCTCCGTCTGAAATTGGTTCAAAATTTCTCCTTCCTTCGTTTTTCTAGGTCTTATGAGTTGAGCTCTCACGTTGGCACCTATTATATGACTTTTTCTCATATCGCCAACCCTGAACATAAGACATAAGGAACCATCTCTCTGACATACCACTGCGTTTTTCGAGAAAAGAAGTGTTTGCGTTCTATGCTTGGGCCTTGTCATTTTTGCAAACACTATACCCGTCATAAATGCTTGGATCATCATACCTGAGGAAAGGAAAGTTAGAGGAAACTTCAGAATTGGTCGGATGTATCAAATTGTGAATTGAAAGGGAACCAGTATGTACCCCTGGGGTTCCCCTAGTTGCAAACTTTTCTTACCCACTATGCTTTGAAGACACATTATGAATATGGCTTCCGGGCATTCTTCAGTCGTAGACCTTCCTCCGTATCCAATGGTGTGTTGGGTTTCGATGCTGAACAAGAAACAAGAAGTGTAGTCGTGTATTTGAGTGATACAAGGCACCCAGTTTGATTCATCTTGTCTGTCAGGTAAATGCTCGTATTCCAAATCTCCGTGAGTGAAAGATATGAGCCACCATATGAGACCAAAACCTAACCAGGATCCTAGGAAAGCTATGGAGAACACAATGAGAGTCCATCTCCACTGGGCATCAACCAATGTCGTGAAGAGATCTTGTAGAAATCTTAGCCGTTTTTTGCTCTCGATTCTCGACTGGATGATGTTGCAATCCCCATTCTTGAAGATGGCACGTTTTCGAAGCTTCCTGCTTGTATTGTTGCGGAAAGTTCTTCTGTAAAGGTGAAAAAGATGTCATCAATAAGTAATACCACAGTTTAGCATTTATGGTTTTCGATTCGCGACAAATGAAAATGAAAAAAAGTTTGATACGAGTTGAAATATTCTTTTACCTTCCGGAAGAGATCGATGTGGGCGTGCTGGGAGAGTAAAAAAGCGTTGGCGTCAAATTTTTGCTAGTCAAAATGGGTGTCAAGCCTCCAGAATCAAACAGAAGAGGATTCTCGTCGTTTTTTAGCGTCGAAATTAGTGGTTAACATCGCTAGCGAATTGTTTTCGACTGTCCCAGCTTGAAACTTATGCATCATATGACGTTAAAAACAAAACAAATTTACCTTCGGGTGTAAATTGAGATTGGCAACATAGAGACGGTGTTCTTTTTAACACCGTTTTATCAATTTGGTGTACTCATTCACACCGGACAGATTGTTATCTGGTCTTGAGATTACCTCAGTTAGGTGAACGTGATATTATAAAATGTGTCCCGAAACGAGTAGAGAAATTCCATTTGGTTTGAATTTTTCATGTCATTTCAATAACGATAAAATTATGTGATATGTTCTAGAATACTCTAAAAAAATGTACCTAGTTATTGAAGAAATCATTGGAGGCGAACCAAATCATATTAGAATGTAATCTGGCAAAGAGAAAATTCAGGTGACTCCTACTTACCCCTTCAAGAATTTGAAACGAATAAAAATGAAATCTGAGATGAACTTACTCAAAATACTACAATTAAACTGAAATGGTGTTAAGAATAATATTGGGAGCTCACCGAAAACAGCTGACTATTGAAAAAATACACATTTTTGATGAGAATCAAGAACAAAATAAACCCTTCAGAGTTTTTCAAGTGACTGTGATAGAACCTCAAGATGCAAAAAAGCATTTTGCAATTTAGCGCTGTTTTATTATTCTCACTTACTTCAATGTTTATAATAAAAACGGATACTTTTATTCCTGTGAAAAATGTTAGAATAGTAGGTCTTATTCATTTATATGGCAATTTCCTATGTGTTCAAGGAGATATTTTTCGTATGAACGTTTTATTCGATATCAATAAAAAATGTTTACTCTGAAAAATGTCTCGAATGTGGAGCAGAATTGTAGGGCGACGAAATTCCTATCCATGGCAATGGAAAATTTCGAAAATTCCTTCAGAAGTTTTGAACATCATTTCTTATGGTGTATGAAGCCTTTTTCCGCTTCATACACAAGCCAGTTGTTCCTTAAACTAGGTGTGCCTTTTCGAAATGAAAAGCTTTCCGTAAATATCAATCGTGTAGAATGTAGTTTCAATACAGAATTATTTTCAATATCTCGAATAGTACTGAAAAAGTGAAACATAAAAAACTGCAGCAAATGTTCGCATTATACATAATAAAATACTTCAAACTGTAACTATTTTATAGACACTGTATAAAGTACGACGGTTAATAAAGATATTTTGCATCGCTCCACAATAAATAAATCATAAATCCGTTCTTGAACAAGGTGTCATGTAAGGTCTATTGAAATTAATCAAACCTTGTAGACATTATGCAAATTCAGATCTTACAGGAGTACCTAGATTTATGAAAGAACAATTTATAGATTAATCAATATGCTGCAAGTTTTATGGGGTTGGAGAACGTAAAAAAGGAGAAACCACATTATGCGATGCCCAACGTTTCGCTTATTTATTTCTGCATCATCAGGGCTTTAGGTTTATGAATTAATTCTTACCTTTCCGCTCTTGCACTGTCCAATCGGCTGATTGCGACGTGTGTAAGGGATGTTTGTGTAGAAATTCTCGATAAATTCTGCGCTGCTGAGGGGGTAATCTCTATATAAGGATGTGGACTTAACAGATTACCACCGACGTAACTTCTTACGCTTATCACATCGTCCTCGTCCTCCAAAACGCCAGGTTGAAGAAATAGCTTTTGCGGTCTCGGGGAGTATTTAGCGTTTGACATCGTTTCTGCTCACCATCTTAAGATAGTCATTATATATGGCGCCGTGTGGAACTGAAAAAACCGTTGTAGTTAGAGAATTTATCCATCTCTGTAGTATAGGACGTAAATATAACTTTTATAATGTATAATTCACATATTTTGAAAAGGATTTGTTGATTTTCAGAATAGAAACAACGATACCAGGGTGAGATGATACGTTATCTTAAGGGGAAATCTCCCTACAGAATTCTTGAGTTTATTTGCAAAAATCTGCAAACCATCTAATCCCATTTCTTCAAACTCTCCAAACTGAACAGTTTCTTCATCTACATTCTTGAATTTTGACTCTACAAATCCATTAACAACCGGAACTTCTTAACCTTCCTCATAAATCACTTACCAAACATCAGACAAGTATAATTTAATTGGTTATTCTTATAGATGTTTGTCTATCAAGTTCTTGGACTATTGGCTGTCGATAATATCTTTCCATTCACGAATAAGAATTATATCTATTGATAGATAAATGGTGATTATCTCTGAAATCCGCGCTGAATAAATTTCCTCAGAATTAACATTGAGGTTGTGAAATAAAAGGAACCTTCCACATTATTTATTCGATTCGAAAGTGTCGCAATCTTGACAAACAAATTTCAATAACCAATAGTCATTTAATTTGCATATAATACTGAACGTTTTGATTTAATAGATGGTTCAACAGATGTACAATCTAAGAGTCAGCCTTGTTCAACCATGAAATTATCGAAGTGATTGAAGTTTCTAAGCATCTGATCGAACACCTTGTGTCTATATTTTTTTCCCAGAGACATGCTTTTTTGAACTTACTTTATTCAGAATTCTAGATCGTTACATTTCATCGTTTGTGGAGATTATCAGAGGCAAGGGACATATCTGGCTTTATTTTCAGATTTTGGTCATAGTTTATTAGATGAAAAATGAAATTAAAAAATTTCAAGGGCAGAAGAAAGGCAAGTTTTGAATTTGAATTCGATGAAATTTTGGGGGAAAAGTATTGAAGTGAGAGATATTTCCTTCTATTTCTTAAATATCTCTATTTATTTCGGAAATAGTTACAACAATTTATAAATTACTACATGTACAAAAGGAAAATGTTTTTCTGTGCAGATTTTTCCTGGATCTATTTTATCAAAACCAAATTTTCTGATAATCTCTGCTCAACCTCTCAACATGTTGTATTGTATGGATATTTCATCGCATTATATTGTATTCTACTCTTTCTCGAAAAGTTATATACTCTCGAAAGTATATAACCCTATCGACGATTATTGGAGATGTGGTGGATGTTCTTAAATTACGGTTCAATTGATGGTCTACTGTAAGCTAGGATAAATCAGTAGGTTTGGTAGCACTGCATGTCCATCGGAATAAATATTGAAATCAATGTTGGTTCCATTTTAAGAAGATTATTAAATATAAAGATAATGAATATAATGAATAAAATAACCAATTACTTGTAGATATTTCCCTACTACCCACTACTAAATGATATTATAAGTTGTGGGTTAATCAATTTTCATCTTTTTTATTCTTTATATTCTATTATTTTATGTCTCAAATGTATCATGCTCTTTCGTTTTCAAGTGCAGTGTTTGAAGAGCAAGTGTGTTTTTGAAATTCTTCATCAATGGACCCTATATCCTATAACAGTTTCAGTTTCGAATTCGAAAACTGCAAATGTAATTTTATAGTAACGAAATAAAGTTCGCGTTCCTAGAAACAAGAGAGCAAAAAATACATGATAATTAAACCCTTCGGTTTCAAAAATTGAAAACAAATGGATGATTTATGAGTTTCTCGAATATTTTTTTCATACCATTCATTTTCCTGTCAAATGGTTTAACTGTGACATACTCCCGACAGCAAACAAATTTTTTAAGCACTCAGATCCCCTCACCTCACGTGTATATCTAGAAGATCCCTGTTTTCTGTTTATTCACCGGATGTCACCTCAGCAGTAATGAAATTAGAACACAACTCAATAAAATAATAATTGCATTTCTCACTTGATTCATCAACTAAACGCACAATTTGCCTTAACAGCTCTTCACGGTCGCTTTAACGAGAAAGAGCCCACGAATACGTTACTACTCTAGACTGAAAGAGTGGTGAATTAAAAAAAAGAATCGGACACTTTCAATGCGGACTACCATTGGCGAAGATATAGGAGGGATATTGCCGACGAAAAACGCATGAATTTAAATATGTATCCTTCTTACAAGGCAACTTGTGATAACCCTAAAAGAAACAATAGCTCAACGTACAAACTTTTATGCATTTTTCGGCTTCTGCGGCAAATTTTTTTGTAGAATTGAAATAACAAAATAATAGTTCATAGTTCACTAGATAACATCTATAACACTGTTGGATCAGTCGCAAAAAAAACGTTAAAAAAAACAGCATGGAGAAAATTAATATGTACTTTATGGAAGAAAAAAGCAAAAGAAATTACTGGTATTTGGAATACCATTTCTATCATCTCTTGAGCAATGAAATAACTAAAACTCAGAAACAACTCTTCTAACTGCAAACGAATCCTCTAAAAAGTCATATTAAAATAAATATATTTGTGTAAGGAAAAATTTCAGCTCCGAATATTAATGAATACCTCCTCTGACTCCTGAAATCTTTGAAAGTTTCAACAGAATTCATGAATTACAATGAATTTTCTTCTCCAGAAATTTCTATTTCAATAGAATTTTGGTGATATTGGTCATTTTATCGAGTTCAGTGCTTTTATGCGTTTTAGGTAAAGGTATCAGAAACAAAGGAGTCAAGAAGGTATAAGGTTGAATATCCGGAGCAGTGAAATTTTCGAGGCAGGCAACCCACAATACATTATTAACGAGCGACGGGTTGTCTAATATTTCATTTGCTCCGGATATCTGAATACCTTCTCGACCTCCTGTGATCCTAACGCGTTTTAACAAAATTCATGAATTCCATCCAATAGAATTTCTAGGCCTTTTTTGATCAGCAGGGTCAAATTTTATCTGATACTTCAAGCAAACTGTCTCAGTGGCTCAAAAAAAAATGAAGATAAAAAAGAGGTCGAGAAAATTAAAATTATCAAAACATATTTTCAATGTCAATAGATATGAAATTGTTCTAATACTCTATAATCTACCTCTCGCACGCCCCTGGTACGTTGTTAGAGGTTAAATAATTTTATTTATCACCCAGCACTCAAACTGAGATTAACTTCCTCTTTTCTATTTGCTCTGAAAATGAATAGAGGACGAAATATGATCGTTGAAGGTAAATGAAACCGGCAAATTAATGACACCATTCTACGATTACGAGAACAATCAACAGGTTCTAATTAATCAACTTATGATTTATTGAATATTCCGTTCGGGATAAAAAAAACGAGTTGTTCCAGTTTGAACACGACTGCTACGGTTTTGGTTTATTGCTTTCAATAGGTAACCTTCAGAATAGACATTAATTGCCGAAAAATTTATTCAGCGTCAATAAACTGTACCTACGTTTATGGTGTTATGATGAATATATTACTACAGACATTTGAAAAGGATACCACAAGATACTATAAAGCTAATGAGTCAGAAATATTGTAATATTATGTAAATAAAATGAAATATTCAGTAAAAAATTGTATTTTTTTGGTGTTTTGCTAGGAATGCATTCTTGTTCCGAATAGCAAGTGATGGTCAATGGCAATGAAAATATGGGGCATCAGCAATGTCGACATGGAAGGAGCAAAGGGTCAAAGGCATAGGGACAAGAGATGCATGGGGTTTTTAGGCGCAAAGCGTTTTTATGAATAATTTTTTTCATTAGTTTTTATATTAATGATAATATAAAAAACTAGGGCGTTACTTAATAACTAAGTTTGCATTAAAATTGTGCATCATTAGCTGTTCATGTTGGTTTTGTTTGTCTTGGTAAAAATCTTTTACAATGCTCAATGCTGCGTCTATTTTTTTTAATCCTAAAAAACACCCTGAATCTTGCCATAATGGCAGGTTGAAATGTGAATTTGTATTTATGAAAGTAATGATTTCATTTGATGCTGCACCATCACGTGAGAATGAATTTATTATTTTTTTTTATCAAGAAGCTTGGTTCAACGTTTACTTCTAAATGTCTTGATCAAACGAGTAATATAAGAATAAAAAAACTCGACTCGTAATGAAATCGAAATGGCGGATGCGCTGCAATATCTTCCAAATTTGAAATTGACATGTAAACAAATAACATAACCTGCAACCTTCGAAAGTTTGGGTTTGAAATTCAGTGTTCAGCATAGAACACTGAGATTGATTACTGTGTCGTGTGGATATCATTTCCTTGAATTAAATGGATCACCTATGTTTAAATAATTTATTAAACGCAGAACGAAAGCTCTTATTATAATTAGCCTTGTAAATTAGGTCTTCATGTAATTCACATTTCGTCTGGGAAAGAAAGCAAGAAGAAGATAGTCCAGATTGAAATGAAAACAGAAATACAGCGCTTGCGCTCTCATTAACAGTTAACAGTTGTCATTCTAAAATTTTGGAGGAGTAATGAATTGATTTGTTTTTGGATTTGTTTTGTTACTAATCGATGAGCTCAAACGTAAGGGTAACCTCCAAGGTTTTAGAACCATTCGAATCAACTTGACTCTATCATAATAACACAAGTGAAAGTCATTGAAATTTTAGCAAAATCATCCACAAGCTTTGTGCTCTATCTCAGCTGTTTGGAGGTGACTGACATTCGTACAATCAACCTTCTTGACGTACTGCTTGCAAAGCCAAAAGCTCGTGCGGTTTGAAGTGAGAAAAGTTAATTGAAAACAGTTCTTGCCTGATACATGAAAGTGTGAGTTGAAAGTGTCAGAAAGCTAGAAACATGAGCGAATTAAACCAAGAAGAGGTGAGTTCTATCTTATTTTTGTTAATCTTAATTTTTCATGTTAATTCTTTATTGACTTTGAACTTGGACGAAAGCAAGTATTGATGGATGGATCAACTAAAGGCCAAGTTTTCACGTTTCTAATATCGACAACTTGAAATAAAGTTATTGTCTAAAGAGTGTTTTTTCAATATAATTTGGTGGGAATACCAGAAAAATCATGTTATTCGTCCTGATTTACTGGAATTCAACCTTGCAGAATTTGAAGCATTGTCGCAAAGTGGGTCTTTGTTTTACTAGAATTTGATACAGTTTCTGCCCAAATTAGAATTAACAAAGGAATGCTTTCTCACGATTCTCGGTAGGAATAACTGTTTATTTCCGGCGTCTTGATGCTTGCAGATATTTCTTTCTCATTAGCACTTAGTCTGCAGACAGTATAATAATTTGAAGATAGTTGACTCATCCATTCTCCAAAATGCCTGCTCTTGACTGGGTATGTATTGAAAATATAAGGATCTGTTAATAATCAGAGACCAAATTATGATTTTAACATTTGTTTTTTTTTCTATTATAGATACGTAGAAAACGAATTGCAAGGTTGGCTGCTTTGGAAAGAGCTCTCCCCAGTGGATCTGTCTCACCACACACAACTCCAATTTCTCAGTCCCCAAT
This sequence comes from Hippodamia convergens, assembly GCA_038502775.1. Lineage (NCBI taxonomy): Eukaryota > Metazoa > Arthropoda > Insecta > Coleoptera > Coccinellidae > Hippodamia > Hippodamia convergens. Next base: position 21,790,280 of record CM076612.1, on the reverse strand, counting down.
AAATTCTCATCAAGCACCTAGTGAAGAACCTTCTGAAGAAACAAAATTCGCTGATGGTGAGTAGAATATTCAGGAGAAGTTTTTTTATTTCACATGTAACGGATCTAACCCTTCAGGTTGAAGAAATTTTCATTGTTTCCTATAGGAGCATATGGTTGTTGAAACAAAATGATTTGCTCAAAGATTATTTGTTGCTTGGTAAAAGCTTCAGTGAAAATCTGTTTAATCTGGATTACCATAATTAAATTCTGATATCTGAGAACCGAATTATATTTCAATAAATTACCTCTTCAAATCTTGTTTAATATGATTATAATGTACAATTAATTACTGACAACTTCAATTTCTTTTTTAATTAATTCAATATTAAATCTAGTAATTCAACAACAGTTAATGATTACGAATGGATTATATCTGTGAAGATTTACTTTCTAAACAGAAAGTCATTTCAACTGTCTTAAGATAGCTGCAATAACAAGAATAACAATGATGTTCTTGAATTCGTAGTTCTGATTTGAAGTTTATGAATTCCAACAAAAAAAATTTCATGAACGCTTGTGTAATCAGTGGAATAGTTCCATTCAAGAGGCATTTCATCAAATTTGTAAAAATTCAAATGCTCTGTAATTGTTTCCATGCAATAGGTATCATCCTTTTATTTGTGTTCTATAATGTTTTCTTCGAATCTTCCCTGTTCAAGTAATCAAGAATGATGTAGTGATTGAGTCGTTATAGTAGCATGTTTTTCATTTTGTCAAAAAAACTGAAGTTTTATCATTCACTTAGAAATTATGGTGGACCAGACCAAAACTGAAAAAAAAAGTTTGGATATTCTTTTCGTTTTTCGATGATCAATCATGTTAATAATGGATCCAAATACAATCAAGTAATCATAACGGTAAGTAATCAGACCTCCTTTCAATGTTCCATAATTTCCAGAGGAAAAATCAAATGAAGAAACCTCATCAAACAACGAAACAACAAAAACAAGCGATGGGGTGTTCCAAATTCCCAGCAAACCGATCGATGTTCCTTGCAGTACTAGACAGAGGTCTAGGCCCCCACCCCAAAGGAGTGACTCGGACACTAGCTCAACTCATATGGAGGTAGACGAATGCATTGGTTCTAGTGACAAGACAGGAGGAGCCAACACAGATATTGATTCAGGATTTGAAAACATGGAGGTTAGTGATTATATTATTCAAGTAGTTCAAATGAATCACGCAGCATATTGCCAACAGTCCAACAAATTCAAATTTGTGTGATAAGAGGATAAGAAACAGGACTTATTCTTTGTTGTTTTGTTGTGCCTTATCTTCTACTGAATTGATTCAAGGTCGATGAGGGTGACGTGAAGAGGGAAAGAAAAAGAGCAGGTTCTGTGGAATTGACTGACGAACAGCTACTAAACACTGTGGCGAGAATACTGGGAGTCAACTACAGTCTGAACCAGAAATCAAGACTATATCTACCTCAAAGCGCTGGAGTTTTGTCGCAGTTCCAGAACTTGCGTATAGCAGAGCTGATATCCATGTCCATAATGGAGATCTTGGTCATGATGAGGGAGGGGAGGACCCGTTTCAAGAGAACTCAATGGACGTCAATGCGGACAACGTTGAATGCAGCAGTATGAAGTCTTTCTCGGCAAGCCCCACTTTGAATTTAAGGTAACGTGATTTCAGAAACTTAACCTCATTTGATGAAATGTCAAGTTTTTGACAGTAGGTAGTAGGTGTTGTTATGACTTCGATAAAGTTGAAATTAAACTCCACAAACGTATTATTGAGGCGATGTACAAGTTTTATACTGGTTACAGTCCTTCACCAAGTCCGGTGAGCTGCTGTCCAATCTCTATGTCGCCCCTCCAGGGCAACTATTGTGACGACAGTACCCGTACAGGCAAAGCGCTTAATTTCTTATTGGACGCTTACTCCAGAGTTGGTGTCGAAGAGAGAAACCATCCCAGGAAATCTAGTATTCCTCCTCTCAACAGCGTTTTGGCTGAACTCAGAGCTCAATTAGTACAATACGCAAGTTTGGTGTTGCAGGTAATTGTCGTGATCTACTCTCAAGTCAATCGTGCTAACCGATTTTTTTTAGGGAATCATCATTCCGATTGAAGAAAAATCAAGTCATGGTGTCAAATCGCCCTTGTTCAAGTCTCTGACTGAACAAACCATGCCTCGTGGATTTTTTTCAGAACTTGTTTCTAGTATTCATACAAGCGAAGAAATGATGTCTTCGATATTTGGACCTATTCTACAAGGTAAATAACTGATTTTCAAATGATTAATTGCCTCTTTTTGAATATATTAAATGTTTCCAAACATACCTCCCCACTTTGATTCATAGAATTTCTTCATGACTTTTTCTTGCCCTTCTATTTTTGAATGTTTTTCAAGGTCTGTTTGCGGTGATGCAAGAAGCTAGTGTAGTAGACGACAAACATCGTGGACCCATACAAACTCTCCTGGAACTGGCGGAGCTCAGATTTAGCAACAGACCTTTCTGTACTTTCATAACCAAGCAGCCTCAGTTCATGCCGGAAATATTTACCCCAGTGCCAGGGAGGGAAATAAGCTGTACCTCCTTTTTAGCACCGTTTCTATCTGTGTCAGTTTTCGACGAAGATGAACCTCTTATAGCGGAAAAGTTTTTCTCTGGGAATTCACAAACAGATAAATCGGTCAACCAAACACTGCAGGTAAGCAATCGGTGTCCTTTCATTGAAGCGTTTTATGAATATTTATTTTCCCCTCAGCTGGAATTGGAGACTACTAGGACGAGTCTCTACAGGATCTTTCACTGCCTCTTAGCCAATATGGAGAGCAGAGATCCAACCCTAAACTACATTGCTTTCGTCCTGAAATGCAACGAAAAAAGATCTCAGATTCAGGCAAACGAAGGAGCTTTGGCTGGAGACGGTTTCATGCTGAACCTTCAAACGATCTTACAGATGTTGTCAATGAAGATTAAACTAGATAAGATTGATCCTCTCTACCCTTTTCATCCAGAAACCATGGTGAACATCAAGGGTGAGACCAGGATACGGTATACATCACAAGAAGTGGACAATTGGTTAGAAAGCTCAAGTAAGTTCACCTCTATTCACCAAGAATCACTGCCTTAATTCTTATCGTTTGATTTTCCCTCCTGGATTTTTTGCAGAAGATACCATCAAGTTCCTGTCACCAAACTTCTCGACAATCTGTTGGTTCCTCACTCTACACTGCCATCATCTATCTTTGCTGCCGGCGCTCCAAAAATATCAAAGACTGCTGAAATCCATCAGGGAGTTACAGAAGCTTCTGGATGAGAAAGTGGCAACCGAAGCGCAGTGGAAAAACACCCCTCAAGCTCATCACAACAAAATCGTCATAAAGAGGTGGAAACTGGAGTTGAAAAAGATGAATAAGTATGTCGGTTTCGAGAAATTGTCGAATTAAATTGATTGAATCATTTTTTTTTTTTCAAGTTCTAAATTGTGCGCTGATGCGGGACTTTTGGATAAGAACTTGATGAAGAGGACTTTGATTTTCTACACATCGGTAGCGGAGTATTTGTTAATGTTGATGAATAAAGATGATGCAGAGAGCTTGGCTGTATTCTCAGCTCTGCCAGAGTGGTATATCGAAGATATTGCAGAATTTCTCCTGTTCACCCTACAGTAAGTCATTAAGCATTACAAAAGGATGTTTTGTACTTAACTTTGAAAGTAATGTTGGCAACTAACCTCCAAGAGTGACGTTTGCAACCTAACCTCATCATGTCGTCGCTTGATAAACACTTTGCTTTGGTGATATTTTCAGGTCCATGCCATCGGTTATAGCTGACAATATGGAGAATTCCATGATCACCTGGCTACTTGTATGTATTTGCAAGTCTTCCATGATCAAAAACCCTTACCTAGTAGCCAAAATCGTCGAGGTGGTCTTTGTGATAAGCCCCTCGATACATCCGCGATGTGAGAACCTCCACTCGCGGTTGATGCATCATCCTTTGTCGCAGGAGACTCTGCCCAGCGCCTTGATGAAGTTCTACACAGATGTCGAAACGACTGGTTCAAGTTCGGAGTTTTATGATAAGTTCTCGATCAGGTATCACATAAGCTTGATCATCAAAGGTGGGTAGAGAAGCCTAAAGAAGGCTGGAGTATTGAATTTATCGAATCGTTTTGTACAGGTATGTGGGATTCTCCGGTCCATCGACAAGCCCTGGTTAACGAATCGAGGAACGGCAAGCAATTTGTACGTTTTGTGAACATGCTGATGAACGACACCACTTTCTTACTGGACGAATCGCTGGAGAGTCTGAAGAGAGTGCATAAGGTCCAGGAGCTGATGAGCGACGAGAGCAGATGGTCCAAATTGACGGCTGAACAACAACAAAGTAGGACCAGACAACTGGCTGCCGACGAACGACAGTGTAGATCTTATCTGACGTTGGGCAGAGAAACTGTCGACATGTTTCATTATCTCACCATTGATATAAAAGAGCCTTTCCTCCGTCCTGAATTGGTTGACAGGTAAGTTATCTTAGGATAGTGAACAGGAATGATTCTTCAATATTGTTAAAACAACAAAATGCTCAGTTCTTTTTTTTAATTATTTTATTGGCATCGACTAAGGGCCTTTTGTACCAACATTCCTTAAAGTTAAGGATTCCTTAAATTTATTGACAGTAGCATGACTGTCAATCAAATGAAATTCCCCTAAAATAGTGATATTTCAGTTTTTCATGTTGTTGAACTTCAACCTAGTTCAGTAAAACCTTTTCATTGGTTGATGATAGTTGTCACTTCCTTAACCTAACTTTACTGTCATTTTGACGATTTCATGCTTGTTGAAATTTTAAATTTTTTCTCTATTTCAGTATCGTAATGAGTTCATTACAGTTCTGAAAGTAGTACTGTAATGAACTCATTATAGCATTGTTTTCAGTTATATTTTTCGTTTTGTGATTCTCAGTACTGACCTCTGATCCTCAATTATCTAATCAATTCAAATTCCGTAATCTGTCAAATTTCGTAAGTCACACCAACTGTCAGAATACAATACAAAAGTCACTAATCTGAATTTTTAGTGGAATTTCGAGAGTATTTCACAAAACTTGACTGAAATATAGAAAATATCGTCTAATACTCGTTGCAGAATTCCAACTTGGATTTCGCATTCATGTTGGAATAGGAGCTCATTCTGCAACTTGTTTTAGAATATACTATTGCTATGAATTCATAGAAAACAACAAATATTCTGCAGTCAGTTTGACAAATTATTTGAGGTTAGGTTTAAGTTTCGAAATGTCACTTAAATATTAGGGAGGTTGCTGCAAGCGGCCCTTAGGTCATTAGCTCAGTTCTTATACATTAGAACTTGATAAAAGAATTAAGAGTTTATTGGAATTTCAGGTTAGCTTCGATGCTTAATTTCAATCTTCAACAGTTGTGTGGTCCAAAGTGCAAAAATTTAAAGGTTAAGAACCCTGAAAAGTATGGATGGGAACCAAGAAGACTGCTGAGTCAACTAGTTGACATATACCTTCATCTAGACTGTGATAAATTTGCTTCAGCCTTAGCAGGTGATGAAGTAAGTTAAACCCCAAATACCGTTTGTAATCAACTCCTGTGAGTTGTGTCAGTTGGGATTCTTTTCGTTTTAATCATTTAATAACATCAGATACTTTTTTCCCCAGAGATCCTTCAGAAAGGAACTATTCGACGATGCCCTGGTACGATTACAAAGGATAGGAATCAAGTCGGCGACGGAAATTGAGCAGTTTCAGGCGTTGGCAGAAAAAGCCCAGAAGGCTTGGGTGAACAATCAAAAAACCGACGATTGGATGGCGGATGCACCAGATGAATTCAAGGATCCTCTGATGGACACCCTGATGACAGATCCCGTTCGTCTGCCTAGCGGCCAAGTTATGGACAGAGCTGTCATCATGAGGCATCTATTGAACAGCAGCACAGATCCTTTCAATAGGCAACCCCTCACAGAAGATATGTTGGTTCCTGGTGAGCTTCCCTTTCAGTACTGGAATATCTTAGTTACCAATAAGAGCCTTACTCATACTCTAGGTTTTATTATGCCCCACTGATGAAGACCAATAAGTCAGAAACCTGTCTGCCTGTTTTCCTGTAGTTTTCATAATAATTTAGATTTTTGCTATCCCATTTTCATTACAGACGTATCATGTAGTGATGTACATGCTTTTTTTTTCAGCATTGGACTTGAAGGAGCGAATCGTAAATTGGAGATCCAAAAAGGCCAGGTCATCGTCAAACTGAATAATTCTTTAAGTTATATTTGAATTGTAATTATTTTTATATGCAAATAAATCCTGTATGTAGATATATAATTTAAGCCTGGATATCTTTGGATCTTATTGTTAGTTTGGTGAAATCAATTCATTCTTTTAAACAAAGGCTGATTTTGATATTTGAGGATCTCTTTATCGTTAAGTTGTGCTGCTACGGAAACTTAGAAAAAGGAAACTGCCATAGTGTTGTAACATAAATAGACAATTTTTGCTTTTCGAATAGTGATTTCTAATCTGAATTGCCAACACTTTTTTGTATATAAAGATTGACTAGATGTATATTTAGAAACATGGAGATTGATTATACATATTCTTAGTTTTAAGTTAGCAAAATGTAAATTTGCCATTTTCTGGCTGAATTCTGAATGAACATTAAATACCAGGAAAAGTCAACTTTACAACAGAACGAAAAACAATTTTTATATGAAACTAAATTGTATTTGTGGTCTAATAGAATTTTTACTTGATCCACCTATTCTGATTTCTATACCCCGATATTTAAAACTTCGTTCGTATTCTCCTTTTACTTTTTGTTCTAGAAACCTTAGACTTATTTAAATCATCAACTTTTTTTTGATAAATAATTTAATTGCTAGAAAATATAAAATCACCTTAAACTATTGTCTATTCAAACATGATTGTTATTGTCAAAAATCAGTAAGATGGCTCAATATCATACATAAATACATTGCATTGACCACATATAAAAATAGCACCCAATATACAAATCCTACCCGAAATTAAGGAAATTATACAACAGGTAATGTTTAAATATACAAACTACAATTAATATAAATGTGTTATTTGGGACATCCAGTAAACACGACCCAAGTAAAATTCAATCTTGCTAAAAGCGTTCTTATAGCCATTATCTTTCAGAATTGTAGAGCATATTTTATTTTTCAATCAATGATCTAAAAGACTTTGATATCCACATTTCTGTTCATCATTTTAATGACTATACACATCTGAATGACCACATTCACTCAAATAAATAACTTATAAATTATTTGTACTGAATTCATTTCTTTCATTCAAGCTGCACTCATAAAAATGTGGAAAAAATCTTCATTTTCTGAATGCTGATATTACACATTTTAATACCTGTAATATAATCAAAGTGCCCGCATAAAATCCATCTCAGCATTCAGAAATCTTAGAATTGTAAGAAATATTTCAAATCTACTTAACTCTGTGAAGAGAATGCATTTTATTTTTAACTGTTTGAATTGCATATTCCTAATGATTTAAATAACACCTCCATTCGAACCTAGACCTGACAATAATATGATGTTTTGAGTTTTTTAAGAATTCCCTGATATGTTCACAAAATGAGAAAAAAATTACCTAAATAAGTTTCTAGCTGTTCTGAAATTATCTTTTAGTAATGTAGGGCAGAGATGTCACCATGCTACATGCTAAAACATACAAAATACCAAAAAACAAGTTAAGTTTTGCAGTTTTTTTAGGTACGCTATGCATGTGGTTCGATCTAAACTGCTTTTCAATTTTGAAAGCATTCGGCAATGTAACAAGAGGTAACATGAACCACCTGGAGTACTTCAATGAAGCTACCATGAACATTATATATGGAGTGAACAGCAGAAAAGCGTACAAGACATGTGATGCTGTATGACCAATAATGATAGCTAAAGTTACAATACCCACTTTATTATCAGCTTCAGAATCTCTTGTATTGTTACTGTGAAGAATAGCCTCTGTGTTAAGTGCTAAAGGAATAGCATAATACATGGTCGACCATTCTACATATCCAGTTTGTGACATGAATGCAAATAATACAGAAATTGGCCCAAATATGGTTAGTATCAACACATCCCCTAATGCTATATATTTAAATCCTATACCACCTGTGTACAGAAAACTAGAAGATAGACCTCCGAAATAAACTAGGGCCAAATGTTCCATTTTAGCAGGGGATAGCACAGCCAATAGGATGAATCCGATACATCCCGCAAAATATAGATATGCTCCAAGAGATACAACCTAAAATAGTGAACTTGTTAAATAGCTTTCAAGATATCTGGTTCAGATTTTAATCACCTCATCTTTTGTAAGAATGTGATCCACCAAAGTCCTATCATCAGATTTTCGATTATCAATACCCTTTACATAATCAAAATATGTATTAACCACATTCCCAGCTCCATGTACAGAGATAACAGTTATTACGGTCAGTAACAACGTGAAATAGTTAAAATCAGCTTCCCCAGGATATTTATAGGCTATTGTCGAACCTAATAAGGTAGGCATAAGACTGGCACTGAGAGACCATGGACGTAGGGCTAATACATAGCTAGACAATTTCATCAGTCCATTGTTTCGCTTTTTTTCTTCAATTACTGGAGTCTGGGCTTTTCCATTAGGAATTGTTTCAAATGTATCAGTACTCTTTTCAACAGTTTTCATGCCTGTGGATAGCAACTTTGTTATATGTAAGAATACTTCGGAAAAATCCTGAGAAAAAAGCTTTATTTATATTTCTCGAATATTGAAGATGAGAAAAAAATTTTCTAAGGAAAACAAACAATTTGACCTTAGGCCACAGATTGCACTGGCATCTGTTGCAGTGCTGCACTAAGTAAAGATTCCAATGTCCATTCACGGATCAATATTCAACTATTTAGAAATATACTTTTCTCTTAGATACGTTCATAAACCAAACTTAAAATAATAGTATTTGTACAAATATTGAATCGTTATTATCAGTATCAAATTAAAGAGTTGAAAATATAATAAAGTAAGAAAGAAAAATCGTTTTATTATTCTCTATGTATTTGTCATAACCTTACATAACCTGCAATCTTACCTGAAAATCGAAAACAAGGTTCAACTCTGGTTTTTGACAATAAAAAAAATGTTTTCTGCTCAATTCCAGATTATCAGGAGCATATCCACTACTGCAGCGAGACAAGGAAAGAAAAATTTTCGAAAATTTCAACTATTCAATAAAAGAGGGAATAGGTTATTCAAACAGAACCAAGCTGAAAATCCTCAACCAGATTTACTTGACAGTAAATACTCTCGTCTGGATTCTTTCCTTTGGATTTACTACATAATTTCTAATTACAGAGAGAGGAGTAAGGGACACTGGATATCTTGATGGAAAAAAATTTGTTACTATACCTGAAAAGATCCCAGAATTAATTGTCCCCGATCTAACAGGTTTTCAGGTGTGTTTTTATTGGATCACAATCGTATTTATACGTTTTGATGGAGTTATATACTCATGCGATGTTCAGTGGTAGTTTTGACCTAAAAAGTCAATATAGTTCAATTTCATTTTTCAGTTGAAACCTTATGTGAGTTATAAAGCACCAGATATAAAACAAGATGAATTTACTGCTCAGGATTTGTTCAATGTAGTATATGCCCCAAAAATTATAGAAGACTTCAAAAATAAGAAATTGAATGAAGATGGTTCCCCCCTAGAGCCTTCTCCTGAAGAAAGTATGTCTCCAGAAGTTGCAGAAATAAAGGCGAAGCAAACAGGATCAGATCTATTTTGTAGCAAAGATTAACAAAATGTATAAATAACGTCTGCAGTAATGTATATGAAATTCATTAATTTATACTGTGAAGAAATAAAACCAAAAAATTATGATGAATGAATTAAAATTTGTTCATTTATTTCAATTGAGTGATCTGAAGAATTAGGAAAAAGTTTTTTCTTTCAGGTATCAAGAATTAAGGTACGAATAATAAAGTTTCATTATTCAACAAAAATATAACATTTGTCAACATTTATAAATATTACTATACAACAAAACAATTATTGGGCTTCCTTATCAATTTTTCTATTCTTCACAATACTTGAAATGAAGAATTCACCAGCTTTATAAGAACTCCTAACTAAAGGTCCACTTGCAACATACAGGAAACCCATTTTGTTCCCTAAATTTTCCCAATGCTTGTACTTTTCTGGAGTTACATATTCCACTACTTTTAGATGTCGCTTGGTAGGTTGCATATATTGTCCAAGAGTTACACAATCCACTTGGGATTCTTTCAGATCAATTAAGGTCCGTTCAACTTCCTCATCTTTCTCTCCGAGACCTAACATAATTGAAGATTTCGTTATGACCTCTGGGTTGAAGCTTTTAGCTGACTTTAAAGTAGATAGCGATTGCCTGTAGACAATTTCAATTAGAATCAAAGGAAAGAGATCAATTCCTCATATCCATTAGAAGGAATATTTTTGAAATGTCACAGAATGAACGATAAACTTAATACCTGTATTTTGCTCTTCTATCTCTTACATATGGAGTTAACCTCTCGATAGTTTCAATATTATGTGCATATACATCTAGACCAGATTCGATTATTGTTCTCACACAATCCAAATCACCTCGAAAGTCAGGAACTAAACACTCTATTATTATTGATTTATTCCTGGAAAATAAAAAAAAAAGATACAGATAATTTTCCAATCATTTTTTAAGATTTTACCTTTTCTTGATTTCTCTTACTGTCTCAGCGAAATGATTCGAACCGCCATCTTTCAGATCTACAATATACCTGACAATATTAACAAATCCAAGGGCTTACAATCTTAGATCACATTTTTACTAACAGTTAATGTAATCTTACTTGAATAAAAATTTTGTATGATACTTACCATCCCTATCTACAGATGTTAGAACAATATAATCTAATCCCCAAGATGCTATAGCTGTTGCAGTATTGACTGGTTCATGAGGATCTGGTGGAGGTGGAGCCCTAGAAGTTTTAACAGAGCAAAAGAGACAACCTCTTGTGCAAGTATCTCCAAGAAGCTGCAAATTTCAATTCAAATGATGTGAAAAATACTGGTATTTTTTTCAGTATCCTATTTACCATAATTGTAGCCGTAGTTGTTTTATGTTCACCCCCTCCCCAACATTCTCCTATATTCGGACATCTAGCTTCTTCACATACAGTATGCAGATTCAAATCTCTTAATTGCTCTTTCAGTTTGGAGAAATTTTTTCCAGTAGGTATTTTTGTCTTCAGCCATGGTGGCAACCTTAGTCGTTGGTCTTCTCCTTTTTCTCTTCTTAACTTTCCGTCATAGTTCAGCCAATTCTCATTATTTTCCGATGAGGAATCGGAATTCCGAATGAACTCTTGGAGACTCGGGCCATTAACAATGCGTTCTCTCAATTCTTCCAGGTGAGATTTGTTCCTGATAGTCTGAAATCGTTTCAAATAGATTGAACATTAAAGATTATTTCGAAGGATGCTCACTCACATTTTTTACATTTCTGGAGATGGTGCAAATATTCCTAGAAACCAACATTTTAAACCGACGTGATTTGTTTCATGAGATCGTATCGCTGAGAAAATCGAAATATTGTGACATTGGTGATAACCTATGTAATTCATTACACTTGTAAACGTCAAAGCTCAGCCTCAATCAGCTGGTCTAGAAGTACATTGGAGCTATCGATATTAAGCCTACATTAAACAATGAAGTAGTTCAATCAACGCTGTGAGTACAGCATGCAACTCAAAATATACATGACTACCCAGAGAAGTTAAGAGGAATTAAGAGATCCTGAATAAAGAGTACATAAATAATTGGATTTTAAGAAAAACTACCCCACCTCTCGTTCCTCAAGGGGCATTACATTATTTTATATTATTCGCATTTAATAACAGATTATATTCTATTATGATATTGTATTATGTTTTGTACATAGTGTTGGAGCGCTTTTATCCTTTACTAATGAAATTTTGTTAAAGTAATTGAATTTAACTAAAACAGCTGTCTAATGTGAATTACTCTCCAAGCATATATGGCGAACATTGTTTGGAATCATAAAATAGGTTGGAAAACCTAGTAGTGTGCATCAGAATTCCTAAATTATTCTCTTGGTAGAGGTGTTTGGTTGTTTATGGTGGCAATTTTGGAGGTATCAGGGGTGATAATTAACTCACTCTACAATAAACGACATACCTATTTCAAATTTATACTCATCTTGATATTATACTATGCAGCAAGTAGGTAAAAAATCAAGTTAAACTTCGTCATGAAATTCCTAGTCCCATCACTACGCCAATGATATGGCGACATTAAAATTGGAGACCGGAGTAAGTTGTCAATTTTCCTGAAAAATGCTATATCTTCTTTCCCTGCTGCATCTCCCTAATTGACATCCGAAACCAGCATGTACTGAAAACGTGGAAAAAAATTTAGCATCTGAATTTATTACAAGCTTCAACGTCTCAGTCTGTCCCTTAGGTGATATATCTCACATATACTACTCAACCGATACTTACAACTGAATTTGCTACACTAACGAGTAGTCAAAGAACATCACCATTCATTTCATTCTGAATCAAGTTCTTTATACCCTGAATTGCAGATTTTGATGTGAAAATATGTGGTCAAGAAAGATGCTGGTATAAAATATGAAATTTTCATCACCAAAACGACGATCTACCTATCTGGAAGTGTACCTATCTTTTATTAATTAAATAACCACTTCCAGAATGAATATATGTACAAACCTACCTAGTGTCTTTCTCATCATCTTTTTGAATCAATATTTTAACTTTCCTTGCAGACTGTTAAATGATGGAAAAGACGTCACGAGCCCTCGTGTAAAATTATCTTCGTCTTATCCTTCAGGGTATGAAACGTGAGGAGACATTACTTTTCACAAATAAAATAAGACGGATGGAAAGAAAACCAATATTGTTGTAAAAATGGTCATTCGTCTTGGGATCCAATATCGCGACACCACATCTATCGAATATTTTTCCGCCTTTAGCGGATAAATACGGTCTCCATGACCTCCTATAAAGGACAACTCAATCCAGGATGACGTTACATCACACACATACACAATGTGGCAAGAAGAGTTCAATGGATGATAAAGTTATTCAGTTAGATGGAATCGATTTATTAGAAATCAAGGAATCTACATCGCAATACCGCCGACGATTTATATGAATTTTATAGACAAGACCTAAGAAATAATGAGGAAAAAACACTTTGAAGGCCCAGAGCGAATAGATAAGTGGCTATCAAAGAGGTGGAAGCGTTAACAAAAAAAAAAGTTTATGGGTCTAAGATACAGAAGAATAACGATGTCTTCGAAAATGGACAGTTCGATGTCGTTTTGCCAATAAAATGCACAGGAGCCGAGATATATCTCAAATTTTTTATCGCTCCTGTGCATTTCATCGACAAGACGACTTCGTTTCGGGAATCTACGACTCCTGATTGCCTAGGAAAGATACCTCTCATTCCTCTAGGACGAAATTTTCCAGGTCGGGGTAGTTCGCGAACAAAAAATTGAAATTTCTTGGCTCCCGTGCATTTTATAGACGAAACGACTTCGTTTCGGTAATCTTCGACTCCAGATTTATTAGCAAAGATACGTCCCATCCCCCTAGGACAAATTTTTTCTGCCAGGACGGGGTAGTTCGCGAAAAAAAAATTGAAATTTCTCGGCCCCTGTGCATTTTATCGATAAAACAACTACGTTTCGGGAATCTACGACTTCAAATTGACCGGAAAGGATACCTCACATTCCTCTAGGACTAAATTTTTTTAAACGCGAACTACCCCGATCTGGCAAAAAATTAAATAGCATGGCTCCTGTACATTTTATCGGATAAACGTCTTCGTTTCGGGAATCTACGAGTCCGAATTGACCTGATATAATGCCTCCCATACCTCTAGGACGAAATAGACGGGATATTTAATTTTTTTTTTAGGTCGATGTAGTTGGCGATGAAAATTTTTTTCGTCTTAGAGGGATGGGATTCCCGGAACAAATTCTTTTGGCCGAGAAATGCACAGGAGCGGTGATATTTAAATTTTTTGCTAGGTCGGAGTAGTTCGAAATAAAAAAAAAGTTCGTCCTAGAGAGAGGGGAGGTATTTTTTCAGGTCAATTTGAAGTCGTAGATTCCTGAAACGAACGTTTTGCCGATAAAATGCACAGGAGCCGAAAAATTTCAATTTTTTGCCAGGTCGGTGACTGAAATTGATTTTTGTCAAAAGAAAATAGAAAAAATTCAAGCTTTTTCTACATCTGCGGTAGACATCTTCAGTGGACTCCTGGCATGAGGTTGTTGTTTCAAATATCATAACAATCTTATATAGCATGCTAAATCAGCATGCTCTGAAATGAATGGACCCCAAAAACCCATCAATAAGGAATAACACTTTGAAAGAACCTTCCAATAACTCTGGTTTGCCTTTGTACCGCTTTTATTGTTTGGAAAATAACATTACTATAATATGGAATTCGGATTACTAATCTATTATTTTATGGCCCATATTCATTCGATAAGTTCTGTTTGTCCGAATTTATGTATATGATGGGCTATATGGCGCGTTCTCCAGATACATTCATTAATCTCCTGAAACTGTTGTTGAATTTATTCGCAAGTATTCGAATGTATGGTATGGCTAAGAATTAATGGGAAAATCGAATATATAAACGGCAATAATTAAACACGGCTTGAAATATTGGGATTCAGTGAATAGATGTCCTTTTATTTATGTATTTGTTAGGAAGATCGCAGCAAAAATTCTATAAAATTTGTTTGTGTGGTAGAAATTTTCAAATAACAATTCTCGTACCCTGATAAATATTAAGAACCATGCTTTCCATCAATTGAGAGCGATTTAAAAGTGTTCAAATGAGAAGGTAGACATGCTAAATCATATTTTCGTATCTGATACTTTAACTTATGGTCGGATCATCCTAAAATTGATGAAATCGGAGGAGTAGACATCCTAATTTGTATGACTCAAAAATGTGTTTATGAAACGTTTACCTGTAAACCTGAATTTTTTTATACAAGGCAATGTGAAAGTTTGCCAGTATTGACAGCACCACAAACAAAAATGAGTGGGCCCAAGAGAAAAGAGACTCGAAAAATAGTTTTGATCAATAATCTTCAATTCCTGTGATAAAATAAAATAAAAAGTAGGATATTCACTAGTCTGAAATGTCATTCATTTCATGTGTACCAACAAAGAAGTCTTTGAATGTAATTATGAAAATTTTTCAGTTTTTCGAGATATTCAAATAAAAAAGGAATATATCTCGCCAGTAAGTGACCAGAGCTGTCCAAAATATACATTTTCGTATTTTTAAATTTCATCGTTCCTGATAGGTACTTGAGTTCCGCCACTGGTGAAACAGAATCCTTTTGGTCCTGCGCCCCATTTTCTTAACTCCCCCGCTATCCTGAAATAAATATAAAATGGGTTGTTAAATCCCATTCAGCGAGATCTTAAAGAAAACACCTACCAGATCATCTGAATAAGGATTTGGATTTGATATTTTTTTATTATGTCCAACCACAAGTGTTACGAGTTTTTTGGTATACTGTTTTTCACATTAGTTTTCACGGTGAGTAGAATATATTTATATAAATACCTCATAAGTAAAATAATATTCATTATCACTTCTTTTTTCAGTTATATACCTTGTCATGAATTAGATTGTTTAACACTTCTCCGATCTTTTTTTCAATTTGTACTAATTTGTAGACGTAATTCTTCCTTATTTTCAAATGTTTTCTCATCTGTAAAATTTTCAGAGTAGTCGATTTTTCATATTGTAATTCGAAATTTATTGATACAGAGATATCGATTAATTTATTTTTGAATTTCACTAATGTCAGTCCTTTTTATTCCAAATAAAATCTTCTCTCACTGAATAATTATTCAGTTTATAATCTTGTTTTTATATGCACGTTATGTTATACCTCGATAATTGATTACTTTTTGTTTAATCAAGATTCCCACGAAAAATTATCATGATGTCTTCATGATCCTCGTTGATTCATTTTGAAATTGCTGCATTCTTTTGAAATTCCTTCAATTCAAATTTAAACCTGCTGGTATTTCCAAAAAAATTCTGGAGAAATTGATGAATTTTCCTCTCGATTTTTGTGATCGATCTTTAACTTATCACATGCTTTCATTCGTGATTTCTACGTATTGCTTCACCGTCCAGCATCTG
The DNA here is from genome assembly GCA_038502775.1 of Hippodamia convergens. NCBI lineage: Eukaryota > Metazoa > Arthropoda > Insecta > Coleoptera > Coccinellidae > Hippodamia > Hippodamia convergens. The sequence goes on along the minus strand of CM076612.1, from coordinate 21,773,971 downwards.
CAGTTCCGAAAGAAATCACGATTTCAACACCCCCGCAGTCAGAGGAAATAAATCTCGTATAAATTTCCAATTATTTCGCTTTCCCGAAACCTCCAGCTGCTGATGCTCTTGCGCATCATTTCCTCCCCCATTTCCCCAACTACGTACTATAAAACTGTAGTCTGACGGCACTTTCCCTCATAATGATCCTTCCTATATATCTGCGTCCGTTTTGAGCCAAGGGACGTGTTGCACGGAAGCAACAGTTTCTGTGTTCCGCGTTGGTGTTTGAGGATACGTTTCCGGTGCTTTAGGCTCGATGCCCATTAACGTAATGGCCTCACGTTTTCGTCTGCGATTCTTGTTGGTTTTTCTCTGGGCTTTCATTTTCATGGTGAGTGGCTTTTTATTCTCTTCTCTTTAGGCCCTTTTATTGGATATAGCCTTTCCTTTAAGCGGACTATTATGTTACTTTTCCAAATCTACAGCAGCTTTCGAATTGGATTTTTGAATAATTAGGAAAACACCACCATATACATGCGAATAAAGTTCTTGCTAACTTTTGAAAATCCTTAAAAGCCAATAATAGAAGTAGGTACTCATTCGGCTGAGCAAGTTTAAAATTGCTATCTCTTGTTCTCCAAAGTGAATCGGAAAAAAAGTATGCGGAAAAAAATTTCTTTTTACATCAAGGGTATATTGTTGAGACATATAATAATAATAAATGTCTTTATTTCACCAGAAACCTCAAGGAGAAGTTCACCACTTAACTCTTGTAACTACAAGAAGTACATCTGAATATAACTCAATCAAGAATTACTAAATAAAAGCTCATAAATGAAACAACAACAAAAATATATGTATATGTTAAAGTCTTACCGTGTATAATTAAAATTTTACATGTCGTTTATAATATGCAATAGAGATAGATATGAGTGATTTTTGTGAAAGTTTATTTTGGTCTTCTCTAACAGTCTTTGAAACAAAAATAATTCGAATTTTTTTAAATCGTAAAAAAAAGGTCCTGCATGAAACTTGTGCACTAAATTCCCAGGGGCCAAATTTTTTCAAAAATTGATGCCTAACAATGAAAAAAGAAACAACACTCCGAACTTTCAAGCTTTGTAACGTTTCGGAGTCTAGATCATACTCCTTCGTCAGACAATTCCTCAATTTCATTGAGCTTTACGGAATCGTGGAAATTCTTGATTTCTCAATTGACATTTGTCAATAGATGATGACCATATAGATTGAAATTATAATTACTATATGATGGTGATATTGCTAATTTATCTCAAAATTCCCTGAAATCAGTTCTTTTCGAATCGATTGGGTTTAGAATATCATCCATATCCACAAGTCATCATTGTTGTTTCCATCCGTTTTCTGGATTTTTTCTTATAAGACCTAAGTATCGGAAGCAGAAGCTTGCAGTTAGACTGATGTATAAGCTACTATTTCAACTGAAGACTTATACTCTACATCTCTTCTACTCCCTACACGAATACTTCTGGTTCACGAGAATATCTATGTCTTTTATGCATTTATAAATAAACTGCTCCACATAAGTTAGGGATATTGACTTAAATTTAAAAAAAAAATTGTTTGAATGAGGTTTTGTGATGAAAATTCATATAAATATGATTTCAAGTTGCAGGAAATAAAATTAATTTTCGCCTGTATAGGCGAGAATTTAAGCATTTCAAGACTATCAATACAATGTATGGCCTCCACGGGCATCAATAACAGCTTGACATATTCTTTGCATACTACACACGAAGTTGTTGAACATTCCTTGAGGAATTTGGTTCCATAAACCTGACAGAAGCTCTCTCAGATCATTTAAGGATTCTGGGGTAGCTTGATGCTACCCATGCATGTTCTATGCAATTCAAATCTGGTGAGTGCGGAGGTATTGGTAAATGTGGAATACGCAGCTCCTAGCACTCATTCTCAACTATGGCTGCTCGGTGCGGTCTAGCGTTATCGTCTAGGAATTGAAAAGTTTCACCAATAACAGCGTGAAAATTTGGCAAAACATTGTCAATGATATACTCCCTATAGAGTAAGGCAGTTATATTCCCAGGACAAATGTGTAGATCTGTGCGCCCGTTGAAACATATCCCGGCCCATACCATAACACTACCCCCTCGAAATTGATGAACTTCTTGAACATAGTGACGATTACGGGGTATGCGTGGGATTGCCCATACCCTTATTCTTCGAGAATCTGAAAATCGTCCATATCTGGATTCATCAGTTGATATGTAGCATTCTACACGTAGATGTAGGCTTTCTTCTCGCCGAAACGGTGATGAAAGGATCCTGAGCAAGTGTTGTTTTTCATCGCCCACCAAGCCTTGGTCTTTCAAACAAGGAACCTGTCTCCCTGAACCTATCCCAAAATCGATATATCACACTCTGGCTGACTTGGAGCCTTTCCGCTACAACAACCTGAGTTAGGCCACCCTGTAGCATTCTGATAGCTCTATCAGCCTTAGCGTTTGTCAATTTACGTGTTGACATTTTCAGAAAACTCGTTTCAAATCGAAGCCGTTGATAAACTGACTCCATTTCAAAAAAAAAACATTCATGAAGCATATTTAAGCAAAAAACCAAACTTCAGAAAAAAGGCGACTAGATTGACGAAATGTCTCATTGTGATTTTTATTGGATCGATTCAAATTGTTATTGAGTTACAAACTTTTCGAAACGATTGAATACGATATCCCTAACTCTTGTAGAGCAGTATATTAATCCATTGATTGGAATAAAGCTTGATTTTGTACATTTACGCGGCTTATGAATCGATTTATCGAAACGTTGTATTCATATCAGATATACATTATGTGACGTATTCGAGTTATTTGAATACAACACACAAACACGAATGATTTCTAGCGAAAGCCTGAATATAAATCAACACCATTGTACCGATATGTATGTATATCTCTGATATGAAGGCGTATCCTAATTTTCCCATGAATTTACCGTTTCTGTTGCTGAATTCATGAGCGAAACCCTCACGCTAGACGAACATTAAAGTTCATTTTGTCCACGTAAAAATGGCAAAAAGAAATATAGCATTTGTCTCAGTATCTTCAGGGAACTTCCTTCAATACGGATTACCATATGTTCTTTGGTGAAGTTAAATATAAAAAAAATTCTTTTATCCTGTATAAAACTGCACCTTCTACAGAGAAGCCTGAAATTTTGTTGTTCTTTTAAGACTTGAAACTCTATTCAATTCAGCGTAGGTCATGATGACGTCTATTCATTATGGGTAAAGTCTTTTTAGGAAATTTATTTCTGACATCGTTTAATCTTCGTTGAAAATATTCGAAAAACTTTGTCCTCGTAATTTTCGGTGGAACAAAGCAGATTTAATCTGGTATCCGAGAGATTAGATCCTATTAACGCTGGCATTTCAGTCAGAACATTTATCTTCAGTCTGCCTCTTTCATTTATCCCTCGTTTATTGAAATTCCCCAAGTGATTTTTTTATAAAGAAGGCGAATCAGATTTTTATCGAAAGCTCTATTGAAGAGGTATCGAAGTTTGGCTCGGCTCTCAGACTGATTAATTTGACCCCCCTCTAAAGGAGCCAAGAAAGAATCTAATCAATTAGTTTTTTTCAGGTCCAATCAGACGACTCGTGCAATTTGGACTTTGAAAGGACCCTTCAAACTCTGTTCGCCCCCCAAGAGCAGCCAAGCCCCCAAATACGATCTCTCAGGAGATATTTCATTTCTATACTGCACAACATGGTGGCAAGAGCGGAAGAGGTGGAGGGTTGGAACACTTACGTTTATCCGAAAAGGAGCCTGGAAGCTTTAGCAAGAGCTGGATACCTTCATACTCTCCCGGATGAAGAAGACAACCAAACAGATTCGAACGACAAGAGGAGCTTGTCGGCTTTGGCCAAAAATGGACAGTTGCCAATACATCAGTTTAGAGACGAGGAAAGCTACAAAAGAAGCAGTGGACCAGTTAATCCTGGGGATATCAACAGGGAAATTCAGAAGATGTTGGATGATCTCTATAGTGAGTTGTTTGTTTTCAATGTTTGCAACATATCTATGAAGAGGCGAAATCTCTTCGAACAGCTATTAAAATATTGAGTCCCATCTTAGTCATCACTTTATTTTGATCCAAAAAATCATTGAACTCTAAGAGAAGAATCCTAATTGATATTCTTCCACGTTTCATATTTCGGAAAATATTAACTTGGTTTCATCAACTCTAAGCTTTTAAGCACATTACCTTTTGCCTCTGTGCTGTTTTCCATCCTCACTTGAAAGGTCTACTCGAGAATAAAGATTTTCCCAATTCAGTCTACGGCAAAGATTATAGAGTTAGAAAGATAGGAAACGCCCTTACATGTGTGGTGCTAAAATCCGACTACGATTTTTGGCCAGTTTCTTACTTTTGACACCGAGGAGGCGCTGAAAAGATTTTAAAGTAGGTACAGAAAACTATTTAATAGTCGCGAAATTTGAATTATACTTCTCATACATTTCCAGTAAATTGAGTATTCTTCGTCGAGCTTTCAAAGAAACATCCAGATCGACAAAATGAAAGCAGGGCTCCGCTTTTTGATCAGGATGATATTTTCCATCTACATATTGTTTTGAATCAAATGAAATACGCTTCTGGATTCTTTATATTTTTATTTGAAATGATTGTGTAAAATCAACTACAATACCATCATTATGAAATTGAGAACATTTCAAATATTAGAGAATTATTATGACAATTTCAAGAACTCACTCATACAGTGAACTCTCGATAATTCGAACATCGATAAGTCGAATAGTTGTTCTGGATCAGATTCATACATATATTACCCAGTGTATTTTTACCTCAATGGGTCTAGAGGGTCTAGTCTAGTAGATGAGACGAACTACTGGAAGGGTCGTCAAGAGAACCTCCACCTCTATAAGTCGTTCTTCTGACCACCATTGCCTCTATGAGTGTAACTTTTTGATTTAATGAATGAGACCGAAGAAGATTCGGTTCGCAAACAAATCACCACACGTGATGAATATCATACGATTTTGCGACCCCTAAGGACATGTTTCCAGTGCTCAGACGCTCGTTTCTCATTGATGATGATTTCGTGTTCACCTGAGTTTTTCTCTAAATGAAGTGAAGTCTCATTTGAATAACTCGAATGTTTGGTTCGACTCAATGAGAGTCCACTGTTTATTAATTACTGAATGTTTTAACAACAATAAAAGAAGAATATCAGAGGTGTACAACAAGACCTGGAGGTCAGCTTTGCGTTATCCAGAACAATATATTTTTGCCCCGAAAACTCTATCCGTTTGACAGCACTGAAATAAAAAGCAATGCACAAGACATTTCCATGATACGAGTTTCAAAACTTACATTTCCATTCTCTCTGGTAATGAAAAGAATGCACATTCAAGATAATTCTTTCTATTATTTCTGCAATTAATCACCATGCATTTCAAATGTCAGCCAGTTTTTAACACAAAATTTATAACAGAAAAACACACAAACAAAGATTATAGAATGAGCTACCTGTTACTCTTGTAGATTTCTAGTTATTTCAGTGGAAAATACACGTATACGAGATAATACAATCGTCATTCAGCAAAAATATTTATTCAAGTAGGTAATTCTTTAAAAATTGACAACAGCTCACTAATAATCTCTATGTTATCTTCGCAAAATGGACCCTAATTAAATATTTTAACCATACCCCTTTACTTTTGAAACTACAGATGTCGCTCACATCACTGTAGTCGCTTCCTTTCCCATCTTTATACTCTATGATCTTTGATCTAGGAATTCATGGAATACTGCATGTTCGAAATACCTTTTTTCAGGCCATTTAGCTAGAGATGAAACTCCAAAACGTAATATAGCATCGATCGCACGCGATGGAGGGTTTGTAGGCAAGAGGAACGCCGCAGCTCTTCTGAAAAACGACAGATACCTGAATAACATGCTGAACGTCAAGAGGAACATAGCTTCAGTGAAGGCAAGTTACAACCCGAGGTACAAGAGAGAAATGAATAATCTCGATTACTATGAGGACTATGACTATCCTAGTCCACAAAACGTCAACGGATACGAGAAAATGGTAGAAGAGTTGTTAGAAGGACAGCGTGCTCAAAAGCGATTTCTTGGTGAGTACACTCTTTAACAAGTGTATACTTGTGCATATGAATTCGCGAAAATACTAAACCATCCGGTTAAACAAAGGATGAGTAAAGTACGAAGTATAAACACTTTGAAATAGACGAAAGGAATAAAAAGAACTACAGGAAACTTTAAAACACATGAATATTTATTTGAACTATAGAAAAACAATACTAAAAAAATTCTATACACCATAGTGACATCTCCATTAGCATATAACATCTGCGTTAGCAGTTATGAATGGACCAGAAAGAACGGTTATACATTTTATTTGTTTCTCATTTGTAAACGTCAGTTTCCAAAAACACAATATTAATCAAGAAAGTTCATTTCATTAAGTCACTAACTTGTGAAACTGACAGTTAACTTGCAAAATTTTTCAAGTTAGTCGTATTATTTACATTAGAAAATTTTGTTTTATAGTCATAAATGTTGAAAATCATGGTAAAATTGTTATTCCCAGTAACCCAGATTTTTGATGATGAAAGAGTTGATACTGATGATGATGAACCATCTTTTGACTCAGAAACTGCTGAATTCGAGGACTGCAGAACATTTGTACTCTCCTTACTACCAAATAACATTTCGATTCTTTTGTTGACTGAATCATCGACATAACTCATCGCAATTTCGGTGCTCTCCTGCATGCTTTAGTGCTAAAATATCTCCACCCGAATCCGCAACCAGTTCTGCGAAAAAAGTGGCCGGTGTATAACTCTGGGTCTTTTAAACCTGAATATTTCGCTATTTGCTTTGGGGCACCACCAATAGTGTGCTGGCCAGTATTAAGGGAAATGCACTTTCCTTGTCGATATGTCGAAAAAAATCTTAGGCTTCTGTTCCAGGAGGCCGAAGATTTACATATTTTCTGTTAAACCTGCAGGGCTTGAAGCTGCAGCCATGATCGGTTATGGTGAATCTTCTTGTTGTTAAATTTTTTGTTTGCCGCAACGTCACAGTAACGTAGTTTCCCATATCTTCTACATCATTCGCTTGCGCCAAAACGAATGTGAAGAAAAATAAACAGACATGTTCATGGCAACGCTTCCATAGCTTACGACATTTGCGACAAATAATTGAGATTTTTTTGGAATTTATCTAACCTTTTTACAAATGAGAAACAAATGAAATATAAAACAATACACGCCAAGTAACGGGTTTTACTGGCTCAAGGAGGTAACTAACTCGCCTGCGGCTCGTCAGTTATATCCTCCAGTTGCCAGTAAAAACCTTCTTACCTTGCTAGTAATAAAACAGACGGAAAGTTTGAAAAGAATCACAGAAAACATCAAAACACAAAAATATTCATTTGAACTATAGCATAACAATATTAAAAAAATTCGATACATAATAATGACATCTCCATTAGCATCTGACATCTGACAACTGCGTTTACTGTTATGGATGGTCCAACAAAGAACTATTCACATTTAAAAAATAATATTAGGTTTACAGTTTTGCTTCCGTCGTGTTTCCCGAAATTCGGGGCTTTCTTGTAAAAAACTGGTTATATCATTTATGTTATCTGAAATTTGGGACAATCTTCATGTCCTTTTTTCCATTTGGTTCACTTCCCGAGAATATGAAAACTAAATGGAAAAATCAAGTAACGAACAGATTTCCAATTACCGGGACTGTCATTTCACGTTATGATCGGTATAGATATCAGCGATTGCCTGCATTTAATCGCTGTTCAGCAATCTTCACGGATCACTTGCCACCAATTAAAAGGATATCCGACCAACCTGCACAAGTCGTACGTTTCATGTTTCTGTCGAAACCGGAAGCGAAAGAACGCTTTCAATGATTCGATAAGGCGCAGAAAATCGAAATAGCTCGTTATAGACATAGTCTGAGATTTATACTCTTATCGGGTCCACTGAAAATCTATTCGCTATAAATTAAAATAGCACCATCAGACACTTTGTGGAAGGAAATTGAAATCGTTGGAAAATATGAAACAAAATGGTACGAAGAATCTGAACACCCTTAATTGAATGGCCATTGCCCCATCAAAAGTGAATGGATGATTGGATTCATCAATGCCATAACTGTATCATTTTATATGGATGTTACTTAAAGCAGATGAAATAAATTTGAATTAAGCTCGTCACTAGATACAAAATGGTGAATGCGTCGGTCTTAGATTATTCCTGCGGTTCATCCAGATTATTGCCCATTTATAGCTTTGCAAACGCTGCAAGAATCCATTATTGATTTTCAGTGAACAACTCATGAATGAACACGTTCTTTTCAGCTGTTTTATGACTGGAGTCTGCGTTTTCTGAAATAGAATCTTTGAAATAATGAAAATTTTCTTGCGTAAATTCTTCCACTGCTTGAAATGAGAAAAAGACATTATTAAGACATGCGAAATTCCCAGAGTTACTGGGAAAAAGCCAAACAAGCTTTTTACTAGATCAGAGTTCATTCAATTGAGGAAAGTCTGACCTTTCCACTCTGAAATGTATTTGCTAAGTTCATGAAAGTTTTTCGAATTTTTTTTCATAGTTGAATATTTGTAGGTTCCATGCATACAAAGAGGATTCAAATATGTTCTTATTCCTTCGACAAATTCTCTAAATTCCACAGACCAATTCTCCTCACTCGAACACAAGGCGACATAAAATTTCACATATATTTCATTTCCACTGACAGAAATTGCATCCGGAAAACGGGTACAGAAAACATTGGAATTTCCCATGCTCCGATGGTTTTCAGGCAGCGGTGTGTGAAGAATTTCCAATTCTTTTCACGACGGAATCAAGAAAGATTAAATTTTTATTGATGCGACGCATGAAGAGGATGAGAACGATTTATGTTATTCTTTAGTTCTGTGATGAAGAACTGCATTAGCTTATTTATGATTTCATCGCGATTCATGATAGAGTTTTGGAAACCAAGAATCTAAACAAGCCGAAAAAGCTTTTTAACGTCTTTTTTTAAGAATAAGAAAAATTGGGTATCGGCACAAAGTTCAATAGAAGACACAGTCTGGCATAATTATTCTATCTTGAGAATAAAAAAAAATATTGTTACAAAAATAAACCAAGACGGTTGAAAGCATATTAAATCATATCATGCAATACTCACTTCTGCCCATTCAAAAGACAGGCCATGAATCTGGTCGTAGAACTACTATTACTCAAAGTTTATAAAGAGATACCGCTATTCCTCTTCAATCATTATCAAAATTCTTTTTTTGTACTTTTCCATATTAATTGACAATAAAAATATTGAATACCTACATTGAAACTTTCGCTATAGTAAACAGTTTAATTTTTTGAGGATTTCATGAAAGAGTAGTAATATTAGCATTACTATTCTCGTCGTCATCTACGATCGTAATAAATTTGTGCTAATATTCAAAATTATGAAAGCACGAACATTAAAACATAGTGACTTTCACATTAATAATTATAGTAGGGATAAGTGGTATTGTTGAGGTCGCAATTTGACAATTATAAAACAACAAATATATTCATATCCTGGCATCACATCCTAATAACATATCAAATAAGTTATTTCGTGATCATTAACATGAACTTTTTACAATTGCACTGGATGAAGTATCACCATTTATCCAATTTTTTTTTGCAATTACGCGAAATTCTTCACCGAAACAATATAAATTAATATTTTTTCGACCCAACTACGCCTGCCAGAGCATAGGATACGACTGCGTTCGTCTAAAGGTGGAACAGTCTAAATTAATTTCGATAAGAAGCACTTTGAAAGAGCAGGAAATGCCAGAAATTTCATCTACCTTTTTCCCAGTCGTTTTTCATCAGTTTCAAACGAGATATTCCAATTACTCCTGGAACAGAAGATTCATTGGTTTCAAATTTTACGTTGCTATGTCGTACGATCCTTTGAGCACAAAGTTGGTTAGGTATATTTCGAGAAAATTGAATATTGAAGCCGAACATTATATAAGTATTGGGTGATATGAATATTCAGAATAATTGATATTGACTTCGAAAGAGCCAAGCTCGGCTGGAACTTTTTAATTACATTTTCGTTCAAGAAGTAAGTTAGTCAATATACAGGGATAACCAATTATGTGTCTTCGAAAAACCAACTTCGTTCAGTCTTTTATGAACAAGAAAACCCCAAGCGTTGCCTTAAAAAATCTTTTTTTTATTTTCTTATCGTCAAGTTTCATTTCTTGTAGCAGATCTTACCAAGCTGAGGGCCAATTGAGTAGCTTCTTAACCAATTATAAAAGAGAACAAATCAGTTATTTTCTATTGTGACTTATTCTTTAATGTTTCCAAACTCTCAATAACCATCACCATCAAATGAATATTCTATTGCGTCTACCAAATGTAGGTTCAATTGCGAAATCTGGATGGTACGACTCTCCAAGAAGTTCATCCATCGTACGCTCAACTTCAAATACAGGCAAACGTCATATAGGTGCCCTTGCAAGGTTAGGTTGGCTACCTACCATCCGAAATGTGAGAAGATTCAGTAGATCTGGAAGATCATCAGGAAGCTGCAGGTCAGATGTTCTTGAAAAGATGATGTTATAGATGATTTTACGTTTGATGTTTAGAATAGTCGATGTTAGATGGTTTGGTTGTTTAGAACTAGCAAGAGGAAAACTTACCCCAGATTATTGATGTTAGTTGTTAGCCCCCTCTAAACTGTCTTCTAAGTGACAGTCCCTAATAGAAAGATGATCTTTTGTTAGGATGGTATCAAGGCAGTTATAGTAGTTGGGCTCTAGGCAAATCTAGAAGCAGGTAGCCATTCCAAGAAGCGATCCGCAGAAACATCTATCGGATTGGCTATATTTTCATATTTTTCTTTTTTCAGGGAGACTTCCTCAGATGGGCAAGCCCAAGACTACATCATCGCCGACAACTCGTTTCCACTAGACAATAAACGTTTTCTTCCTGTACCTGCCATGTGGAAAGTTCCGTTGCAAACCTTCAATTACTAGATATTATTTCATCACATTAAAATTCCCGCAATTATTTCTGGGGAAAATATCATACTTATCTTCTGACAGGTAATATTCATGCAAAATAAACGAGAATATATCTATTACCTGAAAATCATGACAAAACATATCATCCACCAGAAGTATATTGAATTAAATTTGAAAGATGTGCAATGATGGAATTTTTCACCAGGCGATTGGACATATCTTCTTTAAAAAAAATCCTAATATTACAAAATGACCCCATTTTCCGAAGGGTTAAAATTATCATAGAAAGGCCAACTGATATCAATAAATAAAAGAGAAATTTATCTCGAAAAAAACTTGAATATTTCATAAAAATAAGTGACTATTTCTCAAATCTTTCGAATGTGACTGAATTTATGTATGTGCAATGTTTAACGATTGAATTATTAAAACGAAAGATTTCGGAGTGATAGATATCTATTAGTCATTTCGTTCCTGGCTGGAAAAGTTTGACAATATTTTGCTGTATTTGACAATACATACTTGAATAAGAACTTAAGGACAATAAATGTCATAACAATAATATGTATTTATCGAGAATTTTGTGAAAGCTTTCTATATATGGAATCAATTATTGTGTAAATCGAAATTTGAAGATATTTATGTAAAATTAGTATTCGTCCTGATAAGGAATACACATACGAACAAAACAATTTGAATTTTATTTCCCCGAAATGCATGTACCAGTTAGTATGTCATCTAGTTTCTACATACCATGAATGATATATCGTTTAATATCCTTGTCAGTTGTTGGGTCTATAACATATCCCGAAGTAGACGTCACTTGACACTGAGATTCTAAAAAGATTTAATTTCTTGCCTAAAATCGTATTTCTTCAACTTGTCATACCTAGCGAATTATCCGTTAGAAAAGTATGCTTTAAGGAACATTTTCATCAGGAATTGATGCTGCAGATGACTGTCACATTCATTTTCATATTAATTCCTTCCCTGGAAATATTGAATTCATAAATAATAATTTATAAATCGAAGAAGGTATTCATTCCTATAATAAATATTTTGAATTTATCTATGTATCAAAAATGTTCTCGGCATGACCTCAGTGAGGGTGAAGAATTTTTTGTTTTTTCAGTCAAATAGCAGCATATAGTCAAATATTTCTTTTTTCGAACAATGATCGACATTTTTTAGTTCAAACAGTGATTTTAAAAAAATGCATGAGAAAAAGGAAATATATGGTCAGTTACTTTACCATAGACCCCTATTGTCCTCCAATGAACAAAAAAAAAGAATCCCAATTGTCTCTTGAAGAAATTTATTTACAGGTCTATACAAACGAATCTTTCATATAAATTCAAAGTTTTCACCACTATCAACAGCTGATAAAGAATGAAAACAGAAATTTCAACGAACTAGTTGAAGAATACAATCATTTTGATTCCACTTACGATGAGTTCCGTCAACCCCAAAAGTTCTTCACACAAGAATTGTACTGCGACTGCGTCGTATCATTGACTGCACTGTTGCCATAGCTCCTGTTATCGGGATGAGCGCTGGATTGAGGTAACGAGCCAGAATTCCAAGATCCCCTGTTCCAACCTGCGTTCCCAATGTCTAAATTCCCACTTCTAACGTCGTCATTCCTGAGAATCCTGTTGAAATGGTCCCTTTGAGACTGTAGGCAGAAGTTATTGGCGTTGATGTACGCCTGGTATTCGGCCATGGCGTTTTCTGACTGTGCAGGGCTGTAGCAGGACATTTGCTGGAACATGTTATAATTGGCTAATTGGGAGCCGGTCCAGTCCTGGTAGCACGACGTATTGAAGTGAGACGACGTGTTTGGTATCGAAGTTGACGTGAAAGCTAGTCCAGCTGAAGTATTTTCTTGTTTCCTCAACCTGGCTCTTCTGTTTGAGAACCAAACCTGGAAAATGCATATGCGTTACCTATTAATAGGCCCACAGATCTTTCATCATGGAGACTGGCAAAATGAAATGAGATTTTGTCTCTAAAAAAAGCGACAGACCGGTTTCGGACTTATCTGGACCTATCAGTATCCCACAGGCCTCAGAGACAGAATCTTCTACTGCCGAACGAACTACAATGCTCAAAAAAATTAACGCACATTATGGAAATCCCAAATTTAATCTACAACTGAAGGTGTTCTCAATCATAAAATTTTTTATCAGAATTATGCATGCATATGTTATCCACTTTCAACGTTTTTCTTCAATACAGATGTTTTTTTCCCAGCAGGAATAAAAAAAGGTGATATTATCAGATTTTGAATGTATAGGCTCCATCCCAAAATCAGTTGTTCTCGATCAATTCTAGTGATCAATAGTTTTTCTCTCGTTTGATTTTCTACACTCTATATCGCTATGCAACGCGAAACACGCAATTCGACCCAAGAGGCATGTGCCCAAGCGGAAGTTTTGCGAGAAGAAGGGAGGACATACACAAGAATTGCAGAAAAGTTTGGAGTTTCCCATACAAGTGTGTCCAGAATGTTGCAGCGATTCAGGGAGACAGATATGAATGTCCAAAGACCAGGACAGGGTAGACCACGGGTAACAACTGTCATTCAAGAACGCTACTTGAGAGTTTCTTCGTTGAGACAACGGTTTGCAACCGCTGGCCTCCTTCAAAATCAGCTTGAGCAAACTCATGGGGTGCAAATTAGCTCACAGACAATAAGAAATCGCCTCAGAGAATATGATTTAAATCCTCGTGTCGCGGCAAGAGGCCCAGCTCTTTTCCCAGCCCATCGAAGGGCGCGTTTGGATTTTGCGAGAGAGAATATCTATTGGGAAGAGGCCGATTGGGAAAGAGTTCTCTTCACAGATGAGTCTAGATTCTGCCTCTACCATTGTGATCGACGTGCCCTTGTATACAGACGTCCACATGAAAGATATGCTCAGTGCAATTTCCTGAATACTACTGGTTTCGGGAGAGAATCGATTATGGTATGGGTATGCGGAGGAATATCTTCGACTGCTCGCACAGACCTAGTGATCATTGATAATGGAGCTATGAATGCTGAAAAGTATATAAGGAACATTCTTGAAGAGCATGTAGTGCCATTTGCCCCATACATTGGTGAACATTTTATTTTCATGGACGATAATGCCAGACCCCATCGTGCTCGCATCGTTCAGGAGTACACTGAAGAGGTTGAAGTCTCTCGAATGGAATGGCCAGCAAGAAGTCCAGATCTCAACACGATTGAGCAGGTTTGACAGTTCAGAAAATCATCCAGCTGCTCTTAATGACTTAGATATCCAACTCAGAGAAATCTGGGAAAGAGTAGATCAGAATATTTTAAGATCACTCATTTGGGTATGAACCGTCGTTGCCGAGCTGTCATTAACGCAAGGGGTGGAAAAACCAAGTATTAAAAAACTTATCAGCATTTCAGTATTTTGAAAATGGTTCATTACTCTTCTTTCACATAAGATTCGGTGAAATCCTGAATTTTTCTCCCATTTAATGTGTCTTGTTTCGTTCAAAACCTTCCCGAGAGAACAAAAAAAATAAGTCAATGTAGAGTTAATTTTCATTAGAATCAAGATTTTCAGAATGTCGGTTAATTTTTTTGCGCAGTGTAGTATAAGCCCATCGAAAAACTTTTAACTCTCCAGTCACACGCTTAAAGGAACTACTTGAATCCATTTCATTCTAGGATTTTTGAGAAAAAAAATTAAGAAAATTATATTTCGTCAACCGTGACTCTTAGGACCGAGGTTCCCAGATGAAAAAGTTTGGAAATGACCCAAGAATATCTGAGAATAATTTAACAGTTCATGTACCAAACACCCTGTATAATTGTTGAGATATTGCGATCGAATTATCAAATTCTCCTTACTTTTTATTATGAACTCAACTGCTTCTTTTGTTCAAATACCAGGGACCAAAGAGATTTTACTCGAAAGCTGATTCAGAATGTGTTGGGGTAGAAAAACTTTATTAATCTGCGCAATCTGTTCGACCCAGATGAGGTTTCCACGTTTATATATTCAAATTACCGCAACACAGGAACTGCACTACTAAATTCTCTGGAAACTCTGCCTACAGATCCCTTTATATTGCTGATAATCACCGAAAGGGTTTTATTGGGTCTGTTTTGGACTAGTTATAATCCTTTTCATCTTTATGAAGTCATGCTTCTGCTATAATTTTCCGAAGTTGAAGTCCACAGTTGAATAAACGTACCTTGCCAGTGCAGAATCAATACAGAAAGTTATGTGTTTTACCAACTAGGAAAAGTTCATGAATTCGTATATGGTGAATAATTTAGGTTGAAAATATAGAAGCTGATTGCTTTCCTTTTAAGGCTAAAGGGCAATAGTAGGTAATAATGATTTTTACCTGGGAACTCATTGATAAATGATATCTGTATGAAAAAATAGTTATTTAAATTGCTGAACATGCAAAAGAGTTCGAAGGGGCAACTAGAACTGGAAGGACTCTCTTCAGAAGTAGGTGTTAAAAATCATACCAAATGTTTCAAATTATGGGTGAATACTTGATATAATTCACTTACACAGGTGTTTCTGAATTGATGCGAAAGATTTCAATGGGTGATTCGTGATTCTTCAGCAAAAATAAAGGTGGGTCTTTCATATAACTATTTTGTCAACACCCTTTTTCCTCTAAGTTACAGGTTTTTGAAATTATAGGTGAAAAATTGTTTTCATATATCCATTTTGAGAAAATTTAGAAGGTTTGGCAAAAAACTTATGCTAATAAAATGTTCCTATATTTTCCTATTTGAGAAATTGATGTAAAAAGACAGATTCAATCTGCAACTTTCTAATGTCCTGATTTTTATCATAAATTTGTTAGTTTGATCACAAAAAAATAAAATACTGCTCAGGTTTTTTTTTCCATAAATTCAGAGAGAGATTATCATTCATCAAGTCAAGTAAGCTGCTGTTAAATGAATAATATGACAAATAGTTTCATTGTTCTAATTTTCTCTAATTCCTAAACAGTTTGAATATGGCTTCAAACATTTTTCACAACTGAATGTATCTCAAATTTTAAGGGGCTGTAACTTGGAGTTGAACGAAAATTTATATGAAAGACCACCCTTAATTTTTTCTAAAGAATTATAGATTGAAATCTTTCTCATCATTTCAGAAACACCCTGTATAATTCATTTCAACTTGAGTCAATGTTTTCGAATTAATTTTTACAACGCTAATGTCTTCAACTTTTACTGGAAGAGGACAATCTACATTAGCTCTTCCCAAGCATCTGAAAATTATATGTCGACAATTTAATTTCCTTTGATATCAAAAACTCATTATCTGTTTACAATTATCTCCTGTACTCCACGAGATGAAAAATCTCCTCAACCAGTTTATATATTAAACTTTAATTATGTTCATGATATCTTCTCAAATTAAATTCACTGTTTGAGAAATACCTAACCACTAAGAAATTTATGAAGAATGGACAACTGCGCTGATTTATAACGTAAAATTGTTTCGTCTTTTATGAATGTAATAGAATATTAAGCCACGAAATATCCAGATCGATGAAAATTATGTTGACCAGCTTGAAATAACAAACCTTGAATCTGGAATGAACAGTATTGCAGTAAAATTAGGTGAGTCCTTAGCCACCTCTGACTCGCTAGTAAAACATTCTTGATAAAATTCACTTAAGATGAACACTTTACAAATACCTGTATCCTCGCCTCAGTTAATCCCGTTTGTTGGGCAATATCCTCCCTAAGATAAACATCTGGATAGTGAGTCTTAGCGAAGGCCCTCTCCAAGGCTTCCAGTTGTTCTCCTGAAAACGTTGTCCTCGACCTTCTCTGCTTCCTCTTCAGCGGTATCCCTGGCTCTGATTCGGTATCGCTGTCTCCCTCCTTTCCTACAAGAAATATGTCAAGGAGATGTTATCCATATAAACAGATTGGGAAATATCTTTGTCTTACAATAATATTTCAACAATAGATTCTTGAAGTTGAGAAATACTGTTTTTCTTGACCATTTCTATCAGTCTTGAAAATCGAAAACGAATTTGTGTTGTGAATCCTATTTCGAAGGACCAAGATGATATGAATACAACATGGTAATAAAAAGAAAACCTGTAACATATCGTCCAAGTGGCCAAAATGACAGATGATATATGCACTGCATCAAAGTGTTAAATGATGAATGTTTAACCGTTTAAGATTCTTCCTCGGGGGGCTATTCACTCGAACTCTTGATCGACCCCCCTGAGATCATCTGAATAAACTTTAGGGAAATTGGCCACACTTGTAACTGATTGCAATAATTAATAAAACTAATACATCTGATTATTTTTCGAGAGCAGAAGAGGCGTTCTGCTTGGGATGCTATTCGTTGGGAGTCTTATTAGGTCCATCTTCATTAATTTAGTAGGAAAACCACACTTGTATTATGCTCTTATGAATAAATGATGAATTGGGAGTTTCAGTTGAGATTTGTTATGATGTTAGTGATAAGAAGTTCGCTAACCTCAGATAGCTCACAATCTATACCCGTTTTTTACGTTAGTAATGCACCTTGTAGCTTGGTAAAATTACATACATGCATAGTAGGCCAAGCAAATTAGACTTTTGCCTGGAAATGATTGGTGAAGTTCTGGAAACTGTTTGAATCATTTATGTAGGCCTCTTATAAGAGTACTTCCAGTTTTTCCCCAATTTCCCATGTTTTTTCGAAAAGTGTGAGAATTTACATATTTTGACGTTTGATTCATATGAACTACTCGTTCAAAATATAAGGTCATAGTATTTTAATAAGCAGAATTTAATGCTTGATACTTCTGAATATCACAAAGTTTTTGATAAAGTGCTTACTTTAGGAATTATTTATGAAAAACCTAAAAAAGTCCGAAAATTACGAGGTTTTTCGAATGTCATCACATACGCTCCACTGGAAAATTGGGACAAAGCTCGAACTACTCTTATTAGAGGCCTGCAAGAATGATTAGAACAGTTTCCCGAACTCCACCAATTATTTCCAGGCACACCACTTTTTGAAGCTAATTTGCTTGGCCCAAAGGGATTTAAGTACTGCAGCAACTAACTGCAACTGAATTCGGTGTTCTAATGAAGATTCTTATTATACTCTGTGATCCGGGATTCCAATAACGACTTTACGATCTTCAAATCCCAACGGAAACCTACGTACTAGCTCCTATCGTCCACAAAATATAGTGTTAGAGTGTTAGAGAGTTAGAGCATTATCTCAATGATTGTATTTCTTGTCTTCGTTTCAACAGACTCGAAAGTGACAATAGCATCTTGTGTGGGCTCGAATACCTGCCTAATTGAGCAGCAAGATGCTGATGCGTTTTCTGTACTACATACTGGATGATTGATGATGTAAGGTGAAGTGAACTTGGCTATTCTAGATTGCTATCTTCAAAAAGGATATTCGTGGATTGTTTATGTTGAGCAGTTTGTACGTCTTTCTGCATTGGTGTTGCTATGCTCTCAGTTTCCTTCTATTTGGAGTTGAAATTAATATGGGTTGGCGCATTCTCAAGGACTCATAATGTTGACCATCATATTGGCACACGTTTTAAACTACGAAATTGGTAACAAAGGGTTTAAAATCCGTATAGTATCAGCAAGAAAGGACTCTTCAATGCTTTCCTCAACATAAATCTGTGTTATTGCTGCCGGTTATTAGCGTAATATGCAAGACCATTCAGAACTTAATGAATTACAAGAATAAGACCTCACACAGATTTGTTTGAATATTCTCAATGCTCTGAGATCGTTCAGGGGGATAATTAAATGGTCTTTTGATACGTGACGAAATAACTTATGTAAAATCAGTAATTCAAAATATTAAGTCGACATAAAACTGCACCTGTGTATTGTTGTGTGGACATGTTTTGTGAAACTAGATGACCTGGCAGACTTTGTACTGCCTCAATCGATTAATAAAAAAGCAACTTTAATATTATAAAAAACTATCGTCAGAGCGTCGACTATAATTTCCCCGAAATCAAGATAAAAGTTTATAAACAGAAAAAAGGCAGATAAAACTGACTGAGGACATTAAATATCTGAAAAATATATTAGATAGACTCTTCATACTCTATAAGTACAGGTCTGAACTCAAGATATCATATAGCATTGTCAAAAAACAATATTCTGATGATAAATCGAAACAGTATGGGAAGTCGTTAACATGATAACTAATAATAAAAAAAAACTTCTGACGAAAGAAAAAATGATAGGGAATCCTACTCAGCTAGTGGAAGATTTCAACAATTATTTCACTGATATGGCACTGAACATCTGTAAAACTCTTCCACATCCTAAAGACTCTTTCACTTCTTTTCCTAACTCTATATATATGTTCGATGTTGATGTAGGTGAATTGGTAGCTTGTGACTACTCACTGAAAAATAATTTTGCAAGAGGCTTTGATGACATTACTCTCGGTGTACCAAAGAAATCCCTACATATATTTGCACCTCACCTTTGTCACATAATGAATTGTGCTTTTGAAGGTGACATTTTCCCGGATTCCCTCAAAATGGCAATTATAACTCCTCTGCATAAAAATGGCGATAAAAATAACATAGAAAATTAAAGGCCGATCAGTTTATTATCGGCCTTTGAGAAAATACTTTCGAACCGATTATTGAATTTCTTCAGAAAGTTCAACATTGACTGTCAGCATGGTTTCATTCGAAAAAGGAGTACCGAAACAGCTTTATATGACCTGACAAGGGCTATTATTTGGTCTTTGGAATCGGGGGAAGTTCCAGTAGTGCTATTCCTCGATCTTATTTTGCTTGGTAAATTGGAAAATTGCGGTATAAGAAATAATCAGCAAAAATTAATTAGAAGGTATTTGAGTGGTAGGAAGCAGAAAACAACTTTGAAATTTGATGGCAAAAAATATCTATCTGATGAAAGACAACTTCTAATGGGCGTGCCCCAGGGCAGTATTATTGGACCTCTCTTATTTGTCGTCTACATAAATGATTTTGCTGGAATATTTGACTTGACTCGATATCATTTGGTTACCTATGCGGACGACACTACTATTTTGGTAAAGAACGAGAATACATTTTCTTCTATTGAGTCGACAAATGATATTCAAAATCGTGTGAGTCAATGGTTTGCCACTAACAATCTTGCGTTAAACATTAGAAAGAAGAAAATATTATTGTTTTCTCCTGGTTATCGCGATTGTTGTGCTCAAGGGATACAATGATTTTTCTATAAATTTCAGCAGTTCGAGCAAATTCTTGGGTGTGACATTAGATTCACGGCTCAGATATGAGGAACACACAGAATTCGTATTGAAAAAACTGTGCTCAGTAGATTATAGTTTGAGGGTTGTTAAAAAGCAAGTGGATAAAAATATTCTGAAAACGATATACTATGCGAATGCACAATCAATTATGTCGTATGGGATCATTTGTTGGGGAAGCGCAAATTTGAGTTCAATTTTCATAATCCAATTTCATAGCTCTTTCCGAAATAAAAACAACTCCAGACGACTAGAACCATATTACTATCCCAAACATTCACTATCCTTAACTGAAAAACACCCAGAGTATGTTGCCTTTAAATTTTTTAATGCTTTACCTAGAACTATACAATCAATAAGAGTACACAGAGAATTTAAAAACCAAATATGTACATAAGTTGATACTAAATTGTGAGCCTTATAATATGAATGAATATTTTGAATTCTGTAAAAGAAAGTTGTTGTTTATTCTTTAGGCTAGAATTTAATTGATGTGTGATTTTGACTATCATTATTATCATTTCATAAATAAACACCACCAACCTTCACAATGATCTTACCCACTCACATTTTAGAGGTCACAACGTACCCTTGAATCGTGAATTAAGATTAAACAAGAAGAGTACGAAAGTTCGTCGGAATTTCACCAAAAGTTGAAATCACAACAAACAGAACATCCCAGATTAATAGTCCCATATTAGTGTTATCGCAGTGGTACCAACCTTCCCATTCAAGCCGCAACAATGCTCTCGACAACCTCGCCTCCTAGCCAGTTCCCATATTTCGGCATTGCCACGATCACACACACATAATCTGTGCCCCGTAACCCGAAATGACACCGGTGTCAACTGCACCGAGTGTTGGGACAAGGCAACAAACGACGACCCGCTCCATAAATCTCCAACACACAGAGGGTGGCCCGTTCGAGTCAAGCCGCCAAAGGGGCACCGACTTCAGCGCCATAATAAGCGGCATTGTGGCGGTCTCCCGTCAAAAGGAGGCCCTGTGAAACCGCACCGTAATATGTGTTAAGTTGCCCCACGCCAAGGTCCGTTCCTTCGGCTGTTTCGCTGATTGTGAGGCGATTTCTTTCCGGCTTAAGAAAGTCACTCTCTTCTTGCGTTGGCCCGAATCGGATTGCCTCTTCCGCCTTTTTTTTGGACGAAAAGCTTAAAAAACTTTGTTCGGGGAGTGTTTGCGTGGGCGAGATGTTGAAACCGAAGGGAGACGGATTAGGTCTTGAATACGATGATGGCAATTTTGAGGATTTGTTCTGATGCGAAATTAGTATGAATTATCTCGAAGTATATGAGATTCTGTTGATTGAGGTAATGAAAACACTACACGTGTTTGTGTCAACAAGAAATCACTATCCGGATATATCTCAACTGACTAGTACTCAAAAATGAGTGACTATATCCAATTATATAATGAACTATTTTCATTTACTTTATATTCATCTGTGAAGGATGAATTATTAGTTCTCCGACAAATTTGCTATATAAAAAGTCATGTCATTTCAACAAAAAAAACACTAACAATAACTTCAACATATCAATATTCACAACCTCAAAGAATAACTCATCATTTGTGTAGTGATTTTAGTGAAGTCTCAATTTAATTCCTGGTAGATATATACAGGGTTATTCAGGAATATGGCTTTACAGAATATTTTTAGGAGAGACACAAGATTCAGGATTGAAATTCTAAAGGTGAGTTTCAAATAAGAAGACGACTTCTATTATATTTTTTGAAAGTTCTAGGACTTTCGGTTTTTCCGGAAGTGACTTTCGTTTTTCAAATGGGAAGATCCATTTTTTATTGCATAAATAGGTTCTCCATTGAATTCTGAGTCTTTTCGATTCTAAAAGTACAAATTTTCCCGAGTAAATGGGTAAATACAAAAAAAAATCTCAAAATCGAACTCTGTTGAAATACAGACAACTTCGAGAATTTTTCATCAAAAGTTTTCATTTTTGAGAATCTCCGGAAAGAAAGGCTGATGCTTCTTTTCAGAATATGATACAGGAGGTCACAAATTCTTTGTCAAAGTTATAAGTGACGAAACATCAAAAAATCAGTTTTTTCAAATCGGAACCCCATTTTTCGAAGCATTTTCGAAATTTTCGTCAAAAAATAATAGGAGCAAACGTCTAAGACTTTTATCCAAAGATGAATATTTTTCGAGATATTCAGGAAAAACTATTTCAATTTTCAATCTCATTACGAATGTGTTTTTTTTTACTGGAAAATAATGAGCGGTCAAGTGAAATTTTTAGAAATCTCTGGTATTGAGAAAATATTTTCTACAGTCCAGATGAGGGAAGGCCCTGTGAAACCTCACCGTAATATGTGTTAAGTTGCCCCACGCCAAGGTCCGTTCCTTCGGCTGTTTCGCTGATTGTGAGGCGATTTCTTTCCGGCTTAAGAAAGTCACTCTCTTCTTGCGCTGGCCCGAATCGGATTGCCTCTTCCGCCTTTTTTTTGGACGAAAAGCTTAAAAAACTTTGTTCGGGGAGTGTTTGCGTGGGCGAGATGTTGAAACCGAAGGGAGACGGATTAGGCCAATTTTAAGGATTTGTTCTGCTGCGAAATTAGTATGAATTATGTCGAATTAAATGATTTTTTTTTATTGAGTTTATAAAAACACTACACGTGTTTGTGTCAACAAGAAACCACTATCAGTTGGATATATCTCAACTGACTAGTACTCAAAAATTAGTACCTATATCCGATTATACAATGTACTATTTTAATTTACTTTATATATACTTCGTCAAAAAATAATAGGAGCATACGTCTTAGACTTTTATCTAAAGATGAATATTTTTCGAGATATTCAGGAAAAACTATTTCACTTTTCAATCTCATTACGAATGTGTTTTTTTTAATGGAAAATAATGAGCGGTCAAGTGAAATTTTCAGAAATCTCTGTTATTGAGAAAACATTTTCAATAGTTCTGACGAGGGGAGGCGCTGTGAAACCACACCGTAATATGTGTTAAGTTGCCCCACGCCAAGGTCCGTTCCTTCGGCTGTTTCGCTGATTGTGAGGCGATTTCTTTCCGGCTTAAGAAAGTCACTCTCTTCTTGCGCTGGCCCGAATCGGATTGCCTCTTCCGCCTTTTTTTTGGACGAAAAGCTTAAAAAACTTTGTTCGGGGAGTGTTTGCGTAGGCGAGATGTTAAAACCGAAGAAGACGGATTAGGCATTGAAGTACGACGATGTCAATTTTGAGGATTTGTTCTGATGCGAAATTAGTATGAATTATGTCGAATCAAATGATTTTCTTTCGATTGAGTTTATAAAAACGCTACACGTGTTTGTGTCGACAAGAAACCACTATCAGTAATAAGTTGGATATTTCTAGAGTGCTCGGTAAAAGGAGTATAAGTCATTAAATGGCCAAGTGAGAGATGTCCTTACTTCTCATATGCATGTCCTTTAATAATGAATTTAATCGTCTGGCAAAAAGAGAATGAGTCTTTTGCAATATTACAAAGTAGAATATAACTAAATTCAAAATAGTTAGTTATAACAGTCGCCCCAAAAAAAAACAAAGAAACTTGAATCACCAAAAACCATCAATTTTGACTTATACTCCTATTCCCAAACCCTCTCAACTGACTAGTACATGTGTACTTATAGCCTATTATACAATATACTATTTTGATTTACTTCATTTTCATCTATAAGGGATGAATTATTAGCTCACCGACAAATTTTCCATATAAAGAGTCAAGTCATTTCAACAAAAAAAAAAAACACTAACAATAACTCAAACATATCAATATTTACAACCTCAAAGAATAACCCATCATTTGTGTAATGATTTCAATGACGTCTCAATTTTTTTCCTGGTAAATATATACAGGGTTATTCACGAATATGGCTTTATAGAATATTTTCAGGAGAGACACAAAATTCAGGATTGAAATTCTAAAGGTGAGCTTCAAGTAAGAAGACGACTTCTCGTATATTTTTTGAAGGTTCTAGTACTTTCGGTTTTTCTGGAAGTGACTTTCGTTTTTCAAATGGGAAAATCCATTTTTTATTGCATAAATAGGTTCTCCATTGAATTCTGAGTCGTTTCGATTCTGAAAGTTTAAATTTTCCCGAGTGAATGGGGAAATACGAAAAAAAATCTCAAAATTGAACCCTGTTGAAATACAGACAACTTCGAGGACTTTTCATTAAAAGTTTTCATTTTTGAGAATCTCCGAAAAGAAAGGCTGATGCTTCTTTTCAGAATATGATACAGGAGGTCACAAATTCTTTGTCAAAGTTATAAGTGACGAAACATCAAAAAATCAGTTTTTTCAAATCGGAACCCCATTTTTCGAAGCATTTTCGAAAACTTCGTCAAAAAATAATAGGAGCATACGTCTTAGACTTTTATCTAAAGATGAATATTTTTCGAGATATTCAGGAAAAACTATTCCACTTTTCAATCTCATTACGAATGTGTTTTTTTTTACTGGAAAATAATGAGCGGTCAAGTGAAATTTTTGGAAATCTCTGTTATTGAGAAAATATTTTCTATAGTTCAGACGAGGAAAGGCCCTGTGAAACCTCACCGTAATATGTGTTAAGTTGCCCCACGCCAAGGTCCGTTCCTTCGGCTGTTTCGCTGATTGTGAGGCGATTCCTTTCCGGCTTAAGAAAGTCACTCTGTTCTTGCGTTGGCCCGAATCGGATTGCCTCTTCCGCCTTTTTTTTGGACGAAAAGCTTAAAAAACTTTGTTCGGGGAGTGTTTGCGTAGGCGAGATGTTGAAACCGAAGGGAGACGGATTAGGCCTTGAAGTACGACGATGGTAATTTTGAGGATTTGTTCTGCTGCGGAATTAGTATGAATTATGTCGAATTACATGATATAAAAACACTAGACGTGTTGGTGTCGACAAGAAACCACTATCAGTAATCAGTTGGATATATCAAGAGTGCTCGGGAAAATGAGTATAAGTCATTAAAAGGCCAGATGAGAGATGTCCTTACTTCTCATATGTATGTCCTTCAATAATGAATTTCATCGTCTGGCAAAAAGAGAATGAGTCTTTTTCAATATAACAAAGGAGAATATAATTAAATTCAAAATAGTTAATTATAACAGTACTCCCAAAAAAAAAAAAACAAAGAAACTTGAATCACCAAAAACCATCAATTTTGACTTATACTCCTATTCCCAAGCACTCTCAACTGACTAATACATGAGTACCTTTATCCTATCACACAATATACTATTTTAATTTACTTCATTTTCATCTATAAAGGATGAATTATGAGCTCACTGACAAATTTGCCATATAAAGAGTCATCTCATTTCAACAAAAAAAAACAAACAATAACTTAAACATATCAATATTCACAACCTCAAGGAATAACTCATCATTTGTGTAATGATATTTGTGATCGTCTCAATTTATTTCCTTGTAGATATATACAGGGTTATTCACGAATATGGCTTTATAAAATATTTTTAGGAAAGACACAAGATTCCGGATTGAAATTCCAGAGGTGAGCTTCAAGTAAGAAGACGACTTCTCGTATATATTTTGAAAGTTCTAGAACTTTCGTTTTTCGAATAGGAAGATCCAGTTTTTATTGCATAAATAGATTCTTCATTGAATTCTGAGTCTTTTTGATTCAAAACGTTTGAATTTCCCCAAGAAAATTCTCTTCAAATGGGGAAATACGAAAAAAATGTCAAAATAGAACTCTGTTGAAATACAGACAACTTCGAGGTTTCTTCATTAAAAATTCTCATTTTTTAGAATTTGCGAGAAGAAAGGCTGATGCTTCTTTTCCGATAGCGTGATTTTCTTAATATGATACAGGACGTTACAAATTCTTTGTCAAAATTAGAAGTGACGAAACATCAAAAATTCGTATTTCTCAAATATTCATTTTGGCATAAAAGTCCTGGACGTATGCTCCTATTATTTTTTGACGAAGATTTCGAAAATGCTTCAAAAACTGGGGTTCCAATTTGAAAAAAAAGATTTTTTGATGTTTCGTCACTTCTAACTTTGACAAAGAATTTGTGACCTTCTGTATCATATTCTGAAAATCGAGCTATCAGAAAAGTAGCATCAGCCTTTCTCCTCGGAGATTCTCAAAAATGAGAATTTTTAATGAAAAAACCTCGAAGTTGTGTGTATTTCAGCAGAGTTCAATTTTGAGATTTTTTTTTCGTATTTCCTCATTTAAAGAGATTATTCTCTGGAAAATTCAAACTCTTGGAATCAAAAAGACTTAGAATTCAATGGAGAATCTATTTAGGCAATAAAAAATGGGTCTCCTCCTAGAATTTTCAAAAAATATACTAGAAGTTGTCTTCTCACTTGAAGCTCACCTTTAGAATTTCAATTCTGAACCTTGTGTCTTTCCTAAAAATATTCTATAGAGCCATATTAGTAGTAGTAGTAGTAGAATCATCAACGATGTTGAGGGAATATACTCTACTGTTCATTTGGCTCGTATTGCATTTCATCCACTCTTTGTTAGTTTATTTTATTTTTTTTCGAACATCTATTGACATGAAAGGTTGTAGTACGTAAGACGAATAAATTGCATCATTGTAGCTTAAATTGTCGAACTTCTACGCTTGAAACATTTATCGGCCATTTTTCTTGCACAATAATTCGGATACTGTACCAATTCCAAAAAGAACTCTGAGGCTGGCTACAAAAAGAACCACATAATAAATATCTACACTTGGAAATGAAATTTTCAATTTCATTCACCTGCAACGAAGGTATGAAAACTTCTAGGAAGTTCGTTACTATGTAGAACTTGGCACAGAGACAGGCAGTTTCGAAAAAAGAATTGATCACAATATAACACAACCACAAGAAATTTCCAAATATCCCCAAATAATTGAACATTTTCACTCTTCACCCTTGATAACCAATTCCATTACATCCTGAATAACTTGTAGGAATACAAAACTATGCAATTCACAAAAATTTTAGATGAAATGTTTATTCTAGGAAATCATTGACATATGTCATGTTTTCGGAATCGAGTTTCTGTATTTTTGTTATTTAGCATTCTTCTCGATGGTCAATAGATAATAACATCCTTGAAATGTTATCATAGAATTTTGACTCACCCTAGTATCATATTTGTAAACAGATAAACTCGTTCATACAAAAAAAAACTGGGGACTCTTGTACCTTTCTGGTTCAATCGCTGTCAATATCTGACAATTCTTTCGAACGTTCGCCATATATTATGATTCATGTCTTTTGTCAGAATCATATATTCGATTTGAGACTGTTGTAAGATCCCTCCAAACGTTAAAAAACTGTATAGATAGTGATAAACTTCAATAGTGAGCTAGAACGAACATTGTCGAATAAATGCTGTAGACATTCAGCGAGTACTCCCTATGCCTTCCAATAATTATTTCAATTCATTAAATATTTATGGCCTTTTCAGGCGTTTAAACGGTTGGCTATATTGGCCTGCAGCGCCAAACCAATAATATAATATGGCTAAATAGTCGGCCTCTTTGTGCCATGCGATATATGATCGGTTCCAATAAGGAGAAGTCGGGTTCATTTCGAAAAACTAAAGCTGATCGCACACGAGTCCTTGGGAAACATTTCCAACTGTAATGGAGCACCATTGATACAAAGGCCAATTTGTCTGTTCACATCGTAGGGAGTGTTTTAGGAAACACGAACCAATCGAATTACTTGATTTGAAATTTAATTTTCAACAAATATCTGTGGCTACAATTATTTGTGCCTGAAAACAAGGAAAAAAAGTTTCAATGATTATGAGGTCTTCTTCTCGTTACTTATGCTTAAAATAAAAACCTCCGATTCAAGCAATAACACCTCGAATATTGAATTTCAAATACTCATGCTGATTCATATCAGAATAAGATATGTGTGAGATATATGTGATGTCACAAGATAACAGAAGGAATAATTCTATTGTGTCAAATCAGATCAGGCTGTTTTAACATTAAGTGGTCAATGACCCATGAAAAAAAATCGAAAGAGCCTCCAAAGAAATTAGTTGAGCCGGTTTCGTCACCGAAGACTTTCAGAGGTAGAAATCGTTTCGTGTGTACCGCGCTTTAGCACCAGCTGTTGCGGGAGAGGTGTAAAAAAGATAATGCCCAGGTTTCAACTTGTAAAGCAGTCATTTTCGAACAATTAGTGTTCGAATTCAATTTAGACCTGCGGCCGAATAAATCGGATTTGACTTTGCGTGGCACATGAATTACAATTAGGTGAGAAATGTTTGAATAAACATGCCACGGCGGCGGTCGCAAATTCTGCGAAAGGGAACTTATACCGCCTTTTGTAATGGTGGCTATGGAGGGTATCTACTTTGAGTTGAGGTACCTCTCCATCATTCTCATCGCAGTGTGCTTATTTCTATAAATTTGTGATGAAACAAACTGAATTGCTGACATTTGTTTTATGTTTTCACGAATTTGTGATGATCGGATATTTCACTACTATCATTGAGTAGCCAGGCCCTTGATGTTTGGAGAAACAATGTCAGAGCAGGTCAACATAGATTGGGAACACTCTCAAAATTTTGGAACCGCGTTTACAGCGACCTCTATCGTGCAGCGGCTGAAAGGAAGTACGAATCGTGTCGGATCTCAATATACCTATTGCTGGAAATTTGAATTTGATATATCTATACTAACTGACAAAGAAAGTGCAATACCCAGAATGAACTGTTCAAATTTTGAAGTTTTTTTTTGTGAAACAGAGATATTTTCCTGAAAACTTAATTTGGGTTTTCTCTCCCAGTCTCTGAAACAAGAAACAATTAGAAATTTTTTTTTAATAATATAAGAAAGGCCCCTGCGTTAAAATTTTGAGAACTAATTTGTCAGGGGCCAAAACTTTACGAGAAGAAATTGTTGCCTAACAATGAACAAAAAAATAATATACATAAGGTAAATGTTAAATATTTGCCTGAATTCGACATATTTTCAATTAGATGATGATTTTTATAAACAAAAATTTGGTATGGCTATGGGTTCCCCTTTATCATCAATAATGAGCAACATTTTCATGGAATTTTTTGGAGAAAACCATATTGAAAAATATTCAATGAAACCAAAGATATGTAGATGATATTTTTGTAATTTTGCAACATGGGAAAGAAGAATTGATAAGATCAAGAATAAAGAACCTACAATAAAATTCACACTGGAGTTGGAACAAAATAATGTACTTTCCTTCTTAGATGTTTCCATAAGAAAATTTCCAAATCATTTTGAAACGGAATAACGAAATTAATTTCATTAAAGATATTCTTGAGGAAAATCAATATCCAACTAATTTCATAGAGAAAACTATTTCAAATTTAGAGAGAACAATTTTGAGTCAAAACGATAATAACAATCAAGAACCAACAACAAACCGTCAAGAACAACCAATTTTAATAAATTTGATTCCTTATGTTCATGGACTTTCAGAAAAAATGATTTACGATTTTTATTAACAAAAACTAAACCTTTGAATGAGAACCAAAAATCAAGAAATTGTATTTACAATATTTCCTGTATTTGTGGAAAATCTTATACAGCAGTAACATCAAGACCATTAGAAATCAGAAAACGTGATCATAAGAATAACATAAAACATAGAGATATTGGTAGATCGCAGATAGCAGATCATGTGTGTTCCAATACCGGCAATCACATGATGGATTGGAATGGAACAAAAATTTTAATGACGGAACCTGATAGTTATAAAAGAAAAATCAAGGAGTCAGCTTGTATTTTGTTGGATGAAGCTAATAATCTCGGCAATTGTTCAGCAGGAATAGATCGAATTTGGATGGATTTATTGAAAAAAAACTGGTTTCAGGGAATTCTGAAATAAAATAACGATATCAACATCTAGTAATCAATATTGATCTATGTTCATCATATATTGACAAATGTCCATCCAAAAATCAAAAAATTGTCACGATTCTACAAAGTTGAATGAAAACTAGTTATTGTCTGACGAAGGAGTCTGATTTAGACTCCGAAACGTTACGCTTAAGAGTTCATAATGTTTTCTTTTTGTTCATTGTTAGGCAACAATTTATTCTCGTAAAGTTTTGGCCCCTGACAAATTAGTTCTCAAAATTTTTACGCAAGGGCCTTACGTATATTATTAAAAAATGTTTTCTAATTGTTTCTTGTTTCAGAGACTGGGAGAGAAAACCCAAATTAAGTTTTCAGGAAAATGCAGAGACCACCCAGACAATATTTCAATAGATATCTGAAACAGAGATAGCATAGCAAGTAGTAAATTATCAAAAAAAAACGAAGTGTTTACAATTTTTTATATTAAACTAGCTGGTCCGCGCAACTTCGTCTGCCCAAATCGGCTATTAAAATTATTTTTATCATTATTAGTTCAATATTATCATGAAACACGGAAAATTTTGAAGAAGCCTAGATCCTGATTGCCACACCGCCTACAAGATCCAATTTCATATTTCGAGAGAATTGTTCTGAAGTAACTGAGTATCGAAATGAGGAAAAAATGCAGAGGTGTATATTAATTAATGAACGTTGAAAAATATGAAAATCAATACTCTGCAATTTTCTGAATTTTATTTAAGGTTTACACTTCCAGTCTCTGGATCAAAAACCAATCAGAAAACATAATAAAAGAAAGACCACTTGTGCACAAATTGGTCAAAGGCAGAATCCATTCGAAAACTTGTTACCTCACAATAGAAAACGAAATAACACTTCGAACTTTCAATGATTGTGGCAAATTTTATTCATGAAAGTCTTCAGAATCGTGACAATTCTCTATAAAAAAAAGACATATTATTTCCCAATATGAGATTGTCTAGTCCCATTTTGAATGCGTTTATTCCCAATTTGAAGTTGCTCATTCTCATTTTGAAATTGTTGAATCCCAATTTGATTGTGATTAGTCCCAATTTGAAGTTGAAAAGGTATAGATTGGTTCCTAATAAGATCTATTCTATGGCGAACATCAAGATTGTAACAGAGCAACTGCACAGCAGAAGGATTCCTCCAACTCCTCGGAGAAATTAGCATAGAAACATCAAAATCGCTGGTGGTCGTTGTAGGATGGCAGACAAACAGTCTCGACCGTATTCTAGCCATTGTGAAATGTAATTAAGGCAGAACGGCCTTAATAATCGTCGGGACCCGGCCGAATTCCTGGCATGATTCAGTTTCTGAATGAAAAGAAACAAATGACGGCTAGTAACGCCCTCGAGACTTCGAGCCGACTGTGGTAGACCTAGTGGGACCACAAAGAGATCAAATTTCAGGGCAAGTTAGACGTCCGATGTAATAATAGCCTGGTGTTCTTGCCGGGGAATCCGACCTGAAGGACCAGCCCGTGGCTGAGATTAGATTGAATATTGGCTGATTGAAATCCTCCAGTGAGTGTCTAATAAGGGGAATTAGAAAGGGGATGATGACACCTTAGCAAGATGAACGGAAATGACATAAAATATAGTTATACTTATTGAAATACCGTTTTTTACTTCTACCTATAATTCTCTGAGGACAATGTCTCGAATGCAGTCACGAACTTATCAACCTGGATATACTGAATCGCAATTTAGAAATAGAAAAAGTTTTGACACCCCTAAATTTAACAGGAATATTAAAAATTTTCAACTATATCATGACAGTCAAGAAGTAGTCTACCTCCGAATAATACTAGTAAATCCTTAACAAAACGATAGAATAAAAGTTTTCGTCTTTATCTTCATTAATTCAACTGGTGACCAATTTCAAGGCAGAAAGTTCAAATAAATATAGAACCCCAAGAGCCTACTCATAGAGTTGCAGACTGCTAAAAATTTTTGTTGTTTCGGTTGTTTTTCTTTCATCATTTCATTTTTTATTCGCAAACTTTTTTAATCCTTGATATATTTTCGCCTCTATGACTGATTTCGAGATTCAAAAGTTGTTATTATCAGTATCACTAAAATTTTAAACTTCCAATACCCTGTATCTCCGTTACTAAGCGTTTGCAGGGCTATATTTATATGTTTCTTGCAAATGTTAGACCGTTGGACAATGAATTCAGTCGTTACACCACAAAATATGCAAATGAAGAAGAGTTCACCAAAGAGAAATTCAAGAAGAGCATATCAAAATGACAGCAATTGTAAAGACTTTTTCGGATCTGATTCCTAAAAGCAGGAAGGAAATACATACACTGAAATAAGAAAAATTTCTTTGCCTGAAATGCTTTCCTCAACAGTTAGAGCATTTATGGGAAAAAAATATTCCCTTCTCTGATGATGAGAAACAAGTCTATGAATCGATGGATATGGATATTCATGTCGCTTTCAGCAAAAAAAATACCACAAGGATTGAAAAACTTACAAAAAAAACGAACCGAAAAATCTGATCGATACTGAATGAATAATTACCAGTTTAGAATTGAGTGATTTCAATTAACTACACACTGTTAACCTTCATTAATTTTGAATTCTCAACCTCTAATTTTATTTTTGTTTCGGTGAGAAGAAAGCCACCTCGGTTCCAGACGCCCATTAAGAGGAGTTCCACTAACACGTGACCATAAGCGTCAAAGACTGGAATGAGCAAGACAACATATCAATTGGAACGATCAATGGCGTAGTGTCCTTTTCACTGATGAATCCAGATATGGACGATTTTCAGGTTCTCCAAGAATAGGGGTATGGACAATCCTACGCATACCCCGTAATCGTCACTATGTCCAAGAAGTCCATCCATTCCGAGGGGGTAGTGTTATGGTATGGGCCGAGATATGTTTCAACGGGCGCACAGATCTACACATTTGTCCTGGGAATATGACCGCCTTACGCTATAAGGAGCATGTCATTGACAATGTTTTGCCAAATTTTCACGCTGCTTTCAGTGAAACTTTTCAATTTCTAGACGATAATGCTAGACTGCACCGTGCAGCCATAGTTGATAATGCGTGCTAGGAGCTTGGTATTCCACATTTACCAATACCTTCGCACTCAGCAGATTTGAATTGCATAAAACATGCATGGGATATGCTCCAGAGAAGACTAGATAATCATCAACCCACCCCAGAATCCTTAAATGATCTGATAGAAATTCTGCCCCGTTTATGGAACCAAATTCCTCAAAAAATGTTCGACAACCTCGTGTGTAGTATGCAAAGAAGATGTCAAGCATTTTTTGATGCCCGTAGTGGCCATACATTGAATTGATAGTCTTAGAATGCTTTAATGAATAAATAAAATAAAATTTCGTTATTTTACTCAATTTTTCTTAACCAACCTGTATTCTCTGCAGACCTAATGGCTAAAATTAATTTTGTTTCCTGCAACTTGAAATCATATTAATATGAATTTTCACCACAAAATCTCATTCAAACTAAATTTTTTTCTGCAATTTAAGTCGATTTCCCTTACTCATGTGGAGCAGTTTATATATAACATAATTTTATTGGTTCTTCTGAAAAGAAGTTCTTCTATTTTGAAAAAAAAACATGTCTTTAGGAGTAAAATCGCTAGAGCAAACGATGAATTAATAGGTGCACTTTTCGAGTTGTAGCACTGCCATTAACAAAACGCCCGACAGTCAAGACACTTCAAATCATTCCTCAGCACCCAAACCATATCAAACGAAAACATCGCAGCATCTAGAGAAGAATACCAAGCATTGTACCAAGTCTTGTTTACAATCAATCGACCTGCTTTCTTCCCCATTCATATTATTCAATAA
Organism: Hippodamia convergens; assembly: GCA_038502775.1. Lineage (NCBI taxonomy): Eukaryota > Metazoa > Arthropoda > Insecta > Coleoptera > Coccinellidae > Hippodamia > Hippodamia convergens. Next base: position 21,739,904 of record CM076612.1, on the reverse strand, counting down.
ATGACGTCCCAACAGGCCTTTGCGGCGTCTTTACCTACAAGCCGCCCTTAATCTCGTTGCCCTCGCCCTTTGGCCACCTCTCAGTTCACGTGGTCTCTGTGGGACGAACAATTTGTAGTTCACAATGAGCAAATAGGACACCTAGCGGGAAACCATTCAACGCCAGCATCTCATATTTGGATCATCTTCGTTTGTCGGCTAACGCAGAGAAATGCGATGTTTTGCTCTCGTGTGACAACGGGATAAAAGACGCAAACGCTGATTTATTCGAGAAAAGTGGAATCCTTGAGAGTGTCCGGTCGGTGGATTGCGCGCAGAGCTTCCTGAGCGCGGCGGAAGATCAAAGGATCAACCTGTTGGATGATATGACGTGTTACCTGAAGAGTTCTCCCGGTTTTCACGATCTCTTGACTTCCTGCTTCATTCATTGTTGAAGGAATCCCAGGTTTTGGTAGAGTTTCTTAATTTGTATGTTTTCTGGGGTTAACAATTTGTAATATACATATTATTAAGAAACAGCCTTCTTCAAAGGCTCTCAATCCTTTGTGTTTCTTCGCACTGTCGCACTACTTCATGATCAATTTCCAATCCATCTTTCACGTTAACAACTCCAGCAATAATAATCTCTTGGTGCTAGATATTCCCTGCACATTTCAAGTAATCATTTTCATAGTCCATTTATTCACTCGTCGTTGTATACTTCCAGTCCTATTCCGAGGCTTGTAATAGACTGCTCCACATGAGTTAGGGATATTGACTTGAATTTCAAAAAAATATATGTAGTTTAAATAAAATTTTGTGATGGAAATTCATATTAATAAGATTTCAAGTTGCAGGAAACAAAATTAATTTTAGCCTGTAAGTCTGCGGCATAAACAGAATGGTTCAGAAAAATCGAGTAAAATAACGAAATGTCATTCCCAGAGAATTCATGAATTTTAAGACTATCAAAACAATGTATGGCCTATACTGGTATCAATAAATGCTTGACATCTTCTTAGCATACTACACACGAGGTTGTTGGACATTTCTTGAGAAATTTGATTCCATAAAGGGGGCAGAAGCTCTCTCAGATCATTTAAGGATTCTGAGGTAGGTTAATGATTATCTATGCAATTCAAATTTGGTGAGTGCGGAGGTATTGGTAAATGTGGAATACGGTGCACGGTGCGGTCTAGCGTCATCGTCTATAAATTGAAAAGTTTCACTAATAGTAGCGTGAAAATTTGGCAAAACATTGTCAATGACCTGCTCCCTATGGTGTGAGGCGGTCATATTCCCAGGACAAATGGGCAGATCTTCGAGAATCTGAAAATTGTCCATATCTGGATTCATCAGTGAAAAGGACACTACGCCATTGATCGTTCCAATTGATATGTTGCCTTGTCGAGTCCAGTCTTTGACTCTTATGGTCACGTATTGATGGAACTCCTCTTAATGGACGTCTAGAACCTAGACTCAGCTCTCTCAAACGTCGCCTGATGGTTTCGATGGAAACTTGGGCCCCATCTGCATTTTGAAGAGTATTCCGTACCATTCTACTAGTAGATGTAGGCTTTCTTCTCGCCGATACGGTGATGAAACGATACTGAGCAGGTGTTGTTTTTCGTCGCCCACCAAGCCTTGGTTTTTTCAACACGGAATCTGCCTCCCTGAACCTATTCCAAAGTCGAGATATCACACTTTGACTGATTTGGAGCCTTTCCACTGCATCAACATGAGTTAGGCCACCCTGTAGCATTCCGATTACCCTCAGCGTTTGTTAATTTACGTCTTGGCATTTTCAGAAAACTCGTTTCAAATCGAAGCCGTTGATAAACTAACTCCATTTCAAAATAAGAACATTCATGAAGCATATGCAAAGAACCAAACTTCAGAAAAAAGGCGACCAGATTGACGAAACTGACTTTTATTTGATCGATTCAAGTTGTTATTGAGTTTTGATTACATACTTTTCAAAACGATTGAATATTTTCTTTACCAGTTTCGAAAAGCTAAACGTTTCGTCGTCGCAGAAATTACGCGAAGTTCAAAATGTCACGTTATTTGGAAGCTTTTCGGTCTGCGTGATGGAGAGAGGACAAATCAGATGTAGGTGTAATAAAAGTCGTCCAGACTGTTCTGAAATTGCCGCCTACAACTGAAATTATAACAAACGTCAAGGGAACCTGTCGGACCGTCCATCCGGCAGGCTAATCCTCTCGCGCGAGCAGCAAGAACATAATGGCCAGGTCCGGGAGAAAGGAATAAAAAAATTAAAAAGCTAATCAATGAAGTTAGGCCGGAGCGGCAGCCTTTCAAGGCTCCGAAGAATATGTTAATGAGACAGATTATTGTCGAACACGTGTGACTGAGTTCTCTCCCTCGGTCCTGCTCGTTTTTGTTTTGTTATTTCAGAATATGAATCTTTGGGATGGGTCGAGAAATTTTTTTCACGAATTCGTTTTCGGAATGAAACTCCTTGTCTGTATTAAAAATTAGACTCTTTTTTGTCCTATATTATCCTCATTATCGAAACGGGGTAACGGCTTAGAATAGATTATATATTCATTTCAGAATAATGTATTTCAGAATAATGTAGCTAAAATAGCTCCTTCTTCTTTTTTTTCTTCTACTTATGTAAGGCCTTAGGTCTGTTCTCTTAGGCTCCTTCTGAAAGCTCTATAAAACTGAAGGAGCTCCAAAAACACTCAGGAGGAAGAGGCAATATTGATTTATCTTATCGTAGATTTCAGGAAATTAGGGTACTTTGGGGTCCTTCCAAAAAAGCCCATTTCGTCTTAACATCATCGAGCAGTCTATGATGCAGACTTGGAACATGGTCCTCCAGACGTGACATAGATAGATGAACAATAATATCGAGGTTAAATTATCTGAACTTCTTAATGTGTAGAATTTCTAAAATCCTAGTGTTTTACTAGCTCAGCCCTAATAACGAACACACAGACTAAGAGCGTTTGCTCTATTATTCCCCTAATTTCATATGGTGTCACGTTCATATCCTTCTAAAAATCGGAATCAGGGATTATCGCATTATTACAAGAAGATTAACGATGACAAGCCGCCTCTTTCGGAGGCATCAAAAGCAATTCAGTCCCTCTTGGCGGTTATATATAGCAGAATTCTACGGATTAAGTGGGATTGAACTAACCGCCCCCGAGTTAACGATGGTGCTAACTGCCGCCAGATTTATTATCCATTAGTTGGAAACGAAGCCGCTTCATTCAGTTTGGACGTTTTGGTAGATTGTCGATGATTTTCATCTGAAATTCATGAGTGTAAAGAAGGCGGATCAGCAGCATGAAGGGGGAAGAATATCCGAGTTAATATTAATAATAAGCTTTACAGGAAAAAACCGAATTACAGGAAATTAATCTAAAATGAATGTACAAACTGAAGAAATTAATTCGATGTAAAAAAAATAAATGATCAAATGAAAGAAAGTCATAAATAATATAAAGTTTAAAAATCATATTGTACTGAGACAAGTTCAACAATAGGAGAATCAAAATTTTCGTCACGAATTTTGAACTCTTGGAAGAATATCAGTGCCTTCTGCGCTTGTATTATAAATATGAGGAACTATTTCAAATGAAGCACTCTTAACTGTTACTCACCTCCTAGTATTCCGTTGATCGAGTAATCCCTTTTACTGTACTCGTCGTCGTTGCTCTGGCTTGAATTCTGGATGAAACCATCAATTGTAGCTTCACTCGGGGGGTCTACAATTCCTTCCTGCGAAAATTAACATTTTTGAACATAATACTTTTGCATGTATCCGATATTGGTTCTTGGTTGATTCACTTCTGAACTAACCGCATTCGAATGACAATATGAATCATATGTTTCAAGGTGGGTTAACAGAAACTTGAACAGTACACGCTCTGTTTTCCGGTTATTAGTTCTATCTCTTTCTGTTCTACTAATCTCCCAGCCAAAGATTATAGACTAATATCTTTTCTTCCAGAACTATTTGTGTTTTGAGAGCAACATTACTGTTTTCTCTAATTTGGATTTGCGAAATCCCTGAAGAATTAATTTATCATTGGAACAACTTTGAAGTTACTTCTGAGTGATGATGAATTCACTATTGATTATATTTATATTATATTATATTTTTTATTCAGGGCTTTCTATGTTAACCTTCTTTTAACCTCCAAAATGGAGTGCATTTTTTCATGTTTCCAATTTATGTAGTCCACCTTTGTCAATTATGACTTGGATGTTCACATTGTCCATTGAAGGTGGACTTTCGAGCAGGGCGTCTATAGCGACAGTGACAACGCCACAGTGACGCTGCGTCAGTGAACGGAAAGGAGTTTTCTGAAAATGCCAAGACGTAAATTAACAAACGCTGAGGAAAATAGGGCTATCGAAATGCTACAGGGTGGCTACAACTCAGGTAGTTGTAGCGGAAAGGCTCCAAGTCAGCCAAAGTGTGATATCTCGACTTTGGAATAGTTTCAGGGAGACAGGTTCCGTGTTGAAACAACCAAGGCTTGGTGGGCGACGAAAAACAACACCTGCTCAAGATCGTATCATCAGGATACGGATCGGAGAGAAGAAAGCCTACATCTACGTGTAGAATGCAACGGAATACTCTTGAAAATGCAGATGGGGTCCAAGTTTCCATCGAAACCATCAGACGACGTTTGAGAGAGGTGAATCTAGGTTCTAAACGTCCATTCAGAGGAGTTCCATCGACTCAGGACAATAAGCGTCAAAGACTGGAATGGACAAGGCAACATATCAATTGAAACGATCAATGGCGTAGTGTCCTTTTCATTGATGAATCTAGACATGGACGATTTTCAGATTCTCGAAGAATAAGGGTATGAACAATCTCTTTCATACCCCGTTATCGTCGCTATGTGCAACAAGTCCATCCATTCCGAGGGGTAGTGTTATGGTATGGGCCGGGATATGTTTCAACGGGCGCACAGATCTACACATTTGTTCTGGGAATATGACTGTCTCACACATAGGGGGCATGTCATTGACAATGTTTTGCCAAATTTTCACACTGCTATTGGTGAAACTTTTCAATTTCTAGATGATAATGCTAGACCGCACCGTGCAGTCATAGTTGAGAATGCGTGCGAAGAGCTTGGTGTTCCATATTTACCAATATACCTCCGCACTCACCAGATTTGCATAGAACATCCATGGGATATGCTCCAAAGAAGATTAGATAATCATTAACCTACCCCAGAATCCCTAAATAATCTGAGAGAGCTTCTGCCCCATTTATAGAACAAAATTGTTCAAGAAAAGTTCAACAACCTCGTGTGTAGTATGCAAAGAAGATGTCAAGCTTTCATTGATACCCGTGGAGGCCATACATTGTATTGATAGTCTTAAAATGCTTGAACTCGCTGCAGACCTACAGGCTAAAATTAATTTTATTTCCTGCAACTTAAAATCATATTAATATGAATGTCCTTCTCAAAATCTCATTTAAACTATGTTCTTTTGCAATTCAAGTCAATATCCCTAACTCCTGTAAAGCAGTTTATTTTACGAATATTGAACGAACACATGCTCCTTACAATACATGTTGTGAAATATCTTGTAATAAAAAAATTCCAAAGTCACAAAGCAGAACAAACCAAACACAATTCAGAACAACAAAAAATTTCGAATATCCAGAAGTGCCATGCCAACTTCACACATATAGTTGCTAGGTGTGCTGATTTTTCTACATTCTTCTGATTTGTCTTATTTTCTCAGTATGAGGAAAAACCAGTTGATTCTTTCTGAAAATGTGAACGGCATATAAATATAAATGAATTTTCGTCGAAAAAAAGTGCTGTGGTAACTTTTTTCTAATCTCTCTATTTTTTGGGTGACGGTACAACAAATACTTTCTTCGGAAAAACGAAAAATTTGGCCTGACTTGTTTTCATGTTAGTAATTTGCAAGACAGCACATATGTTGCACAGTCCTTGCAATCCAATTTTTCTTAAAGTGCTGGGCTGACCAATTTCGGTGTTTGCAATATCTCGAACACCCATGACAGCAAACCTAAGCGCAACACAACAAAATTTTTTTCGAACATCCAATAGTGCTGAGCCATCAACACTCATAACCAAAAGAGGCATTCGAAATCGCCAAATTACTGGTGTAAATAACGAATTAGTAAATGTAGTTAAGAGTACAACACTCGAATTATTTGAGTATCAATACACAACTCAAATGCAAAACATGACAATCCAATGCCATCAGAAGCTCTTGTCAATCTGAGCTTCGCGACTCAAGCCTGAAATCACGTTCCGTTATCCTCCCAGAAGATCCACCCGGAAAAAACCATCCACGCCAAATTCCCAGCATCCCAACGGTCCAACAGGTGTCTCAACGCTCAAGAAGAATCCTGGTGAAAGCAGAATGTCACTACGAAACAATGGAACGCCGTACGGCCCCATTGGGCACACCCTCCAGTAACTAATTAATAAGTAACTTGGGCTCGCGGTGAAAAATGTTCATCGACGCCTCTGATAAGCGGTATGCGAGAGGCATCCTCTAGATGCCGAAGAAAGGAAGGCGTAGCCTGTCGTTTACAACGGCCCCAGGCCGAGTCGGTGGGTCCAGCTAAGCCACGAAGATGCCTATCTACAGATGTCGCGGTGAGGTAATTTGAAGGCGGTGCCGCGGCACGCTTGTGGTGTCAGGGCTCCATTATCATTGTGATGCGTCCCCTGGCTCGATATAGATATTGCCCTTTCATCGAGAGCCGACTGCTCTTGGTGCAGTCGTGGTAGCATCTCCTCGACTTCCGTGCGATAGATCTAGAGATCCCCGTATCTGAGTCCTATCTGGTCGGGGCATCATGGAGTTGGCCCTATCTGTAGCTGTTATCGACGAAACGACGGCTTGATTTTGTTATTCGAGAGAGGCCCCAGGGTTCCGTGTTTTTCTGGCGGAAAATATCGGAGAATACAGTTTCAGGAACGAATCTTCTATAATGAAACGCAGCTTGATGTGGGGGAGAAATGAAGACATACAATTTTCCAAGGCTGTTTAGTTGATCGCTTTACTGCGTTCACTTCATTTACTTTCAATATCCATCTACGATACTGTGTCATTATATACGGTGAGGCATTGAGTTGTGAGGTGATCATCATAGGTAAGCACCTAGTTGATTGATCTTGTTAAAACCAAACTTTTAATGAATCTCATATTTCGATAAACAATAAATAACATAGATAAGCATGTTATATATAGGACTTTTCTGGTTCTAGGAAATAACCAGGCACCAGTAATTTTAAAGAATGTTCAACGAATAGAAGCAAAAACATTGACAACAAAGAACTTTGCATTACAGTCTCCGAATGCAGTGATGTTATAATTTGATAAACTTTCGTCTCAAATCTTGTTTAACAACCTCTAGACTAGCTTCCGTCTATTCTCTTTAGTCTGTGAATCGCGTTTCAAGATTACGTCTAACATCTTTTTTTCCAAATAGTGTACCCTTAATTACTTAGACGAAAATTCTCGTCAACTCGGTTCTTCTGAACCGCGTCTGATGATTGTCCAAGTTGTGACCGTCTACCGTCTCATTCTCTAATCGACCCTATTTTTCTCTTCTTGATCTTATTACCCCGCTCAACCATGCAACCCTCAAGTTATTACTTTTCCATGATTCTCGACTTTTTCGACTCCACACCTGCAACCACTTGAAAAGTGTCGCATTATCGTGAAGTGCCTTGAACAGCATGATATATACACTGAGAGGTGCACTCAGGTAACTTCCACAGAAAGATTCAGGTCCAGCAGGCACTAGCCTTGATGTTGTCCTAGTGAGTATATCGGCTTTTTCATTTCCTTCAATACCACAATATCTGGTACCCTAGTAGATTTGCTTTATTTCCACTGGACAGTTACTTCATGGTTTAACGGAATGTCAGCTGAGACTTCTGTCTGTATGATTCCAGAGATCTCGGAGTGCCTTTGCTGTCTGGGGTGAAGACACTCTTGAGCCCAAGTAGCTAAGCTAGTGTCTCTGCCTGTAGAACAGAAGGTTCAATTCTAAGAGGCATTGTGATGTGTCCCCTGGCTAGATATAGATATTGCCCTCTCATCGAGAGCCGACTGCTCTTGGTGCAGTCGTGGTAGCATCTCCTCGACTTCCGTGCGATAGATCTAGAGATCCCCGTATCTAAGTCCTATCTGGTCGGGGCATCATGGGAGTTGGCCCTATCTCTAGCTGTTATCGACGAAACGACGGCTTGATTTTGTTATTCGAGAGAGGCCCCAGGGTTCCGTGTTTTTCTGGCGGAAAATATCGGAGAATACAGTTTCAAGAACGAATCTTCTATAATGAAACGCAGCTTGATGTGGGGGAGAAATGAAGACATACAACTTTCCAAGGCTGTTTAGTTGATCGCTTTACTGCGTTCACTTCATTTACTTTCAATATTCATCTACGATACTGTGTCATTATATACACGGTGAGGCATTGAGTTGTGAGGTGATCATTATAGGTAAGCACCTAGTTGATTGATCTTGTGAAAACCAAACTTTTAATGAATCTCATATTTCGATAAACAATAAATAACATAGATAAGCATGTTATATATAGGACTTTTCTGGTTCTAGGAAATAACCAGGCACCAGGTAATTTAAAAGAATGTTCAACGAAAAGAAGCAAAAACACTGACAACAAAGAACTTTGGATTACAGTCTCCGAATGCACTGATGTTATAATTTGATGAACTTTCGTCTCAAAATCTTGTTTAACAACCTCTAAACTAGCTTCGTTCTATTCTATCTAGTCTGAAAATCGCGTTTCAAGATTACATTAAACTTCTTTTTTTAAAATAGTGTACCTCTAATTACTTAGTCGAAAAGTCTCGTAAAATCGAATCTTCTGAACCGCGTCTAATATTGTTCAAGTTGTGACCGTCTAACGTCTCATTCTCTAATTGACCGTTCCCCATTTTTCTCTGTTTGATCTTATTTCCCCGCGGGACCATGCAACCCTCAAGCTATTATTTGTCCATGATTGTCGACTTTTTTGACTCCACACCTACAAGCACTTGAAAAGTTTCGCTTTCACGTGGAGTGCCTTGAACTGCCTGATATATCTACTGAGAGGTGCACTCAGTGAAGTTCCACAGAAAGATTCATGTCCACCAGGCATCAGCCTTGATGTTCTCCTAGTTAGTTCATCGGCTTTTTCATTTCCTTTAATACCATAATACCTTGGTACCCTAGTAGATTCGCTTTAATCCTCTGGAAAGTTACTTCATGGTATTACAGAATGTCAGCTGAGACTTCTGTCTGTATGATTCCAGAGACCTCAGAGAGGCTTTGCTGTCTGGGGTGAAAACACACTTGAGCTCAAGTAGCTATTCTAGTGTCTCTGCCTGTAGAACAGAAGGTTCAATTCTATGAGTCATTGTGATGCGTCCCCTGGCTCGATATAGATATTGCCCTTTCATCGAGAGCCGACTGCTCTTGGTGCAGTCGTGGTAGCATCTCCTCGACTTCCGTGCGATTGATCTAGAGATCCCCGTATCTGAGTCCTATCTGGTCGGAGCATCATGGGAGTTGGCCCTATCTCTAGCTGTTATCGACGAAACGACGGCTTGATTTTGTTATTCGAGAGTAGCCTCAGGGTTCCGTGTTTTTCTGGCGGAAAATATCGGAGAATACAGTTTCAGGAACGAATCTTCTATAATGAAACGCAGCTTGATGTGGGGGAGAAATGAAGACATACAATTTTCCAAGGCTGTTTAGTTGATCGCTTTACAGCGTTCACTTCATCAACTTTCAATATCCATCTATGATACTGTGTCATTATATACACGGTGAGGCATTGAGTTGTGAGGTGATCATCATAGGTAAGCACCTAGTTGATTGATCTTGTGAAAACTGAACTTTTAATGAATCTCATATTTCGATAAACAATAAATAACATAGATAAGCATGGTATATATAGGACTTTTCTGGTTCTAGGAAATAACCAGGCACCAGGTAATTTGAAAGAATGTTCAACGAATAGAAGCAAAAATACTGACAACAAAGAACTTTGGATTACAGTCTCCGAATGCACTGATGTTATAATTTGATGAACTTTCGTCTCAAAATCTTGTTTAACAACCTCTAAACTAGCTTCGTTCTATTCTATCTAGTCTGAAAATCGCGTTTCAAGATAACGTCTAACGTCTTTTTTTCCAAATAGTGTTACTCTAATTACTTAGTCGAAAATTCTCGTCAAATCGGTTTTTCTGAACCGCGTCTAATAATTGTCCACGTTGTGACCGTCAACCGTCTCATTCTCTAATCGACCTTTTCCTATTTTTCTTCCTGCTCTGTTTTCCCCGCTCAAACATGCAACCCTCAAGTTATTACTTTTCCATGATTCTCGACTTTTTCGACTCCACACCAGCAAGCACTTGAAAAGTGTCGCATTAGCGTGAAGTGCCTTGATAAGCCTGATATATACACTGAGAGGTGCACTCAGGTAAGTTCCACAGAAAGATTCAGGTCCAGCAGGCATCAGCCTTGATGTTGTCCTAGTGAGTTTATCGGCTTTTTCATTTCCTTCAATACCACAATATCTTGGTACCCTAGTAGATTCGCTTTATTCCTCTGGACAGTTACTTCATGGTATAACAGAATGTCAGCTGAGACTTCTGTCTGTATGATTCCAGAGACCTCAGAGTGGCTTTCTTGTCTTGGGTGAAGACACTCTCGAGCTCAAGTAGCTGAGCTAGTGTCTCTGCCTGTAGAACAGAAGGTTCAATTCTAAGAGGCATTGTGATACGTCCCCTGGCTCGATATAGATATTGCCCTTTCATCGAGAGCCGACTGCTCTTGGTGCAGTCGTGGTAGCATCTCCTCGACTTCCGTGCGATAGATCTAGAGATCCCCGTATCTGAGTCCTATCTGGTCGGGGCATCATGGGAGTTGGCCCTATCTCTAGCTGTTATCGACGAAACGACGGTTTGATTTTGTTATTCGAGAGAGGCCCTAGGGTTCCGTGTTTTTCTGGCGGAAAATATCGGAGAATACAGTTTCAGGAACGAATCTTCTATAATGAAACGCAGCTTGATGTGGGGGAGAATGAAGACATACAATTTTCCAAGGCTGTTAAGTTTACTGCTTTCACTTCATTTACTTTCAATATCCATCTACGATACCGTGTCAATATATACACGGTGAGACATTCTGTTGTACCCAATTCATTGTCTAGTCATAGATGAGAACCTGTTTTATTGATCGATTGAAAACCAAACTTTTGATAATTCTCATATTTTGATGAACAATTTATAAAATAAGGTTATAAGGATTTTTCTGGTTCTAGGGAATAACTATGCACTAGATAATTTAAAAGAATGCTCAAGGACTTTTTATTGGGTCACTGAACGTACTGATGATATAAGCTTTCGTCAAATGAATTCTACTCAAAATCTCCTTCAACAACCTTTGTACTATAGCTTCCGTCTATTTTGCTTAGAAGAAAATTCTCGTCAAATCGGTTTTTCTGAACCGCGTCTAATAATTGTCCACGTTGTGATCGACTACCGTCTTATTCTCTAATCGACCTTTCTCTATTTTACTTCCTGCTCTCTTTTCCCCGCGCAACCATGCAACCCTCAAGTTATTACTTTTCCATGATTCTCGACTTTTTCGACTCCACACCAGCAAGCACTTGAAAAGTGTCGCATTAGCATGAAGTGCCTTGAACAGCCTGATATATACACTGAGAGGTGCACTCAGGTAACTTCCACAGAAAGATTCAGGTCCAGCAGGCACCAGCCTTGATGTTGTCCTAGTGAGTATATCGGCTTTTTCATTTCCTTCAATACCACAATATCTTGGTATCCTAGTAGATTCGCTTTATTACCACTGGACAGTTACTTCATGGTATAATAGAATGTCAGCTGAGACTGCCGTCTGTATGATTCCAGAGATCTCGGAGTGGCTTTGCTGTCTGAGGTGAAGACACCCTTGAGCTCAAGTAGCTAAGCTAGTGTCTCTGCCTGTAGAACAGAAGGTTCAATTCTAAGAGGCATTGTGATGCGTCCCCTTGCTCGATATAGATATTGCCCTTTCATCGAGAGCCGAGTGCTCTTGGTGCAGTCGTGGTAGCATCTCCTCGACTTCCGTGCGATAGATCTAGAGATCCCCGTATCTGAGTCCTATCTGGTCGGGGCATCATGGAGTTTGCCCTATCTCTAGCTGTTATCGACGAAACGACGGCTTGATTTTGTTATTCGAGAGTGGCCCCAGGGTTCCGTGTTTTTCTGGCGGAAAATATCGGAGAATACAGTTTCAGGAACGAATCTTCTATAATGAAACGCAGATTGATGTGGGGGAGAATGAAGACATACAATTTTCCAATTTTCCACACAGTGAGGCATTGAGTTGTCCGAAATTCGTTGTGAGGTGATCATCATAGGTAAGCAACTGCTTGATTGATCGTGTGAAAACCAAACTTTTGATGATTCTCCTATTTCGATCAACAATTTATGTAAGCATGTTATATGTAGGATTTTTCTGGTTCTAGGAAATATCTAGGCACTAGGTAATTCAAAAGAATGTTTAATGAATAGAAGCAAAAACACTGACAACCAAGACCTCTGGATGAACTGATGGTATAATTTGATGAACTTTCGTCTCAAAATCTTGTTTAACAACCTCTAAACTAGCTTCCGTCTATTCACTTTAGTCTGAGAATCGCGTTTCAAGATTACGTCTAACGTTTTTTTTTCCAAATAGTGTACCTCTGATTACTTAGTTAAAAATTCTCGTCAAATCAGTTCTTCTGAACCTAATGATTGTCCAAGTTGTGACCGTCTACTGTCTCATTCTCTAATCGAACGTTCCCTATTTTTCTCTTCTTGCTCTTATTTCCCCACGCGACCATGCAACCCTCAAGTTATTACTTTTACATGATTGCCGACTTTTTCGACTCCACACCAGCAAGCACTTGAAAAGTGACTCTTTAGCGTGAAGTGCCATGAACTGCCTGATATATCCACTGAGAGGTGCACTCAGAGAAGTTCCACAGAAAGATTCAGTTGCAGCAGGCATCAGCCTTTATGTTCTCCTAGTGAGTTCATCGGCTTTTTTATTTCCTTCAATGCCACAATACCTTGGTACCCTAGTAGATTCGCTTTATTACCACTGGACAGTTACTTCATGGTATAACAGAATGTCTGCTGAGACCTCTGTCTGTATGATTCCAGAGACCTCAAAGTGGCTTTGCTGTCTGGGGTGAAGACACTCTTGAGCGCAAGTATAGACAGCTAAGCTAGTGTCTCTGCCTGTAAAACAGAAGGTTCAATTTCAAGAGGCTCAGAGATCCTTAATTTAAGTCCATATATCCCAATGCCTAAGCCTTTTTCTGATTTTGATCCATCACTGTACCATATCGACGATTTTTTTGTCTAAATGAGTTAAGAGGTTTATTGCACTAGGACGGCCACCAACAACCCTTTCACATGGCGTGTCGAAATCATATACATAAAGGTGGCATTACATCCGATGGTTTTGCAAGGAGGTTTGAATTTAGTGGATACAGTATCCATATTATGTCTAACTCAGTTTCCAGGTTTCCTTTAAGATATTATTAGAGAAAATTTTCATAAGTGAAGCGATTTCTCTGTTTATACCACCCCTCAAACCTCCGTTGTGATAGTCACGAAAAGATCCTCTATTCATGTGAAACGATGATACTTCCTTATTTGAGAAACATAAGGCGGGTTTCACAAAACTCTGATTGCTTGGTCAAAAAACCTCACGAAAATTCGAACCAATCGAATCTGTTGGTTTGAAATTTCAACGAGTCTCGGTAGCTCTAATCAACTTGACAGTGCTTGATCGGTCAATCAAAGTTTGATTGCCGGATAAAGAACTGTCAAGAGCCGATTAAGGCCACCGAGATCGGTTGAAATTTCATATCAAGTGATTCGATTGTTCCGAATTTACGAAGGGATTTTTGATTGCACAATGAAATTTTGTGAAACCAGCCTTAATTCAAAATAGATGATTTCACCTCAAAATCTGAAGTAACTAATTATATCTCACTCCTTTTGTGCTTCTAATAAGTACTGATATGTATTGATTTTTTAATCCGTCAGCTGCATTAGGGATTTGGTTATGGTTGTTCGGATTAACGAGACTTTACTGTATTGCAACAAAACGAAAGATAATAAACTAAAAAGCAGTTGTGTTATCATTTGGTTTTCAACTATTGGTTGTTCTTTTTGTGTGAAGTCCTCATTTGTTGCTAAAACTATTCTTTTTCAGCGAAATCTTAACCGGAATGGAAACCTGACTGGTACCGCCACTGGTGCCCCGGTGCTATATGCCTCCACAAGTGTCTTTGTGGCCCGAAGCCACCATCCGCCGTGATATTATTTCGTAACTACCATTCTCCGCTCGTTCGATTACAAGCCATCAATTTGGATCGTCCGTTTCATCTTCGTGGACGACGTAACGCTCCTATTGGAAATCTCCGGAGGTGCTGGTAATTTCGCTAACACCTTCATTTTTATAAACATCGGCTATTTCACCGGTGTTCTCAGCCAAATTGGTAGGTCCAGCTAGAGAGCGTGCGCTATGTTTTAATTTCGTTAATGTCATGGCCCCCTTGGGATATCGTGTCGTCACTTCGTCTGCTAACAGAACGGACACCTCTGGATGCCTGATTAGATGGCTGGAAGATGATGTTAGGTTTTTAACTGGAATTAAGCGAGCGATTCATGTTATCTGAAGGGTTTTAGTCCCGGTTCAATGAGTCGGCAAAGAGGGTTTACCTCGAATGAGGGGTATTTAGCTGAAAATTTGTTCAAGAATTTCGTTTGGACATATTTAATGGAGTGCTAGGAAGCAAGAAAACCCCCTCCCACTTTACTTTCTTCCATAAACATGCCAAGCCTCATAGATGCCAAATGGCGTTAACTCTTCTTCTCAGAAAAAATATTTCAACAAAAAGAAATGCACATGAATCTAGAATTTTTCACTCACTACTAAGAATTTCGGGTTGGGTTGTAATAGACACCCCTCATATGAGCTTTGTCCTTTTTGTGATAAAAAGTTACTTTGTTTATACAAAAAAATGAGAAAATAAGATGTGAGGTGATAAGAGGTGAGAGATGGCAAGACTTTTGAGCTCAAACTATCCTCATCAATTAAAATTGAAAATTTCTGACCCTCGTAGAACTATAATCCAAGTTCTCTTATAACCACTCCCGAAACGCTTCACCCCCGTTTCGCAAAACTACCATATTTTCCGATCGCGCTTCCCGACTCGAAAATCCTAACTGAATAACTACTACTTCGAAAATAAAACTTCAGGTCGGAAAAAAGGATTTCTATGAGAAATAAAACTTTACCCTTTTTCCCACAACGGACTTTAACCCTCATCCTTTTCGCTCCTCAAAACTAAAAATATTTCCCAATTACCAAAAATTATCGAAGGATGTGCTTTCCCGCCCGGGACCCCCAGATACACTGATTGCCCCTTAGGATACCAATTTGCTTTCCACCTCTGGTGGGTGGTCTCTAACTCTAATTTTTTGGATAGTACCAATCAGGTTTGTGGAAGTCAAACATTCTTTATCCATCTCTAAATTAGGCGTGCCCGAACTTTGACCAAACTCTCAATTTTGCATTTCAGCAAAGATTTTACATATTACGACTCTTCTGCTTTGATCCCAACGTGAAGCCCTGTCCGTTGGATTATTTATAATAACTGATAGAAAGGTTTGGAGAATATTTAGTTTCACATAGTCCGAAAGGAAATTATTTATTCATCTCCAGACGTCCAAGTCATTGAGGATCGGATATCTCTCTTATAATCAACATTGTATTTACGTTCCTTTTCAACTATGTTAATTGAAAAATCACTAATTCACATGGTTCAGCACAGAATCACTGAACGCACTTCCAATATTATTTGATTAGTTTCGTCCAATAATCTCGTCTGATTTTCACGTACCTACTTATATTGTCTCTATTAGGCTAGCTTCCGTCTATTCCGCTAGTTAGTTAGTTAGTTCAAACGATGATACAGTCCACTGCTTCCTTATGGCCTATTGTACACCTGACAAAGCCATTCTGTCCACCCTTTACAGTTCGACTCCCCGTTCCGAAGATCTAATAAAATCTTATCTAATATCTGCAAAGGATTCAGCGAGGCTAATTCATCACTGCTACAAGTTTCGTGACCAAAGTAATGTTCCTTTGGTTTTTGACTTACTCTGGCATAGAATTCCGTGACTGGGTGACTATAGGAGTTTCTTCCTCCTCCCTACAGAATCTACTCTCGTCAGAGCCCGAAATACTTAGATTGGCAGTACCTGAATCGGGCTTTTATGACTTCACATGAAACTGAAAATGGCGCCGAGTAGGGACGATAGAGTGTTTTCTTTCCAGGATGGTTTTAAAGCCATCTGTCTGTATATCAGTTGTGCCATTGTTTTTTTTGCATAGCATTGTACCGAAGTTTTTCTCAGTTCTTAAATATCGCGTCTCAAGATTTCTTCCATTATCTCTTGACTACTTTATGTCTATTCACTTAGTCAAGAATATCTTCTAATCTCCTACTTGTGAGCGTCTAACATCTTCCCTGTTTCCTCCAAGCGAAAATCTCTTCAGACTCTCAATCAAATATCTCAACCAATGACACAAATAGAGCCTTAATTTTTATGGATTTTCAGTGTATATGCGGCTTATAACCTAGATTACGAATTACCATGTAAATGATCAATTTCTATGAACAGAAAGAGTTAATACTTCTCACCTGAATGAGTTTAGCCCTAATTTCACAGCTTATAATGGCAGGAAATTCCTTTCTTATCTCCTCAATTCTAGCTTCTACAGCACTCGATGCAACTTTATGTTTGGAACTGCCTACAACTCCTGGCCTTATGCTTCCAGTTTCTTGGTATCTGTTCAATATTTTCGAAACGCAACCGTGAGATACCTTGAGTTGTCTGGATATGACACAGGGTCGTACGCCCGCAGCTGCCATCTCAACAATTCTTAATCTTATGTGGTTGGGAAGTGGACGACCATTGATGAACACTCCTCCCAGTTGGTTGATCCGTCCCTGCCCTGAATAAAAAAATTTTCATGAATAATTTCATTGAAACACTATCTTATTTGTCCTGTGAATAGATCCCATAGGAGCAATTATTAATTTTTCAGGATATCTGAGTTATATCTTAGGTTATATCTGAACATACATGATTATTTATTCCTGTGTAAAAGATGTACACTATTACCAAGAAGAAAGAAATGTTATTGTGGCTGTGAAACAACTTAAAAATGACGATTCGGCAGTGGACTATAATGAAGAAACAAGAACAAATAGTCTCTTAACATTCTAAATTGAAAAAAAAAGGATGCGTTATGTTAATTAAGACCTATTTGAAATTTCTGGTTAGCACAAAACGTCGTTAGCAGTTTAGGGTTATATATATAAATATAACATTGACAAAGTGAGAGCTACGTTTAGTTGTCCTGTTCATCGACAATATCAACTTTTTTCATTTTTAAGATCAGAAGAAATTCCGAAAAATTCTCATCTTGATTGTCATAGTAAATTTATCTCAATTGGCTTTTTTGATATATCACCCTGTTATTTACGAATATAAAATACTACTATCGTTGAGGGAATTGAATTTGTAATACAAAATTTTAATAGGGTATATCGTGAGGTATTTCAAAAACGGGAAATAGGTATATAAACTTTGGACATCAAGGTTGAATGATATCAAAAGGTTTTCATCGTACATATGAAATTTCCCTAGATTGCAAATTTCTCTAATCAACAAAAAAAACAATTGAATGAGGAAAACTATCGAAATGACTGGCCAGAAGTCAATCCTAAAC